>LPNX010834666.1:0-48193 GCA_001517045.1 Pseudotsuga menziesii | reverse complement strand
GGGAGACTATCCTAATAATGGGTAATGGTCGTTGATGTTGAATAGTACAATTTACAACAAGCCATCCCATTAATGTTCCATACTATAGAAATGAAATTAGAAATATTACTAAATTAGATAATCCTTAATACACATGAAGATTATGACTATGAAGAGCATGACTTATATGCATCCAATATGGAGTAGATCATATGTGCAATTATAAACCATATTCTATTGAAAATATAAAGGAAGCAAAAAGGGTGTTTTATAAATCCTCCAAATGCATCCAAGAAATATTAACTAAACTCAAAGGGTTATCTCTAAAACCAACCATACATCAAATAGAGAGAAATATACTTTATATAAATGGATAATCTTCTATTTTAGTAGTTAGTTCTTATTCTCTTTTAGTAGTTAGGTCTTATTCCGTTTTAGTATTTAGGTCTTATTCTCTTTTAGTAGTTAGGTCTTATTCCTTTTTAGTAGTTAGGTCTTATTCGCTTTTAGTAGTTAGGTCTTATCCCTTCAAGTTGACAATTCAAAAAGCTTTCATGTTGAAACTAGAAGAGAAACATCCAAGAGAGAATCAACAACTATAATATTTTTGAGAAGCAAACAAGATAAGATGTCCATATCTAGTGCACCGTCCAAGATGCTTGCATGCAAGATATGGTATAATATTCTTTGACATAGGATATTGTTCTCAAATTTCCACATAGAAGAAGCCACAAAGCGCACCTTCCAAGATGCATGAGATAATATAATAATATATTACTCTTCCTAGAAGAACACCCCTCAACTAACTCCTCAAAATAGTAGTATGGTCCATAAGGTTTGTTAACAGGTGTGTAAAGTGCTCTTCAAGAAGAATCCTTCATAACGACCTCAACATATAATTTCCAAGTGAACAAGGTGAGTGAGCCCTCCAATAATTGCAAGTGTAGATAAAGAAATGAACCTTTTTTATTATGAAATAATGTAGAAGCAGAACCAAGACAAGCACTCTAGAAGAGTGTGTAGAAGAATGAACAATAGTAATAAAATAATCCTTAATCCAAAAAAAGTATTATTCTTAGAGAGGTGCACCTTTATGAATGTGTATTGTAGCCAATTTTAGTACCTAGATCATTTGAGGGTTGTCCTCTACTTTGAAAATCAAATAATGAGGAATTTATACTAGATCAGAGGTGCTAAAGATAAAAATCCTACGGTTCATAAAACATAACAGGTGACCAAGATAAGAGACCCAAGCGCAAATTGTTACACCTTATTCTTATCAACTCCATGTTATGAGATAGGTATCTCATTGTTTGCCTTAAATTCCTGAAAGATTGAAGTTGAAAAATGAGCGAGAAAGAGTAATTCATTGCACTGAGCCACCACCGCACTTTCCCTATGTGCAACCAGTTGTACTCATCTCAACAACGCCTTTACCATTTTCAAAGAGTGGTTCCACTGCCTGCTTCCTATTTACAAGAGGAGGTGCTCCCCTAGAACCTCCTGTATTCCTCATAAAATGTGCGGTGCTCGACTTATGAAGGAAAAAAATAGAGGTTTTTAGAGGCTTCTCGAAGATGGCCTTCATGGAGCCTCATCCCTATGAACTAGGAAAGGTGGAACTCGAGATCCCCTATCCTAGGGATGATCCCTCCACCTCTCCCATGGAATCCTGAACCTAATCTATCCTTTGAATCCCTTATATACTAGCTCACCCCTCATGGGAAGGGAGAGGAAGAATGTGTGATAGCATCTACATTCTGGCCAAATTCCCTCTGACTCTTTAGTGATTAGGAGGAAAGTTGAAAGCTTTGAGGCAAGACCCGATTGAGAAGAGTTCTCAAGACCAAGGCATTGATTGTGTAATCTCCTTCTTTATTTTTTAATGAAAATATAGTTTATTTCCCATAAATATTGTATATCTTGTTCTTATGCTTTGATTATTATTTAACTCAATGGTCTTTTACATAGGATTATAAATTATCGTGTCAGTCTCACTTGCTTTGTTTCTATTGTGTCTATTGCAGGATCTTCACATAGCTCAAGCACATCAAGGTTTAGACCTTGTCAACCTGCAAAAATGTAAGGATAGCAATCAATTTGAGTAGTGTAGTTAATCCTAGGGAGAGATTCTTTATTCTATAGGTGTTTTGTTCTAGTTTTGAACCTTTGAATATAGGGAAACAACCTTTTTCATCAATGGTTGAGTATTTCCATCAAACAAAAGTGGCAAATTTGCTAGGGAGAGATCAGATTCTTGGTTTTGTAGTAAGATTTTCTTCAATTTGTAATTTCAATTCATATATCTACTTGTTAAGTTGAGATATTTGATTTGAAATTGGTAGATTTTCCTCTATTTTCCTCTAACTGTTCATGTTCTTGTCTTTATTTTCTATTTGGATCTAGTATACAGGCTCTAACACACTTCTTGTTTCTTCTATTTTTTGTTTTCAAAATCTATTTGGGCCACCGCACCTGGGTTGAGTAAAAAGTGTGGCCACCACACCTTTTGTTAAGGCAACTCGTGGTGCCACCATGAGTTTAATGTGGACAAAGAGCGATGCCACCGCTTTGTACCTATTTTAAAATCACAGTGCCAAGTATGTTCATGTGCCCTTATTTGTTTTTTTAATTTTGCATATGACTTTTTAGTTTCTAAGTTTTTCTCGTTTCAATTTTGTTAGTTACAGTCATTAATCAAAATATGGAAAGTTTTATATTCTTGATTTGTTTTTATCTTCGAGAATGTTGATTGATTTTGGCCTTTAAGGCTTCTTCTTCGTTTTTCTTTGATCTTAATAGTTAGTACTTGAAAAGGAATCATTTGATCTAGATCTCTGATTGATTGTTGTATTCAATAGAAAATAAAATATATATTTCTTTTGTTTTGTTCATAAATTGTAAATATTTATTTTATGCTTTTATTTGCAAAAAATTGAGAAAAAAAATCATAAATTTTAGGGTAGAAAGGACTCTTGATCTATCTAATAAACTTTCAAGTGTTCATTGTGTGTTTCTTCTTGTGTTTTTTTCTTCTCATTATAACGAAAGAAAAATATTTTTTTTCTTCTAAGTTAGATGAATAATTAAAAGTTTTGTGTGAACTAGTAGTAACATCTTTTCTTTTAAAAGAGATCTCATTTTTCTTTTCAATTTACATTAAAAATATTTGTGTGTTTGGAATAGGAGCGAAATGCATAGTTTGATATCATTTTTTTGGGATTTATTTGTGTTTTGAAAGTAAAATAACCAAAACTCTATCATTCTCTTAAGTAGGGCATAATCAAAAGTTAAAGTGAAAAACTTGCACTTGCATACTTGCATGGTTTTATATTTCAGTTTTTCACCTCATGCATCCACTTAAACACACAAGATAAAATTAAGCGCTATAATAAGTTAAAATATTTAACAAGGTGTGATAGGCTAGAGACATGCTCCAATGTCTTTAAATGTAGGAGCTGTGGTTCTTCACTACGTCCTGGGGGTCATGTGGTTCTTCAATGTACCTATTGGTATATGGACGACCTTTCATGTACCCTTGAGGTATATCGAAAGGTACTTCATGTACTCACCAATATATAGGAAGGACCCTTTCGAATGGTTGTGCATTCGACAACAGTACTATGGAGTTAAGCTCCCATGTACCATGTGTATATCATGAGACACTTATAGGGATCCTAAGACCATCTCAAAAAATCCCTTTGATCTTCCTATCATTGCAATACACCAAGAACAACACTTGAGAAGTTTGTTATGCATGTACCATTCAGGTAGGCGGGTATTCAGGAAAGGTTACAATCCAAATCCTCCTTGACGCATTTTACTGTTGGACCATGCGGTATATCACGAGTTGTGGTGATCAGACAATCCTGTGAGGATCCAGACCTTCAGTCCACTCTTGTCACGGTTTTTTCTTGTCGCTTTAGCTTGAATAGTGCTTGTTTTTCTTGAATATCTAGAGGTTTCTTTTTTAGATTAGTTTGATCTATTGAACTGGATGATTTCCTTTGGAGACGGTCCCATCATATACAAGGATCATCACCTGAGTATCCTCTAAATTCTACAACTTAGTCTCCTATGGAATGAGATATGGAGATTAATTCGGAAACACAAAGTGCATATATTCCTGAATTGGAAGGGGTTCCAGTTACAGAAGAGGGGGGTGAGTTCTCTCCTCCTGCTAATGTTCCTATTACTGATTATTCAGTGCCACCTGTCATGGAACAACCCTCATATCAAGATCCATATTTTTCTATACAAACCCCTACAGGGGCTATGTTCAACCAGTTTCACCGTGATTATCTAGTTGCCACCATGTTTGGAACAACTGCTTCATTTTGGGGAACCACCTTACGAAAATCTATCTCTGAATTCAGTTCTACTAGTGCCTCTAATGTCACATCAATGGAGCTAACCCCTAGCCCTAGAAGAGGTTTCCCTTATCTTCTACCAAGTGATCTTCTTTGTAGGTCTTTAAATCTCCCTTCTAGTTCAGTTTTGGCTAAATATCCTCCTTCTCCAATGGTCACTAGAATCACCACTTTGGTGGGAATTTCACAATCTACTCCAAATCCAACGCCAAATTATTCATTGAGAAGTCCCCCTCTATGCCTTCCATGATTTTTCCAAATGTAGGAAGTTAGTCTTTACCCTCCACGTCCTATGCAGCTAGAGGACCTTATGTACCTATTTTGCATAATATTTCAAGACCCACTCCTCCAGTTTTAGGATCTAGTGGACTTGTCAGTTATGGTCCTATTTTACAACCACCTGCATCCACTTGGGATCAACCAAAACAACCTAATCCTGGTAACCCATACTATAGCGGGGCACAATATAATAACCCTTTATATTTTCCTTACCTAGGAGGTGTTACTAATCAATGGAACCAAATTTCTTATGGACCCCAAGCTGGACCTAACCCAGGTCAACCATTTGTAGGGAAAAACACTCCTACTTACCAAAAAATTGTGGGTTACTATGGTCAACCTCAATCGTCCTATGGTCATAATAGGATGTCCATGCCTTATCAATATAATAATCACCCCCAAACTAATCGGAAACTCCCGTTCTTGGAAACAATGGATTTTCCATATCTGAATTGATTAATGATCCCATTCTACACGACCCTTTTTGGCCACCATTCCAGTAAATTTCCCATTAGACATTCCAAATTTTTATGGAAAACCAGGGGAAGATCCAAAAAAACATGTCATGACCTTCCATCTATGGTGTTCGTCGAACTCTTTGGTGGATTATTCTATCAATTTGTGGATATTCCAACAAAATTTGACTAGCACGACCACTAAGTGGTACATCAAACTTCCACAACATTCGTTTGTGGATTTTAATTTGTTGGTAACAACATTTCTTACCCTTTTCTAGGTATCGATCCGTTATGAGACTGGTACATATTTCTTGAATTCTCTTCAGCAAACTACTTCCACCCACATATCTTACCACATTCTTGAATGGAGGAGGCATCATAGGTTCATCAAGGCTCCTATTCCATATCAATTGCTAGTTGATTGGTTTACAAAGTCATTTTCCCCTTATTTCCCAAGATGTGGCTATGGGAGTTGTTGTTACTAAGGAACAGGCTACTAGCCATGCTCAATATTTGGACTTGGTTTATTCCCAGTCTAGAACATTATATGATTTTATTCCTAATTCTCCTTGTCCCAACACTAATCCTATTAAGCCACTTGTTGAACCTCATGGGGATGGTGTCGTAGGTACAATCCAACCCCATCCGCAGTGAAACCTGTTAAACAACAGAGTTCTTCTTCTGCTACATCATCAATCCTACTTTTTCAGCCGAATTGAATTCATTCCAATCCTCGCAGTCACCTGATAATAAAAATAAAGGAAAAGGTAAGTCCAAAAAATACTAAAAGCAACAAGAGTCTCTAAAGACTACGAATCCATAGAATGAGTCAAAACCAAAAAGGAAGTCTAAGTATCCCTACCTATTGTGTGGAGATGATCACTTCACTAAGGAATGTCTTAGGCGTGAAGATATAAACAAATTTTTGAAAAATAATCCTACACCTGCAGTTCTAACTGACCCTTTCCCATTAGATCAACAATAATTGATTGATCATACATCTTTGCATGGTTCCTCTTCCTCCATGTAGGAAATAAAATGATGTCCTCCAAAAGTGTTGAAATGACCACATGAAATCAGACATATGATAAACCTCCAGAGAAAAAGGATGAAGGTACTTCTTTCGAGAAGACCCCTTCTACCAATCCTTCTTGTTCGTCTCCTTCTAATGGCCCACTTACCATTGAAAAAACTATTATTGAAACATTTTTATGTCCTCCTAAGATTACGACTAGGAAATCAGTATTCATCCCCAGTGCTCGAGCTTCCAAATTCTATAATATCATAAAATACCTATCTCATGCACCTTGTGCTATGTCTACCCTATAAGTACTCCAAACTTTCCCTATGAAACGTAAAAACTTGTTTCCAACCTTAGGGGCCTTGGATATGGAGAATTCTAATACAATTACCTTTAATGTGGAGAATTTTAAACCAAGAATATCTCACCAGCTCGCATTTCAGATCACAACCAAAGTGATGGGTAGGAAATTTCATTGTATTGTATTGGAATAAGGAGCCTCGACCTCGGTTTTATCTATGTCTTGTTGGAGAGCTATTGGTTCTCCTGAGGTCAACCAGTCACCAACTGCATTGAAATATTTTGACAGATGAGGTTTCCATCCCTATGGCATGTTTTCAACTTTATCTATTGAAATCGGGGAAAGACCGTTTCTATCCATGTAGAAGTGGTCAAAGCTTTGTTAGATTATAATCTTTTGTTAGGTTGAAATTGGTTTTATGCCATGATAGTTTTTTCCTCATCGGTATTTCGTGTTCTCCAATTTCCTCATCAAGGAAAGGTTGTCACTATCTATCAACTCGATTATTTCTCCCCATATATAACATCGACCACAACAAATAATGTTCCTTTGTTGGGGAAGTCACCGCCCCCTTATCAATCTATAGGCATTGGCCTTTTGAAAGACTCATCCCTTAAGGGAGTGTTTCCATCTACTGCTTCCCCTCCTA
Source organism: Pseudotsuga menziesii (assembly GCA_001517045.1). Lineage (NCBI taxonomy): Eukaryota > Viridiplantae > Streptophyta > Pinopsida > Pinales > Pinaceae > Pseudotsuga > Pseudotsuga menziesii. The sequence continues at coordinate 41,136 of LPNX010834666.1, read as the reverse complement.
GTACTCAAATTGCTACGGTAAACATGATATCTTCTACTTCTAGTGACATGTCCAAAGGAAAAGCAATTGTTGAAACACCTTCTCTGAGTCCACCCGAAGCCTTATATCATGCCATGACATTCGCTTATGATTCATACATCGATGCCCATCATTTAGTAACATCAGATCCTTACCACCTGCCTTATTGGCTAGATTCTGTTCTCCCTACTCTTGTCTATCTCCTACATATTTTCCCGTAAGATGATTCCATCATGGATATTATGAGTTCAGATGAATCTTTATGGGAATATCACCATAACAGATCCTGTTTTCTTCCTAATGCCAATTCGATATAATCAAATGTTGTATCTCTCATTAGTTCTGATATTGTTGAACATCCTAAGTCACCTATACTTTTGCAGGGTGTTGACTCTAAAGGGAATCTGTGTAACATTACTCAGACCATCCCCATGGACATATCGATGAAACTAGGAACTGTTTTAGAATTGTTCAACAACAAAAATTGAAAGTTATCAAGATCTTTTCAAATAATTTCGAGATGTTTTTTCCTAGAGTTACGAGGAAATGATTGAAATTGATCCATCAATTGTGGTCCATGAGATCAATAATTTTTTTTACATTAACAAGTAACCGATTCTTTTTTTTTACGTTTAAGGATTCAATAATTTATTAAAATATATGATTATAATAATGTTAAATCCATTGCATGGACAAATTTAGCTTTTTATATTTGAACAAGTAATCAATTTTTTTTTACATTTAAGGATTTAATAAAATTTCTTTGATATTAATTAAATATTTTTATTTTTAAAATATTGTAGTGTATAATTTTGTTTTCAATTTTTTAACAAAATTTTTAACTTAATTAATTTCGTTTTTCCATTTAAAAATTTAATAAAATTCTCCCATATAAACTAAATATTTTTAAAATATTTATATGTAATTGGATTTCTCAAGTTTCTAACAATCTTTCTATCCCAAACCCTTTCTTCTTAAATTCATGGACCTAATAAAGTTCCTTTGTGATTATGACATTTTAAAATTGTATAAATATATAAAGTTTCTTATCGCATTTGGGAGAAGTTAAAGTCATTGCCAAAAACTTATTATGTTTTTAATCAAGATTTAAATATTAAATTTAAATCTTTTTTATGAGTTAATTGTTGATTCTTGACCCAAAATTCAAATTACCATGGGTAAAGTACCATTTTGGGCAAAGTGCCATTTTTAGAAGAAGGAAAGCAGAAAGTTAATACCATCATGGAGATGAGGATATGTACTTAATAAGTTTCCTAGAAAATGCATTATGTGCCCAAAAAAACCTCACTTTTATTAATAAAATAAAACATAATCATTTTATTTTACACTTTATTTATCTATATTTATTACATCATGATACTCTCTTCTAATGGTACAAGACAACATGATATTTAATTATACCCTAAATGTAATTAGGGTTCACTCTCATTCTTTAGGTACATTCAAGCATGATATTCAATTCTCTTGATACAATAAATATTATAGTTCTAAGATGCTAATTTGATGGGGATACCAATAATAAAACATGTTAGTAAGGAAATAAGTATTCCATTTTAAAAATTCAAAGGAATTGTTAAAATTGTAAATATCAATTCTTGAGATAATAGAGATATTTGAGAATATTATCTTTTTTAAAATATAATTTCTTAAAAAATTCAATTTGATTAATTTAAGATTGTATAACCAAATTTGGATAATCAAATAAGTCAAAAGTTCAATATTATATAACCAAATTCCTATGATCAAACAAGTCAAAATATACTCCTTGTATGAATTTAACCATGAGATAGGGTTGAAGATTCTTTATATAAGTGAATAACTCCTTGGAAAAACATCACCATTGTATTTTTTTGAGAATCACTTGCAAGAAGAACTCTATTCTCCTTTGGCATAGAGAGGCGTTTCCATATAAAGGGTATCACTTGCAAGGATAATTCTTTGGCAGAGTACAGTATTTTGCACATATTGGATGGCTTCTCTAAAAAAATGGGTGTCAATTGCAAGGAGCCATATCTTGGATATCACTTGCAAAGGGAATTTTTTGGCATCTACTTCACACTATTTGTTTCCATCTATTTTGAGGTAAACATAGTGCTAAAACATTTTAAGTTCATTTTTTGATTTAAAATAAGAGTTGATCAATTAATATAAGAGATCATCTATTAATATAAGAATTGAACAATTAATATAATAGGCTAACTAAATTGATAATCTTAATCACTTATTTTATATGTGAATTAAAAATATAAAAAGTATTTTTAAAATTTCCTCATTTTCTTTAAAACAAGAAAAATAAAACTAATAAAAAAATATACATTAACTCTACGATTATTATATTTTTTTATTAATATACTTAACTTTATGATTATTATATTTTTTATTAATATACTTTGTTATATGATTATTATATTGTTTATTAAAAATTAATAAAAAATAAGTGAAAACTTTTTTATTGAAAAAAAAACACTAATAAACTAATATATATTAATTATATGATTATAATAATGTTAAATCCATGACATGGACTAATTTTTCTTTTTATCTTTTGACAAGTAGATAGTTCTTTTTTCTTACATTTAATGATTTATTTTTTTAATATTAATTAGGATTTAATAAAATATTTTTGATATTAATTAAATTTTTTTATTTTAAAAATATTGTACTATATTTAATTTTTTAACAAACTTTTTAATCTAATTAGTTTATTTTTTCCATTTACAAATTTAATAAAATTTCTCAAATTTAAATGAGATATTTTTAAAATGTTATATAAATATTTAAATTATTAATATGGAATTGGATTTCTCATTAAATTTTCAAAAAAAAAACAGTTATAAGTTTCTAACAATCATGTTATCTTAAATTCTATCTTCTTACATTTATGAAACTAATAAAATTCCTTTGTGATTATGATATGTTAAAACATTTTGATTATTTTGAAAATTTTAATATAAATTATATTCTTGAAACATTGTATAGATATATAAAATTTCTCATGCCACTTGAGAGAAGTTAATGTCATTCCGAAAAGATTATTAATTTTTTTAACCAAGTTTAAATCTTAAATCTTACATTATGACAAATCTTTTTTTTATCAGTTAATTGTTAACTGTTGATTGAGAATTCAATTTACCATGGACATCATTTTTAGAATGAGGAAAAGCGTCATTTTTACAATGAAGGAAAGTAGAAAGTTAATACCATCCTCAAATGAGGCGATGTACTTATACCTTTCCTAGAAAATAAATTATGGACCCCAAAAATGCCTCACTTTTATTAATAAAATAAAACATACTCATTTTATTCTACACTTTTTTTATCTCTATTTATTACATCATGATACTCCCTTCTATTGGTACAAGACAACATGATATTTAATTTATCCGAAATGTAATTAGGGTTAACTTCCATTCTCTAGGTAAACTAAAGCATGATATTTAGTTCTCTTGATACTTGATAAAATATGATAGTTCTAAGATGCTCATTTGACCGGATATCAATAATAATAAAAGTTTTTAAGGAAATAAGTATTCTATTTTAAAAATTGGAAGGAATTGTTGAAATTGTAAATATTAATTGTTGAGATAATAGAGATATTTGGGAATATTATGTTTTTTAAAATATAATTTCCTAAAAATTTAAATTTGACTACTTTAAGATTATATACCCAAATTTCCATAAATGAACAAGTCAAAGTTCAATATTATATAACCAAATTCCGATGATCAAACAAGTCAAAGTCTCCATGAGAAGGTGTGCAAGAGTTACAAGGTCTATGCAACGGGTGGAGAATGAGTCAAGGGAGCTACCCACCTATGAGGGCTTCATATACACATTGGAAATGACACCTAGAACCTAGTATACCTCTATGGAGTTGCGACAAGGAACCCAAGATTCGAAAAGACTTACTAACCAAGTTGCGCATACATTTGAATTTGCTGATGAGTACCCTACAATTGATGTTGCGCTTCAGACGGTAAAGGAGAATATAGTTGCTGAGAACCCTGTCAAAGAAGCTAATTCTCACCAATGCAGCACAACCATTCAGCAGTACAATCTAATCGGAGACCTAGATGATGATCCGACTAACATCAACATACCAGAATCAAAGGGCATACAAGAAGTAGAAGGAAGTAGCATTTCAAGTTACCAGTTCCTCCATCCCTTGAAAATCAAGAAAGTACATATCATATCGCTAAAGAACCCGAAGCTCTCCAATATTGAAGATTATTGGGATGATGAAGTAGTTGCAAAGATCACGGATCTACTGCACGAGTATTAGGACTTGTTCCCTACCAACTTTTCAGAAATGAGGGGAATAGTAGGAGACTTAGGGCAGATGAAAGCAACCATGCGACTAGATGCTAAGTCAAGTAAGAAGCAACAAAAGGCATGTCATGATCAACATATCAGGGTTCAGCTAGTCAAAGAAGGAGGACTTGTCTTGTTGTATGACAGTAAATTGTTCAAGCACCTAGGCAAGTTGAAGACACCTTGGCTAGGGCCATATAGGATCGCACACATCACTGATGCAGGCGTAGTAAAACTCCAGAAGTTAGATGGTACCTATGTCGTGGGTATGGTGAACGGCAGTCGCCTGAAGCCGTACTTCACATGCATAACATCCTGGGTTAGAAAAAAAAGATGAGAGGCCAAAGGACGTAACCTATTCTGTCGCAGGATTACGACAGAACCACCATAAAAATGCAAGAGATAACCACAAGTGATGAAATGCGCAAGAATCAAGTCAGCACGTAAGCTCAAGCAAGGAAAAGGAAGCGCGCAACGGGTATATAAGGAATCTACGCGGGCCAAGAATGTTGCAGGGAAAAGGAGATCTGCGCAGAAGCAGAAATAGGTGCAAAAAGATGTCACTTGTGCGGAAAAAGTGAGCAAAACAAAAATTCGTTAGCACACGGGACAAAGCAAAAATCCGTTAATGGAGAAAGATGGTAGTACAACCCCAGGAACCTGAGAATGGTAATAATAATTGGATTGCTATGTCGGAATGGTACACTAACAATCCTGGTGAAATTCGGAAGTGGAACTCATTATTAAGAGTCTTCAAATGATGATGAGGAAGAAATTGTGTGACTAAGGTTTTGTAATCTAAAAATTATTAAAAGTATGGGATGAGGTAGTGGTGCAGAAAACGCCACCAAAGAAAAAAAAACAAAAGGAACAAAGTGCGCAAGGCAGGAAGCAAGAGAAGGTGCATAAGAAAAAAAAATTCATCAAAGAGACGGCCATGCAGTTTGCACCGCGTCCTGTGTCCATTTCTTTGTGGCTTGGGATGAGCCACATGTGAGTGTTGGGATCCTGTTGGCCTGGTAAAGGAGCACAAGGAAGAAGTTCACGCGCAAGAAAAAGAAGGTGCGCCCTTCACACGATAAGAAGAAAGGAAGGTCGTGAATGAAGTAAAGGACCAGCGTAGGAAGAATGGAGAGGCACGATACAAAGGAAAGGCGAGCGCACGAGCGTGCAGGTGATAATGATCAGAAAATGACAGGTGCATAGCGTGGCCATTCAAGGCAGCATAAGCCTATAGAAACACACATATGAGGGAATATTTGTAAGTCAGGCCGATAGTGCCTCGTGTCAAGTCGTAATCACCGCAGATGTAGCCTAAGGGGCGACTGATGGTGATAGTTAATGCACTTCCTGTATGCAATCGACCTTGCATGGTCATGTAAAATAGTATAAATAGGAGGGATTCGATAGTAAGAAGGTTGGATTTTCTATAGTTAACAGGTTGGTCCTTAATTCGGTAATGGTCGATCACTAGTTGGTGATTAATAAGTGATTTTTTGGCTATTCAATGGCGGTCCATAGCGAAGGACGCCATTTTGTTGTAATTTTGTAGAGATTAGAGGAAGAGAAGACTTAGGAAGAGTCTGGTAGCGATAGGAGGCTATTGAGCCGCAGATCTGGCTGTTGTGTGTGTAGACCTCTAGGAGTAGGAGTAGGTTAGAAGAAAAGACTAGAGAGCATGAGAACCAGAGGTTTGAGTCATAAAGACATATCATAAGATCAGTTTGCATCCTGCAAACTACAAGGTGCTATAAGCTTTTCTCATGCCAGATGAAGAGCACCTTGGTGGTTTTTCCCAGATGGGTTTTCACGTTATCTCTTGTGTTTGAATGGGTGATTGATGCTGTGAATGTTTATGTGAATGGTTGTTATTTGTTTTCTATATGATGATGAAATATTGATTAAATGCATGATAGGGTTGCTAATGCAGATAGTGCTAGCCCTGTGACTAGTGCACGAGAAGGTACACCCCCTTTGAATCCTATCCTAGAAAACCCTGATGCCAACTTAATGGCTGTGACAGATGTCCAGTTACCCACATTCAATGGAAATGGAACGGAAGACCCAGAGCAACATTGGTTCCTCTGTGAAGCTATTTGGATGGTGTGTTTAGTCCATAATGCAGATATAAAGAAGGCGCAGATGATCACGAACTTGAGGGATCACGCACTCGATTGGTTCAAGAAGTTCTGTGCCGCACCAATCGAAACACCACAGAAGGCCCTTGAAGATATTTGAGCTGCAATGATATCTGAGTTCAGAAAACTTAAATCAGAGTTGCAGTGTATTACCGAGATCAAAGAAATCAAACAAGCACTGACGGAAACGGTATGGGATTTTGACCAACGGTTTAAACACGGATGGCTAAGGTAAGATTCGAAATGACCAATGTGCAACATAAAGAGTGGTTTATTGTTCCATTGCTACCACACATCTGAGGGCCTTTAATGCAGTAGAATATTGAATCACAGACAGAAGCACTAGAACTGGCAATGAAGTTAGAGGCCTCACCCATTGGCGGCAGTGCCACAGGGATGGTGTAGATCCAGTCGCAGTTGGCCAATATGATGATACAAACTTAAGACATCAAGAAGGGTAAAGAAGCATAAGAATATTTATGGTGCAAAAAATGTAGGACGGATGGACACACTAAGGATAACTATCTGAACTTCCTAAACTATGTCGCATCAAGTGTACCCAACCCATTAAATGGCCATGGGCTACCGTGGTGTCGCATATGCCAGTCAAGAGGCCATCGCGACAAAGAATTTTTATATTTGCAAAAATTTGTAAGTACCCCTGCAAACCTCTTCTATAAATTTTGTAAATCAGTAGGACATGATGAAAAACATTGTAGAGCATATCAACTCTTGAAAGAAAAGACTGTCGACACCTACTTAATGAAAAATGAAGGGTTTGCTCAGGATGAACATGCTGAAGCCTCATATCAACCTGCTTCGTTCCCACCTAATCAGTATCAACCACAGTACACACCTAATAAGACGTACACAAAACAAAACCCCTATCATCCACACTACCAGCAGAACTAGTACCCACCACAACAACCACACCTGCAGGGAAGGGGCAGAAAAAACTTCATAGGAATAGGTGGAGGAGGCGGATTTGGTAGAGGAAGAGGTCAAGTTATGTGCTATAACTTTGGACAACTGGGTCACTATGCCAGATATTGTTTAGAGCCTACGAAGAAATGTTCATACTGTAAGGGACATGACCATAATGTCAAACAATGTCCTCAGCTGATCGTAAAGTGGCAAGCAAGGACCATTGTAGGACCTAACCCTACACAGAACCTGAATCCGAATATGAATGTTCAAATGATTGCAGCTGAACCATGAGACCCAAACATCGCTCTCGTAACACGAGGAGGTGCAACGACTGGAGCAGACCAATATAAACCACAAGAACAACTGCAGCCACAAGTAAGGTTGGTGGTGCAGAAAAAGGAGCCACTGAATGTCCAGAAACAAAAGGAAGTATTCTGGGACGTGTAATCAGAATTCGTAGGCCCATAAGTACCATCGACATCTACAGAAGTCAAGGAAATTCCTGAACGGTTTCAATGCATATTCTAGAAGAAAGTTCCACCAAATATAAGTAATCTAAGAACCTTTCTCTCAAGTTGTTTAACGCTAATGCAAGATAAAGATGCTATTATAGAACTATAAGCAATGATAGAAGAGATACCTGTAGAGCCGCGACCTAAAAAGAAAGTTAACCAAGTACAGAAAAAATGTAAAACTGGCCATGAGTTAAGGATGATTGCGCATATAGGTGATTATGACATGGATTATATCATCTTGGATCTGGGCTTAGATGTCAATATTTTGATGTGACAAACTTGGGAAAGTATGGGCAAGCCGTGCTTGGACTGGTCTCCTATCTAGTTGAGACTTTCCAATCAGGTGAAGGTCCTACTCATTGGCCAATTGAGCAATGTCTCCGTCGATGTCAAAGGATTGCACACATTTGCAAACTTTGAAGTCATTAACATTGTTGATGACACGAACCCATACCCCGCTCTATTGGGAATAGAATGGTCCATAGACAATCAAACCATCATAAATTTTAAGAAAAGGATTCTCTCATTCGAAGATGAGGAAATGAGGGTAGTATCACCCATCGATCCACTAGAGGGACAGATATATGTCAAGCCTATATATAATGAGGGACAGGGTGACTATCTCGACTAGATCTACAATGTCACAACTATGCAGGAAGATTACATTAATCCTACTACAGATGGAAACCTAAGCTGGAGATGCGCGAATTCATGTACATCTGACTCAAGAGAGGCTTTAGAGGGTTGGAAAAATAGATTACACGAAGTCTCTATGAGAAGGCGTGCAAGAGTTACAAGGTCTATGCAACAGGTGGAGAATGAGTCAAGGGAGCTACCCACCTATGCATTAGAGGAAATTTGGGGTCTAAAATGGGCCTTATAAGAAAACGTGCCAAAATAAGTTTTTGTGAGTTGGAATTCAAGAACCAATAGAATTTCAATAAAATAAGTCAACCATAATGGTTGGATTAACATATTTGTCATTAAAAAAAACTACTTTTTTTGTTCGTATTTTCGACATATCTCATTGTGTTTTTACTCAAAATTCGATCGGGAGAGCTCGTTGGATGTGGAATTTGATTCCGCATCCAACGAGTACCCACATTGCATACTTTTGATGGACCCCGCTACCCCAAAAACAATAAATACCTGAAAAAATGTAATGATGACATCATCATCACGTTTTTTCAAGTATTTCTTATTTTTGGGGTAGCAGGGTCCGTGAAAAGTATGCAGTGTGGGTACTCGTTGGATGCGAAATCAAATTCTGCATCCAACGAGCTCTCCCGATCAAAATTTGAGTAAAAAAACAGGGAGATATGTCGAAAATACGAACACAAAAAGTAGTTTTTTTCTTTCTTCCTCCAAAAGTAATCAATATTATTTTATTATTTTAACTATTATTTTATTATTTTAACTATTATTTTATTATTTTCCTTAGGAGGCCCATTTTAGACCCCAAAATTCCTCTAATGAGGGCTTCATATACACATTGGAAATGACACCTAGAACCTGGTATACCTCTATGGAGTTGCAAAAAGGAACCCAAGATTGGGAAATACTCACTAACCAGGTTGTGCATACATTTGAATTTGCTGATGAGCACCCTACAATTGATGTTGCGCTTCAGACTGTAAAGGAGAAGATAGTTGCTAAGAACCCCGTCAAAGAAGCTAATTCTCACCAATGCAGTGCAACATTCAACATTATAGTCTAACCGGAGACCCAGATGATGATCTGACTAACATCAACATACCAGAATCAGAGGGTGCACGAGAAGTAGAAGGAAGTATCATTTCAAGTGACCAGTTCCTTCATCCCTTGGAAATCAAGAAAGTACATATCGAATCGCCAAAGAACCTGAAGTTCACCAATATCGAATATTATTGGGATGATGAAGCAGTTGCAAAGATCACGGATCTAATGCATGAGTATCAGGACTTGTTCCCTACCAACTTCTCAGAAATGAGAAGAATAGTGAGAGACTTAGGGCAGATGAAAGTACCCCTATGACTAGATGCTAAGTCAAGTAAGCAGCAACAAAAGACATTGCAAGATCCACATATCAGGGTTAAGCTAGTCGAAGAAGGAGGACTTGTCTTACTATATGAAAAAAAACTTCTCAAGCACCCGGGCAAGTTGAAGACACCTTGGCTAGGGCCATATAGGATCCCGCACATCACTGATGTGGGCGCAATAAAACTCTAGAAGTTAGATGGTACCTATGTTGTGGGTATGGTGAATGACAGTCGCCTGAAGCCGTACTGTGACACACATAACATCTCGGGTTAGAAAAAAAAATGTGAGAGGCCAAAGGACGTAACCTATTCTGTCGCAGGACTGCGACAGAACCAACATAAAAACACAAGAGATAAGCGCAACAGACGAAACACGCAAGAATCAAGTCACCAAGCAAGCTTAAGCAAGGAAAAGGAAGCGCGCAGTGGGTATAGAAGGAATCTGCGTGGGCCAAGAATGTTGCGGGGAAAAGGAGATCTGCACAGAAGCAAAAATAGGTGCAAAATTATGTCACTTGTGCGGAAAAAGCGAGCAAAGCAAAAATTCGTTAGCGCACGGGACAAAGTAAAAAGACGTTAATGGAGAAAGATGGTAGTACAACCCCAGGAGCCTGAGAATGATAATAAGAATTGGATTGTTGTGTCAGAATGGTACACTAACAATCCTGGTGAAATTCAAAAGTGGAACTCACCATTAAGAGTCTTCAAATGATGCTGAGGAAGAAATTGTGTGACTAAGGTTTTGTAATCTAAAAATTCTTCTAAGTATGGGATGAGGTTGTGGTGTAGAAAACACTGCCAAAAAAAAAAACATAAGGAACAAAGTGCGCAAGGAAGGAAGCAAGAGAAGGTGCACAAGAAAAAAAATTTCAGCAAAGAGACGGCCGTGCAGTTTGCGTCGCCTCATGTGTCCATTGCTTTGTGGCTCGGGACGAGCTACATGTGAGTGTTGGGGTCCTGTTGGCCTAGGAAAGGAGTACAAGGAAGAAGTTCATGCGTAAGAAAAAGAAGGTGCGCCGTGTGTGTGATAGGAAGAAAGGAAGGTCACGAAGGAAACAAAGGACCAACGCAAGAAGAATGGAGAGGCACAGCATGAAGGAAAGGTGAGCGCACGAGCGTGTAGGTGATAACGACTGGAAAACGACAGGTGCATATCGTGGCCGTTTAAGGCCATGTAAGCCTACAACAACACACATACGAGGGAATATTTGTAAGTCAGGCCGATAGTGCCTTGAGTCAAGTCGTAATCACCACAGTTGTAGCATGAGGGGCAGCTGATGGTGATAGTTAATGGACTGCCTGTATGCAGTCAACCCTACGTGATCATGTAAAATAGTATAAATAAGAGGGATTTGATAGTAAGAAGGATGGATTTTCAATAGTTAACGGCTTGGTCCTTACTTTGGTAATGTTCGATCACTGGTTGGTGATTAATAAGTTATTGTTTGGATGTTCATTGGTGGTCCATAGCAAAGGACGCCATTTTGTTGTAATTTTCTAGAGATTAGAGGAAGAGAAGACTCAGGAAGATTCTGGTAGCGATAGGAGGCTGTTGAGCCACGGATCTGGCTGTTGTTTGTGCAGACCGCTAGGAGTAGGAGTAGGTTAGAAGAAAAAACCAGAGAGCATGAGAACCAGAGTTCTGAGTCATAAAGACATATCATAAGATCAGTCTTCATCCTGCAGATTGCAACGTGCTATATCCTTTTCTCATGCCAGATGAAGAGCACCTTGTTGGTTTTTCCCAGATGGGTTTTCACATTATCTCTTGTGTTTGAATGGGTGATTAATGATGTGAATGTTTATGTGAATGGTTGTTATTTTTTTTCTGTATGACGATGAAATATTGATTAAATGCATGATATTATACTGTAATCAGTAGATGAAGGTTTGGGAAAGTGTCATTGAAATATATGTATATATTGGCCAGTGCGTTAATGTCTTAAGTCACGACGAAAGTCGCAGGAAGTCTGTTAGTATGATTTAGTTGTGCCGCACATATTGTGCTAATTATGAGATTGAGAACGAGGTTAGGTTGCGAATGCTAAATTTATAGTTGTGCTCAGTCACGCAAGATTGACCCCACTGTCCAGCCATCCTGTTCCCTTCGTCGAGCACCTTGGTCGAGTGCCAAGGGACTATAATCCCTCGACAATCACAGAAACATGGTTTCGGTGGTTACCCATAGAAGAGATATCTCAGGTGAGATTGTGCCTTCCTTGCGGGCGTTGCCGATGGGGCTTGCTCTATCGGGCTAGTATCTTGGGTGTTTGTTGGGTTGATGGGCTGTGCAGAACCTGAGTCGCGCGAGTTAGGAAAAGTGGCCAACATTGAGAAAAATGCAAGTAGAGGTGAAGAGGATGAGCTTGATTGATCGATGTATGACAACTATTGGAATTTGAGAAACTTGATGCCAAAGGTTGCCGAATACTAATGAGGGTAAGCATTTGTGCAATTTTTATATTGCAAAAATGGGAGAACAATTATGAGATTATACATTATGTGCAGAGTAACAACACAAAAATAGTGATTGAGTTGTTGAAAAAAGTGAACAATTTGAGAGGTTGTAAACTTGTGAAATCCTAGAGTATACATGTTCACATTGTAATGAGTTTGTGAAAACCTAGAGTACACATGTTCACATTATAATTTTAATATCAATGGGGATTTAATATTTTTTTTTAATATCAATGAGGATTTAGTAAAATTTCTTTATTATTAACTAATTATTTTTATTTTAAAAATATTGTAGTGAATAATTTTGTTTTCAAAATTTTAACAAACTTTTTAACTTAATTAATTTCTTTTTTCCATTTAAAAATTTAATAAATTTTCTCTCATATAAACTAAATATTTTTAAAATATTATATAAATATTTAAATCATTAATATGGAATTGGATTTCTCCATGAATTTTCAAAAAAAAATCCAAGTTTTTAACCATCCATGTAACCCAAACGATTTCTTCTTGCATTTATGAACCTAATAAAATTCCTTTGTGATTATGATATGTTAAAACATTTAGATTATTTTCAAACTTTAAATATAAATTGTATTCTTGAAACATTGTATAGATAAATAAAGTTTTTCATGTCACTTGGAGAAGTTAAAGTCATTACCAAAAAGTTATTATTTTTTAAACCAAAGTTTAAATCTTAAATCTTACATTGGGGGAAATCTTTTGTTTTTATGAGTTAATTGTTAATTGTTGATTGTTGACCAAGAATTCAATTTGACCTCGATATCAATAATAAAACAAGTTATTAAGGAAAGAAGTATTCCATTTTAAAAATTCAAAGGAATGTACCTAAAATGATATTCAGTTCTCTTGATACAATAAAAAATTATAGTTCTAAGATGCAAATTTGAGGTGGATATCAATAATAAAACAAGTTATTAAGGAAAGAAGTATTCCATTTTAAAAATTCAAAGGAATTGTTGAAATTGTATCTATTAATTGTTGAGATAATAAAGATATTTGAGAATATTATGTTTTTTAAAATATAATTTCCTAAAAATTTCAATTTGGATAGTTTAAGATTGTATAACCAAATTTCGATAATTGAACAAGTAAAAAAGGTTCAATATTATATAACCAAGTCAAAAAGGTTCGATATTATATAACCAAATTCTGACGATCAAACAAGTCAAAGTCTATTCCTTGTATGAATTTAACCATAAAATTCAGAAAATCAAACAAGCCAAAGTCTATTCCTTGTATGAATTTAACCATGAGATATGGTTGAATATTCTTTATATAAGCAAACAAACCCTTGGAAAAACATCACCATTGTATTTTGTTTGGAGAATCATTTGCAAGGAGAACTCTATTCTCCTTTGGCATAGGAAAGGCATTTCCATATAAAGGGTATCACTCATAAGGATAAATCTTTGACAGAGTATGGCCAATTCCCATGGATTCTCTAATAAAAATATTGTTGCAAGGTTATATAATTAATGGATTTATAGTATAGACACATTGGGTGTTTTTTACTTTCCCACTAGTATATTGACTAGTTGAAATCATAAAATGATCTCAATTTACCATGGACATGAGGAGATGTACTTAACAAGTTTCCTAGAAAATGCATTATGCACCCTCACTTTTATTAATAAAATAAAACATAATCATTTTATTTTACACTTTATTTAGCTCTATTTATTACAGCATGATGCTCTCTTCTAATGGTACAAGACAACATGATATTTAATTATACCCTAAACTTTGCGTGTCAAACTTCTAGTGGCTACAAATGTCTCTTTGTAGTCTATTCCTTCTTTCCATGAGAAGCCCCATGCTACAAATATTTCCTTATATCCTACTGCATGTTGGATCTTGCAGATCCATACACTAGTACAAAATGAGAAATTAAGGACTAAAAAAATGACTAAAATCAGGCTATAAATGATTATTTTTGAGTTGCTGAATAATAGTAGCTAATTTCCACTATCTTATAGATAGTTGTATTTCACTTAGTCATTAATAGCTTGACTTATTAGTCATTGATTTAGTCAATGATTTAGTCATTGATTTAGTCACGGATTTAGTCACGGATTTAGTCACTGATTGCAATAATTAATGACCAAATATACAACTAAATAAACTGCTATATGATAACATATTAATGACTAAGCTAAATACAACTAAGATATAGGAAATTAGCTACTAATAGTCGTATATATGCGAATTTAGTCATTTTTGTAGTCACAAATTTATGATAGGGCATAGAGGAATCGAACCACCAACCTCCCACCTGCAATTAGGTAGGTGCTCTACCATTGAGCTAGCACCCTTTAAGAAGTTTTTATTGCTTGAAAATGATGATATTCAAACAAATTTATGATAGATAGCAATATACAAACTACATAATTATTACTATTACAACTTACCGGTAACTAGTATTTATGATAAACTAATTCCTGAGAGCTATGTACAATTTACTCTATCTGGCATATCCATTCATGTTACCAAAGAGAATGGAATACCTCTGTGATGGATGTGATACCAATTAAGTCAACCAATTTACAGAATATCTCTTGGCGTGCCTGAATATATGAGAAAAATATCATTATATGAAATCAAGCAAAGTAAAAGTCAAATAAAGTAAGAAAATTTTCTCTTTCAATTCATCTGCAGTGAATACTCACTTTCAATTCATAATGTTCATTAGAAGAAAACATACTAGGGACTTCATATTTGTACATTGCAAATCCATGTATCAAATTCATACCTTCCCATCCTTTAGAAAGGAATCACACCCTGAATGTTTCTTCAAAATAAGCTGATTTTCATACTGGGAAAGGAGTTCATGCTCTACTTTCTACACATAAATATCCAAAAATTCAACCAAAAAATGAAGGGAGGAAGATTGAACTAAAACAGTCAAAACAATTTTGGTGTTTTGTTACATGAGTGATTGAATTTTAAATTAAAAATGAGAAAACTATTTGACAACAAGTTATACACTCACAAGAACTCTTACAAATGGAATCTTACCCCTATTAAATTTTGCTCACTGTATGCATGTAAATAATGAATAACTCTCTCTTTCTCAAGCTTCAATCATTCTTGATCTTGTAGGAAGATACACATTTTTGCTTTGATTTATAGGTTGTTTCAACAAGTGTTTGTACATATAATTTTGCATGACAAAAACCAAATTTAGGGAATACCTTGAGCATATAATCTGGACATGAATTTTCCAGAATCCATGAAGCAACCTTTCGAGAGTAGTATGCAGGCAGCAGTATTGTCTTCCAACATGGCTGATTCAAAGTATGTCTCATAGTAATCCATGTTATCCATCCCAATCTCCACAAAGACACCCATTTTTTTTTTGTAGAGCACGATCTATCTGTTCTCCCTCACGTTCCCGATTAATCTAAGACAATCAACATAACCGATATATATCTAAGGTTAAAAATCATGTAAAACCAAAAAAAAATTCTTGTCAACAAATATAACTTACTGTTATTTGTAGCTTGGCTGACATCAAGAACATACTAGTGAAATCACTACATTTCTTACAGTAGTCTTCAGTTCAAGCAAAGGTTATGGTTTTGTAAAATTTGGTGATCATCAAGAAAAATGAAAATTTGAAGAAGTAGGAAAAGAATGGGGCTTCATCTCATATTATTACAGAGCTCAATTGTTGCAATTCCACATTGCTACCTATTTTGGCAATGAGCTTCCTGGTTAGCCAAGGGTAAAGAATCCATCTTCATGATTGTTGTTGACATAGCTGGTTTGTAACTTTGTTTTATGAACCAAATTATTGTTTTATGCTTGTGGTCATCAAGAAACCCAGTGATCGGGACAACCTATTAAGTCCATATGTAGTAGACTGAAGGCCACGGAAGGTTGCATTAGAGGGAATTTAATGGGGAAGCGGGTATATTTTTGGGCTTGAAATTTCACGTACTTAAATTTTATGTATTTTTATCTTTTGTGCGTGTTTCCCAAGTCTTGGTGATGAGTTTTCTGAGTTTATGAGTCACTCTCAAATGATGGTCTAGCTAAGTCAATCCCATGTCCAATTTTAATAAAATTCTTAGAAGCTGACATTAGAATACATTTATTGTGATTTCTTTCTTTTGAATTTCGTTATAGACATTTTGACCAAGTATTTCATTTTTCTGTAGGAGACATTTTAAGCTATGGTTGACAGTTTTCTGAGATTTTTGGAAATCTACAGTGTCTGGGATTCTTAACTTAGCCATGGATTCAAAGGCACTGCTGCATCATCACTACGTAGTACCTTTACAAAGATGGGATTCGAATGCTTGACTTCTAGTGTCTCTGAATTATGTAATAGATATAGCGGGTCCTTGGTAAGAAAATATTTGTGCACTCGATGGAACTGAAGGCTTTTAATTGAACCAAAAGCTCTAAAAATAGAATAAACAAACTTGAGAAAGGCTAAAACTCAATTTTATTTCGTTTCTGAAAATCAATAGCAATTTTTATCAAAGGTTACGAATTGGAGAGAAAAAGATGTGTAAATGCAGTTGAAAGAATCTCTGATAATTGATTTATCCCATATGAATTGCTTTTGGAAATTTCCTTAGTTGTAGGATTTGAACCTACGTCCAGGGGTTGGTCATTGGTTCAAATCCAGTCAACTTCCTCAGGGTCACTAGTCACGATTGTGGTTGGAAGTGGGGAAGCCCTCCATCCAGATATTTCAAGGAAGAGCGGGCGATCCCAGGAGGTTTTCCTTAAGAACAAAACACCCATACAGTAAACTAAATACTGAATATGTGGCTTGAAGAAAATTTCTTGAAATCTGGCATTTAAAGCAACTTCCAAAATTTGATTTCATTCATGTGGGTGTATTTCACACGAGTGAAATCTTGAATACAGTTTATTTTTCCATGATTTGTTCTTTCCGATTCTCTAGCATATTTTCTATCATTAAACCATTTATGGGATTACCACTGATTGACCTTATGAGTTGAGAGCCAGGATTTATTGTTGCTGTGGTGTTGGTCTGCCACTAGACCTTCAACAATTTTCAACTATAGAACTGAACATATATTTTACCAAGTTTTGGGGAAGGGGGACAAGGAAATGGGTTTCAGGGATGACTAAATAGTAGAGAGGTCACCCAAATTTCAGTGATTCACAACATGAGGAGGCCCCCAGCAACACTAAAATTTTTATAGCCAAGTAATTACTAATGACACCCTAAATACATGCTACAACCTATCAAGGACTATAGTCCTAACCCTGCACCTCTTAACCACCCTTGAGATAAATATAAGAACACTCTTGATCTACTGATTACTGTCGGTCACTTCAACTTCATCCATAGTTCATAGACTGTTACCAACCATCCTCAAAACTTAGGTTCAGAACAAAGCTCAACATACCTTGGACGCACTTGAATTTGACCTGATTTAAATATGAGAATTTTTACTGACAATTAAAGACTTAATGTTATTCAACCTCGGATCTATGACCACAGTTCAGAGTTACCCTTGAACCTCCTATATTTCCCCATAGTCACCTTCAGACCTCTTTCTTGCCTTAGATATTGACATCAAAGTGCATTACTAAAATGATCTCATTCATGCCTTATTTATATGCTAATTCTCCAAAGGTTAGGCCAACTTGACCTATTTATTCTTCAATTAATCAGCTGGGATGAGTTAGTATACTCAACACAATTTTGACTTAAAAATGAAAGCTTTACGCCTTTTTTCCACTTTGAGGTCTATAGGGGTTGCTTGACAGGTTTAGATTTCCATACTTGAAGGGATTAAGACCCTTTCCTTCCATGCTTAACGTGTAGAATTACTAGATCTACTTACCCTTCTATACTCCACAAACTTGAGGTGTAAACCATTAGAACTTCCTAACATTTTTTAGGGATTCCATCAAATTACAGTTTAACACCAACTGATCATATGACTACCTCTTCGAACTAGGATGCTCATCTAATCCTTCGGGTCTGCTCTGATTTAGGGAATCCCCAATTTTGGATTAGTACCAGGCCATCTCACAAGGACTCTTTCTTCAGCTCGACTCTGTTTTAGGGATTCTCTAGGATTCGTATCATTAGCATATTTTTTAATCTTTGGATTAGGATTCTCATTGATCTGAGACAGGTTCGATCTGATTAGCATAATTGATCATGTCATTTTAAGGCTCGTATTAGGATTCATCAATCCTAGCGATATTTGTTCTGATATACTTATCCAAACAGCTGTAGCTTCACATCTAAATGTGGTAGGCCTTGCTGATTAAGGTCTCTGTATTTGTCTTTATTTGGACTCCTATAGGATTCCACTTCTGCTAAGCTTCTATCATGGATGGACTTGGATGATCTAAATGTTTGTTCCATAAGGTTTTCTTACTGTAGCTTGTAATCTTTCATATACTTCTTCAAATTGGCCCAGTTCAAATCTGAGGATTCTGGCTGGGCAACATCAATGACAACACAAGTGTCCAACAAATGGTTCAATTAATTGAGCTAACCCTTGGGGATTTTCTTCACTGATACATGCTATACATTTTCTATAATCTTTTCATAGTAAATCTCTGTTGATTCCTAAACTATTTGCTTAGCAGCTTTCATCCTTGAGAGTTGATAAACTTTGTTACTTAGTTTTCACTTGTATGGGTGCAAACTATGTTGTTAACTGCATAATGTATCTAGAACTTGATAGGCATGTATTGATAAACTATACACGTGGATGGAATATAATTGTCTCTAGTGAAGCTTCGCATGTAAATGAACTCAGAGGGCCTAATGATGTTTCCAATATGTCTACCGTGTTTGGTCTATCAATGGAGCATGCCCAGGTAGCTATTTCAAAGAACTGCAGGTATGAATGGGTTTCAAGTTTCAGTGAGAATGATAGAAAATGGATTTTGGATGTAAATAATGGTTAATAGTGGTTTTATTTGAAAATATTTCACATGTTTTAAGATAAAATAGTTTTAATTTCCCTTTTTTCTTTTTCTTCTATAATTGTGAATAAGATACAGTGTATTGCAGGACTATAATTCTTCATGGATTAACTCGTAAAAAAATTCACAAGTCAGTGATTCAAGTAGAGGACCATTCACCCGATGGGATATTTGGTTCACACAAAGCATGGTTTAATGTATCATAGGTTTGGGATCGTATTTCAAGTGGGGATGGTGATCTGGTTCTAAAAACAAATCAATTAGTTTTGAAAACAAATCTGGTTCAAAATGGGTAGTCCAATGATAAAAAAGGTCCATCTAGAGCGAGGAAGAAGCGCCAAGCATCTTCTAGTCAGAAAACAGTTGTTTTAGTACATAATGACAACAAAAGGATGGGATCAAATCCAAGAAAATCTACTTGTGGGCTTCAGCTACACAATTCTCCCTGCACATAGACACCATGTCAGAGCAGAACACAAATGTTACTATTTCAGATGTTGACACACTCATGGAAGAACTGATGTCCTAGAATGAAAAATATGGCTATACCACAAGCTACTCCATACTGTGTTAAAAAATCTAACATATCCGATGATGTCAATTTTGGGGGGCTTAATAACAATGCATACCAGTTAGTACCTAATGGAATTACATGTGTGACAGGATATAAATCAAGTACAAATCAATGTATGACTCAGTAGTCATCTATAGTTACTTGTAATGCTAATATTGATAGAGTAAACGATACTGGTATTACACCTCATGGCCTATATTTTTAGTGGTGACAAGGGTCCATCAGTAACTGTTGTTCATACTGATGCTTTGTGGCTGTGCAATGACAATTCATTATTGTATGATGATATCACTGGCCTAGTTGATATTAGAAGTGGTGATATTTGTAATAGTAATAGGAAGATAAGGTTACCAGTGTCAAAAAGGCATGATATCACCATTAGAAGTTTGATGGAGCAAGTGCTTCCAGTTTCAGGTTCTAGCATAAATGTGGATAGATTTGGATCCAGAGAAAATAGGAGGCTTATCATAGAGCCAAACATACTCCAAGGATATTTCATCATAGATGATGCTTCGATGGACAAAACAATGTCAGCAATGGGTGTTGAGGAGTTGACTGCAGTTCATAGGAATGGTGCTTCAGAGATGAAACTTGATTGTAAAACTGGTAGGTGTGTTTTAAAGCAGTGGCTATTTTGAAGAATGGAAAGCTTAAATATGGTATTTTCTTTTATCTTCCACCTTCCCCTCAATCCCACACATATGTAGTGGACCTGTTTTAATTATTTATCTATTCAAGGTTTGGTATTTTTTTGATAATTATTATTTGAATAGATTTTATTACATTGGAAAAATTACATACATTTTATAATAAGGTAGAATACAAGTTTGCTCACTATTAGGGTTAAAATACTAATTAGTAATATGCATCTCAAACAAAAAATACTAATCTCAAATATACACTGCAATATCCAATTAAACAATTTGCAAGAATTCTTGCTTTATAATGGGCACACCAGTCCATGCCCAAGGGTTTTGCTAGGGATGCCATCCATGAATGTCGGGAAGCATCCCTTGTGTTAACTGGTGAGGTTTTCCTTGGAAAAAATATATATAAAGAAGTGAGACTAAGAATACAATGGGAGAAAACTCAACTACTATAATATGGTTCCAATTGATTATTGGTCATTAACATTAACAAAATCTCAGTAAATTTGATCTTAATTTCATAGAAATTAGTTAGGTCAAACTCAACAATAAACTAGAATAAAATCAAACAGATAAACACACACACAAAACTAAATTTTGGCTACCATGGATGGAACATAGGCTAGTTTGAACGTGATTTTAAATGAAACACAACTAAGGATACAACTTGTATTTGCTTCACTAACCTTAAAGACTAATCAAATTCATTGGTTGAGAAGAATTTCCTTGACTTTTAAGTTATTGGAACCAATTTAATAATCTGGGCAAGCATCATGTGATAGTTTATCTCCAAATAATAGAAACAAGCTACAAGGATTTCAACATAGAAAAGGAAACTTTTGGGTTCTATATAGGGCTCCTTTGAAATTGTAACAAATTGTAGAGGTGTATGGTAAAGGAAATTTCTTTCAAGCTATGCAAATATTTATTGTTATCCTTTTGGTGTGATACAAGCCTCCTAATTTTCTAGCAATCCTGAGCAATACAGGAAAATAAAGTGAGCTTAGTTATTATGGATATATATGGAAGATACTATGGACTTCCCTTTAGGTCTTTGACATCGCATTCTAGTCATCATTCTTCATTTTGGATTATTTCTTAAACTGTCGCCCGGAACAAGTCTCATCCTTATTTTCTTGTAGGTGATTGTACGTAATCTTTCTTACAAGTCAAATGCATTAGTTGTATGGTTATAAAAATTTAAAAAGGCATATTCATAATGGAAAATTATTATGGATAAATATATAATCATGCAACTATTTTAGCCAATACAACATTCATCCATATCTCATGAAAACTTTCGAGATGCCTTCCATCTCTACCATGACATCATTGAGATTGTGCACTAATCCAATATGTCATCAAAGAGATTTCATTCTAGATAAGTAGAAATGGAGAGCTGTATGGCACCATGATCTGCTTACCCATCACATGCATATTAGTAGTATCATGTCATTGATGAAAACATTCTATCATGCATAACACATCAAATGAATATAAACAAATGCATAACAAAACAATATCATGGAATGACAATTGAATACTTATCTTTATTTGTTTCGTCGGTAGACTCCTTCTTTCATCTTCATCATCTTCTTCATTAATAAAAACACCATTTCTTATCCAAATGCTAAGATGGATAAGAGGTTCTTCAAGAATTGATTTCTTCATATTCCTCCTCGCTTGAGGGATCTTCTTTGAATCGCGAGAGCTTGATCTTCAGTTTCTCCCATATTCTCTTCTCTTATTATGAGTTGAGCTTCTTCTTGTGTGCACTCTTTCCATATTCTGCTGAAGGTAATCACTTTTTTCTGGCACACATTCCTCAAATGAATCCCTTGATCTTGGGAGGCCATTCAAGGTAGTTATCACAATTTCTATATTCTCTACTTCTTCATCCACTACTTCAAGTTGTTCTTTGATTTGAGAGACCCTTGTAAGGTATGACTATATGGTTTCTGGATTCTGGATCTTTACATTCTTCGACTGGTTTCTCAAAGTCATCTTCCGATTTATGTTCTTCCGTTCAAATAGCTTGGTCAAGGAATCAAACATCCCTTTAGGTGCCTTTAGAAAAGACACTTGTGGTATAAGGTGATCCTTGATTGAATCAACAATAATCCTCTTGGCCTTGACCAAGTTCTTCTTGGGCAAGGCCTTAGCCCCATTTCCCTTTGGAACTGGAAGCTCTCCACTTATGTAGGTGTCCAATTCATTTTCTTCAAGAACCAGTGAAATCCTATACTTCCATGCTTTGAAGTTTTTAGCTTCACCAAGCTTGTCATCAAGATGGAGTGACAGGTCATTTTGAAATGAGAACCTCAAATGTAAATAACAAAATATTAGATCTTACCTATTTGAGGTGTCCGTCTTAGTTCCAGATCTAGCTGATCTACGGTTTGTCAGCGAAACCCTAATTTTAAAAAATTGGAATATTTCAGATCTGTTTGGATAGAAATATGTGCCTCATGATGGTGAGCTAAGAGGCATACTCATTTTCCCAAAACTGTGATCAGAACTACAAAATATCTGATGCCCTAGTTTTCTTCAATTTGTTCTGCAGAATACGTGATATTGTTTCTGCAATATATCTGAAAGTACTACTCCTCTATGTTTGAAACTTCTCAATAAGGTATAACTGTCGGTCCTATTTCTAACATTGTAATTTTGAGCAGAATTGGTTTCACCAATTGGGACTTCTGAGAGTTTTCCCAAGGTGTCGTATTTCAGGACTGTTCAAAATAACAAACTTAAAAAAACTTCCACGTGTCACTGTGTCACGTTCGGGGTCTAAAAATTTTACCACAGAAATTACAGTTTGTTCCCTATTTGGACCATCTTACAAAATTTCATTTGGACCTTTGTAGCCCTATATATAGTAATTATCGCTAGGTGTCATGTGTAGGGATGAATCCTGGAAGAGGGTGGAACCCTGATTTGGAGGAATCACATCTCCTAGAATATAGCAAATATTAGGTTGATGTTTTTACACAGGGTACATAAGGAATTTATCTTCATCCTGTGAAAATTTTGTCTAATGAACCTGCTTCAATCTCACGATATAGCGAATGTACCAAAAATACCAATTTTAGTATTTTAGGGTTTTTCAGGCCTGGGGTCAAACTAGGGTTTGAATTTTCAGGACTTTTACTCAACCAAAAACTTCGACCTTGGTCTCTAAACTTAGATTTTGATGAGGAGATAAATCCTATGCTGGGCTCACTCAAAAATTCCTCTTCTATAAAAATCCATAATTTCTCGTAGCAGTGACAGGTTAAAAACTGAAAATGCCTGAAATCAAATTCTGCTTCGAAAAAAGATGTGCCCTTCAATGGAGAGTTATCCTAGCCTCCTTTTTCTGATGATCGATGGAGAGAGACCAAAAATTAAGAATCCCTATATTCTGCAGCTGCACAGTTTCTTCTTTTCAGGTTAGCTCTGATACCATGTTATATTTTTATCAATTAGACAGTATTATCTTAGGATCTTATCTGAGAGAATAACATGTACATCAATAAATCACAAGAGAAAATAGACACAAATATTTTCCTAGGGGAAACCATAAAGGATAAAACCCTGCAACTTCATCATAGATAGAATGAGCACCAATGGCAGCAGTAAAACCCAAAGATAGAAAGATGATCTCCAACAGTTGTTCTCTCTCTCACTTGTGTGAGCTCCTCCTCTCTCACCTATGTGCTATAGCTGGGTGAGTGTGTCTCAAATAAAGAGGCTCACTCTCTATTTATAATAATTTTTGACTTGAAAATTACTTACAAGGGTCGAATTCTCTAGGAGAGTCTAATAACCCTAGTGCCCCTCAACTGTGGGGACTTTGCCCCCCCTGCACCCCCTAATCAACAAGGAGAGTTAACCTCAAATCAATTGTGGGGAATTTACATGACTTTATTATATTAATGACTCTCCTGATAGAAACATCGGGGTACAATGAAATACAAATGATTCTCACGATAGGAACATCAATATACAATATAAGATATACAAGTGAATACATTCTAAAGTTACATATACATAAACAAAGAAAGGGTACAATCCCAATCATCCTTGTCACATTTTACTGTGGGGCCTTGTGGTATATCGTGAGTTGTGGTGATCTGACAATCCTGTGAGGATCCATACCTTCAATCCACTACTATCACAATTTTTTTTTTGTTGCTTTAGCTTGAGTAGTTCTTCTTTTTCTTGATTAGCTAGAGTTTGTTTTTAGATCGATCTGATCTATCAAACTACATGATTTCCTTTCTGGATGGTCCTGTTGTATACAAGGATCATCACCTGAGTATCCTTTAAATTCTAAAACTTAGTCTCCAAAGGAATAAGAGATGGAGATGCATTCCTGAATTGGAATGGATTCCAGTTACCGAAGAGGGGGTGAGTTCTCTCCTCCTGCTAATGTTCATATTACTGATTATTCAGTACCACATATCATGGAACAATCTTCATCTCAAGTTCTATATTTTTTTACACAAAACCCTACAGGGGCTATGTTTAACCAGTTTCATCCTGATGATCCAGTTTCCACCATGTTTGGTCCAACTGCTTCATTTTAGGAAACCACCTTATGACAAGCTATCTCTAAATTCAGTTCTACTAGTGCCTCTAATGTCTCATCGATGGAGCTAATCCCTAACCCTAGAAGAGGTTTCCCTTATCTTCAACCAAGGGATCTTCTTGGTAGGTATTTAAATCTCCATTCTAGTTCAATTTTGGCTAATATCCTCCTGCTCCAATGGTCACTAGAATCACCACTCTGGTGGGAGTTTGACAATATGCTCCAAATCCAATTCCAAATTCTTCATTGACAAGTCCCCCTCTATGCCTTCCATGAGTTTTCCAAATGTTGGAAGTCAGTCTTTACCCTCCACTTCCTATGCATCTAGAGGACCTTATGTACTTGTTTTGCATAATAATTCAAGACCCACTCCTCCAGTTGTAGGATCTAGTGGACCTGTCGGTTATGGTCCTATTTTACAAGCACCTGCATCTGCTTGGGATCAACCACAACAACCTAATCTTGGTAGCCCATACTATAGCGGGGCATAATATAATAACCCTTTATACGTTCCTTACCTAGGAGGTGCTACTCATCAATGGACCCAAATTGCTTATGGACCCCAAGTTGGAACTAACCCAGGTCAACCATTTGTAGGTAAAAACACTCCTACTTACCAACAATTTGTGGGTTAATATGGTCAACCTCAACCGACCTATGTTCCTACTAGGGTATCCATGCCTTATGATTATTATAATCACCCCCAACCTGATAGGAAACTCCCCTTCTTGGAAACATTGGATTTTCCATATCTGAATTGATTAATGATCCCATTCTACACTACCCTTTTTGGCCAACTATTCCAGTAAAGTTACCATCATACATTCCAAAGTTTTATGGAAAACCAGGGGAAGATCCAAAAAATCATGGCATGACCTTCCATCTATGGTGTTTGTCGAACTCCTTGATGGATGATTCTATCAGTTTATGGCTCTTCCAATGAACTTTGACTGGTACGATTGCTAAGTGGTACACCAAACTTCCACAACATTCTTTTGTGGATTTTAATTCGTTGGTAAGAACATTTCTTACCCTTTTCTAGCTATAGATCCATTATGATATTGGTATAGATTTCTTGACTTCTCTTCGACAAACTAATTCCACCCACATATCTTCTCACATTCCTAAATGGAGGAGACGTTGAAGGTTGATCAAGGCTCCTATTCCATATCAATTGCTAGTTGTCTACTTTAAAAATTCATTGTTGCCCCCTATTGTCCAAGATGTGGCTATGGGAGGCATTGTTACTGAGGAACTAGCTATTGACCATGCTCAATATTTGGACTTGGTTTATTCCCAATCCAAAACATTATATGATTTGATCCTTAATTATCCTTGTCCCAACACTAATCCTATTAAGAAACTTGTTGAATCTCTTGTGGATGGTGTCATAGGTACAATCCAACCCCCATTCGCAGCGAAACCTGTCAAGAAGCAAATTTCTTCTACTGCTACATCATCAAATCCTACTATTTTAGCCGAATTCAATTCATTCCAATCCTCATAGTCACTCAATAATAAAAAGAAAGGAAAAGGTAGGTCCAAAAAATACGAAAACTAATAGGAGGCTCTAAAGACTACGACTCCATAGAATGAGTCAAAACCAAAACGGAAGGCTAAGTATCCCTACCTGTTGTTTGGAGATTATTACTTCACTAAGTAATGTCTTAGGCATGAAGAGATAAAAAAAAAATTGAAAAATAATCCTACACCTGCAGTTCTAACTGACCCTTTCCCATATCAATGACAATTGATTGATCATACATGTTTGCATTGTGCCTCTTCCTCCATGTAGGAAATAAAAATGATGTCCTCCAAAATTGTTGAACTGAGCACACAAACTCAGACATACGATAAACCTCCAGAGAAAAAGGATGAAGGTAATTCTTCCAAGAAGACCCCTTCTACCAATCTTTCTTGTTCATCTCCTTCTAATGGCCCACTACCATTGAAAAAACTATTATTGACGCAATTTTACGTCCTCCTAAGATTATGATCGGGAAATCAGTATTCATCCCTAGTGCTCAAGCTTCCCAATTCTATAATATCATAGAATACATAGCTCATGCACCTTGTGCTATGTGTACCCTATAAGTACTCCAAAATTTCCCTACGCGACGTAAAAAATTGTTGTCACCCTCAGGGGTCTTGGATCTGGAGAATTCTAATACAATTACCTTTAATGTGGAGAATTTCAAATGAGACTCTCTCACTAGTTCGCATTTCAAATCGTCAACCAAAGTGATGGGTAGGAAAATTCATTATACTGTATTGGACGAAGAATCCTCGACCTTGGTTTTATCTATTTATTGTTGGAGAGCCATTGGTTCTCTTGAGGTCAACCGATCACCAACTACATTGAAATATTTTGACGGACGATATTTCCACCCTATGGCATGTTGTCAACTTTATCTACTGAACTCGGGGGAAATACCATTTCTATCCATGTAGAAGTGGTCGAAGCTTTGTTTGATTACAATATTTTGTTAGGAATAAATTGGTTTTATGCCATGACAATTTTCGCGTCATTGGTATTTCTCATTCTCTAGTTTCCTCAAGAAGGAAATATTGTCACTATCTATCAACTCAATTATTGCTCCCCATATATCACATCGACCACAACAAATAATGTTCCTTTGTTGGGGAAGTCACCCCCCCCTTATCAATCTGTAGGAGTTGGCCTTTTGAAAGACTCATCCCTTATGGGAGTATTTCCATCTACTGCTTCCCCTCCTAGTACTCAAATTCCTATGGTAAACATGATATCTTCAACTTCCAGTGACATGTCCAAAGGAAAAGAAAATGTTGAAACACCTTATCTCAGTCCACTCGAAGCCCTATATCATGCCATTAAATTTTCTTCTGATTCATACGTTGATGCCCATCATTTAGTAAATTAAGATCCTTACCATCTGTCTTATTGGCTAGATTCCCCTCTCCCTACTCTTGACTATCTCCTATAGACTTTCCCATAAGATGAGTCCATTATGGAGATTATGAGTTCAGATTTGGGAATATCACCATAACAGATCCTGTTTCCTTCCTAATTCCAATTCGGTAGAATCACATGTTGTATCTCTCATTAGTTTCGATATTGTTGAACATCCTGAGTCACTTGTACTTTTGCAGGGTGTTGACTCTAAAGGGAATCTATTATGTAGCATGGTTATGGTTATTTAGCATGGTTAATGTCATGGATATGTAGCATGGTTAATGGTTATGTAACATGGTTATGTTATGTAGCATTTTACAAGGTTGAGAGTTCAATCCTCATTTCTTTCTTGTCTATTTTGGCCAATCCCTAAAACCTAAAAGGGCATGGATTCAAGTTTTATGTGGTGCATTCATGGCAGTTTGCTTGAAATTCTAGATAATACTAATTTTTATTGTGTTCAGTTTCTTGTTGTTTTGGTCATGGGACTGGATGGAAAATTCTCTTAGACCTTTGCAAGTAATGATGTTTTGAATGATCTCTACCACAGTAGTAAAATCAAAAAACACACAGGGGAACTAGTCAAATGCCCAAGTTTTGCATCCAATTTTTTTTCTAAGTAAAACCACGCGGGTTTCCCTGCATTTCATAGATGGTACCCGATGTAAACGTGTTGGTGCAGATTATGGAACCTGACCTGGTAGGGAAATTGAGTGAGGAATGCAACAGAGGCAACTAGCCTATGGGAATAACCCTGATCCCTTCCGAAGCTCAAAGCGCTCAACCACTCGAGCTACCTTACAGGGCTACAATTTTGCATCCAGTTTACTCCCTTGTTCTTTTAGAATCAAAGTATATGCAACAAAACCAAAAATTCTAAGATGTTTCACCTTGGGTTTTCACACATCAAGCTTCTTCAAGCGTACTATTTTGCATTCTGGGCTAAAATTTTACATCCAGTTTACTTTACTGTTCTTTTAGAGTCAAAGTATATGCAACAAAAGAAAAAAGTCTTAGATTATGGTGAGTTTTGGAACATGTATCCCTAGAACGGTGAGCTTGTTAGAGCATCTTGAAGACTAGGGTTAGGATTTAATCCATTGTATATTAGGAGATGAATATTTTGAGAAGAAACCCTAGGTTGTACTTGGTGAGAGAATAAAAAGAGGAGAAATCTTACCCAAAAGAGGAGACGTATTTCCTTAGAGGACATCCTTGTGTGATGCATGCTTGTAGGATCTCCTTGTTCTGAGCAAGGGTTTTCATCATTTTCCTTAGCTAAGGTTTTGGAGGGCTAGATTATTGTACTAGCCTTGTGCTAAGGCTATTATACATGCATGAACTTAATCTTTATGGATATTTCATATTATTTAAGTTTCCAGTTGTCCAATACTTGTGTAAATTGAAGATTTAGTTTTCAACCATCAATATTCTTCATGGTTTGTAATTTCCAGCACTATATGTCTTGCTGGTTTGACATAAGTTAAGGGTGAATATGTTAAGTGATTTAACAACACAATCAAAGAATACACGGGTAGATTTACTGTTGTTTTTACAGTTGTTGTAAGTGTTTTCATATCTGTTATATGCATGGTAAGATTACCCGAGTGCTGAAACTTAGTGGAATAGATTGGTATCTTTTCACTTGAATTGCATGGTGGATTGGGGTTGCTAAGAATTTAAATATAGTTTGCTATTGCTGGCAGCTGATTTGTTTATATTTCATATCAGCTGTAAGGCTGAAAATTCACAAGGTTAAGCTCTGGTAAACCTCTTGTTAAGAGATGAAATTTTTGTTTTTCTCATTAAAACTCTACAATTCAGAAATTCCTACAATTTCTTTGTTTTATTTTTTATTTTTCAACAAGGGTAGTATTTGTGCATAAAGATGCTTTTCTAGGGTAGCAAACTTGTCTCTACTTTCATTGTAAAATTTCTGTGCTTTTTTCAGGGTAGTGCTAGACTGCTAGTGTCATGATTCATTTACTTAGTCTATGAAGGAAACAGAGGCTAATAGACCCTCACCGAGGGTTGGAGCAACCTTCTGCTGCTTCCTTAGAATTCCAGAGAAGGTTGGAGCATTGGTCTGCTGCTACCCGTGGCCTCCACCAAGGTAATGGTAGTCTACTGTTATAGCCTGAGACCACCTACAAGGCTACTGTTGTATCCTTAGACCACCACCAAGGGTGGTGGTGCTGCCACCAGGCCTACTGTATCAGCCCTAGTCACCACCAAGGGTGTTGTAGCATCTTGTTGTTTTTCTCCTCGTCACCACTGTGAACTGTAAATTGTGTATGGATGAATCTTTTTTTGTGATTTAATCTTAAACCTTATGCCAATACTCATCATTCTTCATATTAGATGTTTTTAGACCATCACCGTGTGTTGGAGCAACCTTCTGCTGCTGCCTTAGACTTCCAAAGAAGGTTGGAGCAGTGGTATGCTGCTACCTGTGGCCTCCACCAAGGTTATGGAAGTCTATTGTTGTAGCCTTAGACCACCTGCAAGTCTACTGTTGTATCCTTAGACCAACACCAAGGGTGGTGGTGTTGCCACCAGGCCTGCTGTAGCAGCCCTAGTCACCACCGAGGGTGCTGTAGCAACTTGTTGTTGCTCTCCTCGTCACCACCATGAACTTTAAACTGTGTATGGATGAATTTTGTTTTGAAATTTAATATTAGACCTTATGCCAATACTCATCATTCTTCATATTAGACTTGTATTCCTATATCATTACATTTTTCCAGAATTTCTACGTAGCATCTTCTTCAAATGTGGAAGGTTTTGAATCCCTGATGCAACTCATTTGTGAAACATACCCTAAATATCTGTCAGGTTGTTTTCGCTGTTTGGATGAGACTAATGGTGCTTTCCATGACTTTATAGAGAAGTCATCTATGAATTGTACATAGTATAAATATCCACTCAGAGAGGGTGATTCCATGGGACCACATACATCATAATGTATTAACTCAAAAATCCCTTTATATATAATAGAACTTCTAGAAAAACTCTTCTTTAAATTCTTCCCAAGAGTGCAACCCCTACAATATCATGCTTAAAATCAAATATAGGCATACCTTTGACCATCTTCTATAATCATGGCAACACTTTGTAATGGAGGTGCCCAAGCCTCTTGTGCCATAGCTTACATGGACTGACTGTGTTATGGATCATAGCATGAATGTACTTTCCAAGTAGTTTGTAGATACCTTCCTATCTAACTCCAATCATAGCATGAGATTTTAAGTCTTTGTTCTTTGGCCATAATAGCGCTTGATTATCCATGAAGATAACTATGAATCCTTTACTTTCAAGAACCAAAACTGATAGGAGGTTATTCTTCGATCCTGGAACATATATAATTTCCTCCACATGTAGTACATCACCTTAGCTCAACTAGAAGGAGGTAGATCGAACTCCCTGGCTCGAATAGGTTGCGTTGTCTCCCAACTCCACCTTGTACGTGAAATTTTTTGCGTTCATATTAGTGATGGTGCACTTATACCCGATCATGTGTTTGGATGTGCCATTTCCAACTAACCATGTCTCTACACTTGTGGTGATAGATCCAGAAATGGACGAGACAAGGTAATATTCCCTGCTTGTCTCATTTTCCTCGGATGCATTCTTCTGAGTAGTTCCATATTCTGTAGCATTATAAGCATGAGTCCTTCCTTTTCCTCCTTGTTTTTATTTCCACTCCTTTTCATAATGCCCCTTTTTCTTGTAGTTCTAGCATTTGACCTTCAACTTGTCAAAGCCTTTATTGTGTACCTTATTCTTTGGACGAGAAAACTTCTTTTGAGAGAAGTTCTTCTTTCATTTCTTCATCCTTGTCGTAAGAGAAAGGTATTCTTCTATAGATGAGGTTGCTAGGTGCTAATTTTGATGACACCAACAAATTGTGGCATCAGTGGTTGGGTCATATCAAGTTTGGGACCTTGCAAAATATGAGTTGTTTAAGGATGGCAAATAAGCTTCTGCATATTAAACTACATACGGGTGTCTGTGAAAAATGTATGTTGGGGGGACACCATCATGATTTCTTTCCTAAGGATTTAGGGGGCAAGTCCCTGAACCTCTTGAGCTGGTTTATAATGATATTTTCATGCCTATGACCACTTCTTCGCTTGGTGGGGCTAGATGTCTCCTTACCTTCATTGATGATTTCTCCTACTTCCTTTGGGTATACATTATTCATTCCAAGGATGAAGTCTTTAATAAATTCAAGGAATAAAATCATTGTGAAAAATCACAGTGATCACAAGATCAAATCTATTAGGATTGTTGAAGGAGGAGAACATTTCGATGATGACTTTCATCCATTTTTGACATCTCGTTGCATTGCTTGGAAAAATCCAATCTCTCAACAAGATGGAATAGCTCATTGAAGCAATAGTGCTATTATGGAAATGGCTTATTGTATGTAGCAATCTCTTTAGGGTGAGTTTATGTTATGGGGGAAGTAGTCTTCAACACCTATGATTGAGCTGCTGAATTCCTCTTTTTACAAGGCCATTTCTGCAGTGATGATATAGTGTCTTAGGCAATGAAGGCTTAGTATTTACTAAAGATTTGTTTTAGTAAAACAAAAATTTAAATGATTTGTTTAAATTTAGTTATTTACGATGGTTGGAGGTGAGTGACTAGTGCCAATAACCCTATTCAGAATGTGGAGTCTTGGGGCTTCTAAGAGGTCTAGAAATTATGAATGGATGGGAGTAAATATGCTGTGCATACATGCAGAAATTTACCTATCAATGCAATATTATATGGCTAGAAATTAACAGTTTTTGTAGGCTTTAACTAGGTGCTCTATAAGAAGGAGAGACTTTATTTCAAGCTGAAATACACCATGTAGTCTTTCAATGCAATGATATAACATCAATGTTTCCAACTTGAAGATAAATTAACAAAGAGAAGAATTGAAAGAACCTCATTCACTCTCCTTCAATGATATAGCTGACCTGACATGAAGTCCTTATTGCAGCAGATTTAGTAGAAGATTTCAACACAAAATCAACAAGATGAATATCATGGCTAGCCACATGTGTAGAAAACCTTTGCTTCCCATATACTACATAGAAAAGCACACATCAATTGATGAATCTCCCCTTTTTCACGCCCATAGGCTTACATTGATACCCACAAAGCTGAGCTTCCATAGCTGACTGTCATCCTTTGCTACTGTTGACATTCTGCCTATGTGTTTTTTTGTATTTCTGATTTATTCCTGATTGTTGATTATTTCAGCAAAAACCAATGATTGAGATGATCAAACTGAACTTTTTTGAGTTTTCTTTCTATTTGTTTTCTCTTTTGAAGTTGTTTTTATTCCTTTCAGATGTTGCAATAGTTTAGGTTTGTCAAATTTTGGGTTTAGGGTCCTCTTGTTATGTATGCAGATTTTACTTTGATGACATGGTTTTACCGTGCTAGTGTTTAGCAACTTTTCAATCCCATGTACTAATGATGATCATCTTTATGCAGTGTATTATCCAAGTTTTTTGGCACCATGTACAAGAGCTTATGATCATCTTTACCGCGGTTATTATCTAGAATGAGGGCTGCACTGCGGTATCAAGAATGATGGCTGGACTGAATCATATATGTAATTATTAATTTGTTGAATCTGAACAGTTACATTTGAATGAGAATCTTTATTTGTAAAATTGACCCTTTTTTAATAGCAAAATGATAAATTTTAGATGTATTTTTTTGGTATGGTTTTGACACATAATTCATGTAGAATTTTGAACCACTCCTTGTTTTATTTGAGAACATGGTTGCAAATAAAATTTAAGACAATACAGAAATGTAAATGTTATGATCAAAACTCATTTTTAAGGGATACAAATAATAAAACAAGGTAAATGTTACAAACATTTAATGTCAATGAGCATGTTATTATTGTGTAAGCATAAAATATTTATGGTTCAATTAGATGTAGATGATGAAATTTGTTGTTGGGTTAATTTTTTAAGCTTCCATATGAAGATAGACTTCCATATACTATGAGGGATAAGGTGAAAGGTGTTTTTCCATCTTCATGCTCATGTTTCATTGAATGAAAAGGCTGCGTGGTGCACTTTCATATATGAAGAGATGAGTGTGAATTAACTAATGCCAAGTTAGTGGAATTTTTTTAGAATCTTCATGACATAAATAATGGGGATACGATCACCCTTGACACATTTGTGAAGCTAAAATTGTTGTATTTTATCACCATCACTATTCATGCAACATAATGTTCTTTGTTTTCATCACCCTATTTTCAAAGTTTTGAGTATGTGCATGAGTTATTTTAACAGCACACCAAAAATACCAACATACCAATATGTGCACCAAAAACACCAACATACCAAGATAATCAATGCATCAAAATGTATCATTAAGTCATGTGTCCAGATTATATATAGTTGTAATTTTTCAAAACTACTTTATTGTCTTTTTGAAACTCATATATAGGAATGTAAGATGAGTTTATGGTTGGCATGTATGAGCATGCTGAAATAGATTATAGTTAGGGTTTGAATATCTTCTTTAGTGCACATAATATAAGGAGATTGCATGAACCTATCTTATGACTATGACAAGGTTTATGTTGTAAAATTTTTGTGAATATTACATGGATGAATCTTGTTTGAAACAAAACAAAATGAACTAATAGAACACACTTTTCCTACAATAGAAGACACTTTTCAAAAGGAACTAATGATTTAAATGTCATGGAAACCCTTTAGATATGATAAATACAAATAAAGGGAAATGATATTTTCAAATAAGGAAATATAGTTCATTATAATTTATATCTAGCATGGTGGAAGAATAGGCTCATCAATACTATGAGTTGGTCATCTATAATCAATAACTATTGAAAACAAAAATAGACTATTGGTTTTAATGCTCGTAAAATCTTAAGGTTATGGTAATGGATTTTTCTATTGAATATATCAGCACTTTGAGCTAACGAAACTTATAATCAAGAACTATTGAAAATATAAATACAATATTGGTTTTAATTATCATAAAATAAGGTTATGGTAATGGATTTTTCTATTGAAGATATCACCACTTTGAGCACACAAAACTTTAAGTAATTTTGAGGAAGGTCAAAGAGGGAGGATGCTAAAATTGATATCATTGTATGTAACCATTCTATTTGTAGAAAAACAAATAATGAAAATGAAACCAGATGCAATGGAGGTGTAATCCTTAATGTTCTTTCATTTTGTTCTCAATTCAACTTATTTTCATTACACGTAAATGCCATCAGTTTCTACATTACAGAAGGTTGTCTTCACATAAAGTTGAAAAGAATGTTTCAATATATTATACTCCTTTGCTTTAAGTGTTTCCCTCTATATGTGAACAAAAATTTAATATATTAATTATAAATAAAAACATAGGAAAATGTTGGATATAATATAATTGATTTCTTAACTTATAAATATTTAATAAAGAATTAAATGTTTTATACCTAAATGAATTTCGTAATTGAAAGCAACTATAGACATTCACATTTCAGTTTAGTGGTAGTTGAATTTCAATTCAACTTTGAGATAACTTGAGGTTGAACTATATCTTCATTAGTTGTCTTTAAATTAGTAATACAAAATCATGAGATTGTTCCTTCTTATGTTTTAAAAATATGTAACAAGTTATAAATAGAAATGTTGTTCTGTAATGTTCAAACTCAATATTGATATTTAAAGCCATTAAAACATTAGCAACATCAAGAACATATATATGAATTTATCTTTATCAAAATCGATAATATATATTTAAATTAATATTGTTAGAAATAGCTTCTCTTAGTTTCGAGAATTATATATATATTCTCTACTAACAAGGCTAACCACGTGAAGGTGGAAGCTCATTTGGCCCATCCCACCCACCTGCCCTAGAATCAAAGAACACAAATTCGTCAACCTTGATGTATTTTTGATTCATATGAAATGTGCCAGTGGCATATTATCAAGAATGGAATTATGATCTTCTATCGACAATTTCCATTGTTGATGCTTGGAATTTTTCCTACTCTTCACTGCCTTCAACTACAATCGGGCTGCTATGAACAAAAGATTGTATTGAGCATATATAACATATGAATCATAGTCTTGAAAAAGAATATGGTCTTTACATTTCCTTATTTCTGCAAAGAAATGTCCCATTATAACCATTGAACCCACACCATGCGTATAATTTGACGGGTCTTTAAATTTTTGCATCAACGTGCTTTTTGACCTAGTGCATCTCAATAAATAATAATGCACTTTTTATGGATTATCTACAGATGCAATGACAACAAATACATCACCTTCTCTAACCAAATCAGAAACAAGATCATAATCTTTGTCAATCATAAGCGCTTCATTATGGTGCTCTACATCTCTGACATTTCCAAATGGGGGAAATGGTGTCAATTCTTAGTGTCTCCATGGTTTCACAAATTTGTTAGTCTGGTTTTGACACTCATCCAAGGACTCTACATCATCAATACATGCAAGACAAAATAAAGTGTACTTTCGTTTCTTGATTGCATGTATATTTTCCATTTTCTTACTCCTAATGGACTGTAAGCCCCTTGTTTTCAGGATTGCAGTACAATTATGTGGTATTGATCTGTCAACATCACGCATTGCAATATTACAGAAAAACCTTCTCACATTACCCATCCTTTCATTGAATTCATGGCTCAAATTTTGTTTGCACCAATTAACAACATCATTTGAATTTGCAAGGCAAGAAGCAGAGTGATTCATTTGATATCTCCTGAGTGCACATTTCATGCAGGCCCCAACACCATCATGTTATCCTTTTCCATGTCCCGTTTCAAAAAATCTCCATGTGTGGTGAACATCTGTGTTTCTATGAAGGCAAGACAACCATAAGAACGAGCGCGCTGATTTAAATTGACCAGCACAACCATCTGACCACACCCAATGTTCTTTAAAAGTGGTCTTTCGTCTTGATAATTATTTATAAAGCATACCAAAACAATGTTGGACAAGACATGTATCATGTGTACGGTCATCACTGCTGTAGAAATTATACTCCTTAATCACTTCACGATTATTTTCATTGTTATCAAAACCATCGACATCAATCTCAGCATGTTTATACATAATATGAACAAGTATACATACTTGATCTGAATCATAATACTCACTCTGTATCTCCTTTTGCTGAGTGAAAGTGTAATTTTCAGCAAAATTGACAATGGATAATATTGTTCCTTTTCCAAATACATCTCGTGATTGCTTGAACTGTAAGTCCTACCATCGTTTTGAGTGAGAGTGCTTGATATAGTTATATATTTGATCCCTGAACAAATTCATAAAATCTGTCAAAGAGATATCACTTTCAACTAAATTAATCTTTCTTGATGTTGATGTTGAATCTGTAACAAGAGTATAATCAACATATTCATATTTCTTCCATTTCACAATGCGATTTGATATTTGAGGATCGTTTGCATCAATTTGGTAGTGAGCATTAAAAAAGGCCAAATCAGAACATTCCTCACATTTTTTACCCCTGATGAATTGTTTCTTATAGAATAATTGATCATTCTCTCATGCACATAGTATTTTAGATACAAATTCATGAACACTCGCAGGAGGGTTATTTGGCCAACACTGCATGCCAAAATCTAGAAATGTCTCATAATATAATTCAAATTCTACATGGTATCGACAACAACATGTGTCACAAACAACGATGGGCCTGACATACCATGGTTTTAGCTTCACAAATGTGCTAAGGGAAATATTTGCATCAACATTACTCTCCATAAAATGTTTGAACATTTCCACTTGAGTGATCTCTGTTATGTGTTTGGCATGAGTTTCATAGTTTCCTTTCAATATACGACGTTGCACAACATCCTTTTCATTTGGTAAGACATGAGAGTTTAAATGCCAAAACTCTTTCACCCTATCTCTCACATTATATGGAAGTCTATCTTGATAAGGTTTCCTACAGATACCACCCCAACATGCAACTTCATCATCCTCATCTAATTGAACTCTAATGTTTTTATGCTTCCATAAACATTTTCTTGATGTTTTTAACATTCTTGCAGTAGTAGACAACAAACGACTGTTTACAGTGTTTTTTGCCACAACCCCTGTTAGAATAGATTTACGAGCAACCATGTAATTATGAGATCATTTTTTTGCAAGTGATGTAAGGACCGATGTCAAATTTTGTTATACAATCTCATTTGATTTAGCCTCTTTGACATTTTTAATGCCCAATAATGTCATTGCATTTCTTAGACATTTTCACTTTAACAACATATTTAACAATTGAGCTTGTTCTATGACAGAAACACCTTCAAAATATTATTTGACTATCTTTTTTACTCTATAACGAGTTGTATGATCAGGCATCGGAGGTCCCATTTCTTCAATTTTACTTGAATCCATATTCTTCAAAAATGTATCGTTAATGACGATATTGTTGCAGCTTCTAAATAATCTCTGTGAATTGGTAAGTGTGGTAGGATGTTGTATGTTGGATGCCGACCCTGCATAAAAATAAATATATAAATTTAGCTAATTGTGAGTTCTTTCAAATCAAATATATACATATATATAAGTTTATATATATTATAAAGTAAAAATTATAAACATATATCAAAATTTATTTACTCAACAATCATGGGCTCGATATCGACGCTACCCATAGTTTTCACCACATTTGTCATTTCCTCGTCACCTTCATGCTCTTTATTTATTTCATCAACGTGTTCATCGACAATCTGCATTCCTTCATCACCACCATGTGTGAGGTTCACATTTTGCATTTCTTTGTCACCTCCAAGTGCCTCCACATTTCTTTCCATTGCTCTTTTTTCTCTTAACTTTCTCATATTTTCATTCTTTTTGTCCTTCCTTGCCTCTTCATCAGTTCTGGTGCGATCATGTTTTTTTCCACAGTTCCTTCGATTTCCCATGTTGAAGGAATTAAAACCTAAAATCCAATGCATGAAAAGATATGATAATTGGGAGTTAAATACATACATTGAAAAAAAGATAACAGCAAGACCCAACAAGAGTAATATGCTAAGCACTATTGTGCAAAAAACTTATAGGTATGGAAAAACAAGGATTTGAACCTGAGAAAGTAAAATTACCTAGAAGTAGACTCAAGAAAATGCCCGCCATATAAATCATAGGTTAAAGTAAATGCTCGCAGCATATGGTCAAGTTGTACTCTATTGATATTTCTACCTAAACATGATCTCAATTTGTATTAATCATGTTTGATGAAAAACTTATGGATCTACAGAAATAGGGTTTCAGGATAAATTTTTGAGAAAGTCCTGAAAATGACTCAAGTGTTGGAAAACTGGCTCAAGTGGCCTTGGGAAAATGCCTGAAATACCTAATGGGTGAATGATAAAAATAATTTGAAACTACCATGCTCTAGATTGTTAAGAAGGATATCTCTCCATAGTCTTAGTTTTCACAGAAGGTGTTTGATGAAAAAATTAACAGCCTGCCAAAATAGGGGTTCAAGTTGCTTTTAAACCAAAGTAGCAAATCTGCCTAAGTGGCCTCAGGGAAATGCCTACCATAGTTTGTGGGTTGAATAAAATTATCACACCATATGGTCATTGTGTAGATGGGTGTTTTGCCTACCTGTCCACATCTTCAGATCGACTTGAAAGTTCATGAGGAAGAAGTTATGGATATGCCAAAATAGGGTTTCACGATAAACTTTGGAGAAAGTCCTGAAAGTGACTAAGTGTTGGAAAACTAGCTTAGGTGGCCTTGAGAAAATGCTTTCCGTACCTAATGGGTGAATGATTAAAACAATATGAAACTACCATGCTCTATCTTGTCAAGAAGGATAGCTATACATAGTCTTAGTTTTCACAGATTGTGTTTGATGACAAAATTAACAGCTTGCCAAAACAGGGGTTCAAGTTGCTTTTACACCAAAGTAGCAAATCTTCCTATGTGGCCTCAGGGAAATCAGATCGTCATAGCTTGTGGGTTGAAGAAAATTACCGCACCATATGGTCATTGTGTATCTAGGTGTTTTGTCTACGTATCCACATCTTCAGATCGACTTGAAGGTTCCTGAGGAAGAAGTTCTGGATCTACCAAAATAGGGTTTCAGGATAAACTTTGCAGAAAGTCATGAAAATGACTAAAGTGTTGGGAAATTGTCTTAGGTGGCCTTGAGAAAATGCTTGTTGTACTTAATGGGTGAATGATAAAAATAATCTGAAACTACCATGCTCTAGCTTTTCAAGAAGTATATCTCCCCATAGTCTTGGTTTTCATAGAAGGTGTTTGATGAAAAAAATAAGAGACTGCCAAAACAGGGGTTAAAGAAAATACCTTGATAAAAAAAAAATTGTGGCATGAAGAACTCGGACAATGCGAAATCTTAGCAGATCTGCAAACTTTGATATGTGAATTCTCGGCTGCAATATGGATATAATAACTCTCAGCTAAAAACCGATCTTTAAACTCTCAGTTGAAACCCACTCTACAAACTCTCA
Source organism: Pseudotsuga menziesii (assembly GCA_001517045.1). Lineage (NCBI taxonomy): Eukaryota > Viridiplantae > Streptophyta > Pinopsida > Pinales > Pinaceae > Pseudotsuga > Pseudotsuga menziesii. The sequence continues at coordinate 522 of LPNX010834666.1, read as the reverse complement.
GCTGAAAAATGCTCTGCGAACTCTCGGCTAAAAAACGCTCTGCAAACTCTCGGCTGAAAAAATAGTTTACAACTTCTCGATTGAGAGATGGATAAAAACTCTCTTGGAAGAGAGCCTTTTTATACACCTCTCAGCCGAGAAGTTTTGGAATCCCGTCGGAATCACGGGAGTTTAATATGTGGGCCCCTAGAAGATTCTCGAAGCATTATGTGACAAAACTCTCGATCGAGATATATTTAATCTTTTTGTCCGAGAGTTTAAAATAACTTTCAGCCGAGAGATTTGCTTAACTTTGGGTTATATTTCGAGCGAAACTAACTCTCGCCCGAGACAATTTAAATCTCTCGGCTGAGAGTTTTTAGTCAACATTTCCAGCACCATTTCTGTAGTTTTCAGAAATGTCTGACTTTAACAAGGTTGAAACACTGAAAAAAATGAGAATTAACTGTCGGAGTTTATACCAGTAGATTCATCATTCAATCTACTTTCTCATCATCATCATCATATATATATATATATATA
>LPNX010834664.1:83707-118536 GCA_001517045.1 Pseudotsuga menziesii | reverse complement strand
TGACCACATTCGATTTCAGCATCGTTTTAAACACATATTTGTCCACGTAAAGAAATTTTTTCTATTTCTTCAAAAATTGAAAAACCAAAGATACCCTTTTGAAAAGGACACGTCGATATGTGATGTGTGCATTTTAAAGTATTTTTTGGCTGTGTATTTTTAACTCTGCGGATTTTTCTTTGAGCTGCTTCGAAGTTGCAGTGTGGTTTTCTAAGTATAAGTTTTAGAAGTAATTAAAAAATAAATAGCATATGAATGCCAAAATATGTGTATGATACATCAATGGATAGAAGATTCGTTGGTGAATATATCGGTATCAACTCCGCTCAGTTATGTGCTGGGAATGGTAGGGTTTACACCTCTTCAAGGCACAGGAAATTTTCCATTTGTTTGAATGAGGGATAAGTCTATTTTTTTAAGCCCTCGAACGAGGTATGAACCTCGACTGAGGTATCTAAATACCTCGGTCGAGGTATTTAAATACCTCGACCAAGGGTTTGTAAAGCCCGCAATACCTCGGTCGAGGTATTTAAATACCTCGATCGAGGGCTTGATAAAACCTCGGTCGAGATATTAAGACCTCGGTCGAGGGCTTAACTAGCCCTCGACCGAGGTGCGTTTTTCTATTTTTACCCAAATGCGCTTGCCAAAAAGTGTTACCCAGGTCCGTGGATTCACCCCATTACACTATCAAGAAATCATGTCTTTCATAAAATAAGTAATCATATTGATACAAGGTATCATTTTATTTGATAATTGATAAACAACAATGAAATCAATATGGAATTTTGCAGATCAGAAAATCAGTTTGCAGACCTATTTACAAAACCTTTGGGAAAAGAGTTGTTTGAGTTTCATAGGAAAGACATTGGGGTTTGTAAGTTGTAATAGAAATCTAGTATTACAAGGTTTTGGTTTTTGGGTGTAGTAATTAAGGGGGAGAATGTTGGATGATGTTAATTACTCCACCGATGGACGCCAAAATTTTAAAGAGCCAACACCGCCCAGATTTGTAATCGCTAAAATTTTGAAGAGCTTCCACCACCACACCGCCTTATTCGAAGAGATAGTCATCATATTATTAAAATATGAAAATCCATCACCATTAAATTATGTTGACTCTACAAAATCAGGCCAGCAATATCATGGCATTTCTGAAGGGCCAACACAGTTTTTTATTCTGCTAGTCTGTAACAACATTTAGTTTTGCAGAGATAATTTTGTTGTGAAGGGTCAATTAGAAGTAATGACTGACTATGTTGAAACATCATAAATACGTATCATGTAATCGTGATTTATAGACGGAGATATAGAGCTATAGATATAGAGTTGAAGTTAAAAACTCAAAATTTTACTATGTATTTTTATACTCTGTTTTTTGAGTTTGAAAACTCATATTTATTTTGAAGTTAGTTTGTTGTAGCAAATTGAGAGATCAAAGTATTTTTTTAACTATACATGTGGTGAATGTGATTTATTGCTGAAACATAGTATCAGTTTAATTTTTATGAATGCATGGGTCATCAAAACGAAGCTAAATAGTCAACTGCAACTCAATTGCAACTGTCCTATAGATTACTGTTAGATAAATAGTCAGCTGCAACTATCATGTAGATTTCTGTTAGCTAAACATTCAGCTGCAACTCAACCGCAACATTCCTATAAGTGAAAATTTTTGAAGTTAGATATTTTTGCGTGTTGCTGAGAGTAAGAGCAACACTCCCCTCCCTTCTCACAGTTTCTAAATTTTACACCGTAACTTCATTTTTACATGATGTGAATATAGTATTGTTGAATTTTTTGAGCCTCTCTCATGTTGATTTCCAAACCCTTCAAATATTATCCTTTTGGAAAGTTGAGAAAATTCAATTTTCAAAAGTTCCATGTTAAAATTGCTTTGAATAGACATGTTTTTAAATGATAAATTTAAATAATTTTCTACATTGAAATAATTTTTGTTTGAGGAATTATATAGATAAATTTATATATTAGTATAAAAGTTTGGAATGATTAAGTGGTTACTATAAAATATGAGTAAGAAGCAGAGTAATTTTGACGGGTATTAGAAGACTTTCAAAAACCACCATTCCATCCAACTGAGCTCCATTGCTGGAAATAAATCTCAAAAATGAAAGTGCACTTTTGAGAAGTAACACTCTACACACTTGAAAGTATACCATTTTTGGCCTCTTTATGAAAGGAGATTCCAAATTGAACAAGCTGCAATTTCCTCCTCCTATTGGGTCCCAGGATCCAAATCCTAGGAAATAGTTTACCATGCAATCTGGGACTTATGAAGAGTTTGTCAAACTTGTCATTATTCAAAATTTTCTTTGTCAAACTTGTTAACTTTTGAAAAGGTTAACCGAATTTATTTGCCTAAGGTTCAAACTAGAAAACTAGGCTTGTTTTGGAGCTGAGATGCATAGACACCATTACCACCATCAGAGTATGTTTATGCTTCAAAGAGGGTTTCAATAGAACCAAATTTTATAAGTTAATTCTTTTGTATTCTATTTATTATGCATGAATGTTGAGAAAAAATTAAATATCTTTTAACACAACTACAACTATATGTTGACCTATATTTAGTCAATTGTTGGATATTAATAAACATGTCTTATCTTACTGATCAGATCCACCTGGAAACAGACTTTTACCCAGGTTATGGTGATGTAAATAATAAATATTCCTTAGATATAGAGGAGCCAAACCTCCTTATCATGGCAACCCCTAAAAAACATAGGTTTATCTAAAGTTCTATACATCATAAAATTATTATGAAAAAAACACAATGAGCATGGTAACTCCTCAACATTTACTAATCTTATTAACATGTTTTAGATAAACAAGTGAAAAGGTTACAGTCACTTGTTTCCTGAGGGAATCGATATATTCCAGAATCCGAGAGTTAGAAATGGTCAAAAGAAGCTACATTGAGAATTGCCTTTACTTGGCTATAAAATATATTTTGTGTACAAATCATGCAAATATGGCCATCTGTAGCAATGAAATAGCTTTGCATAAATGAGTGATAAAGTTAATTTTTTTTTTTTGTTGAATATATATATATATGGTAAAAAATCAATCAAACAAAATCCACACATAATTTGTTTTACTTGGTTAGCAAAGAGGATTTTTCTATTATCATCTAGAGCCATGCCTTCTGCTGCTCCATGGCAATGAAATATTTTCAATGTAGACATAATCATCAGGGAAACACCTTCAATATAGAACTGATATAACTAAAGTAATTAGTCAAGGGCCAGTTTCTTCTGCTTCCATACAGTAAATGAGAGACAAGTGATCTATGTATATGCATTTTGTACATACACTGTTACAAGTAATCACCAAATATTACAATTTATTGAAATTTTACACAAAGCCAAACATAATTAGCACAGGGAAAAATCCTATATGTAGGGACTTGATTAAAGGTTCTAACTTATATCATTTCTCTTTTTCCAAATTTGGAATCAAGTATTAATTCTAATAAGCTTCCCTGTATATTGAAACTCCATGGTCTAGGACAATTTTTCTCATAGGAGGGATAGCCTTATAGGAGTTGGGGATGGGGAGAAAATGGCCACAAAAGGTCATGACCTAATGTTAGGTGTAATTAGTGAAGGAATAGAACCATACATGTTTCTTGTGAGACTAATGTTGACTAAAAAAATATCATTTTGGAGTGGGGTATACCTAGATGAACCAAAATGGTGCCCTAGAATTAGGCCTTCCAAAATAATTGACCTAACAAAGAAAGTGGTGTTAGGATTCTCTAAGGATATTTTACATGCTGTCATGTATAAATAATCAAATTATTTTCTTATAATTCTTATGATTCAAATGTGTCTCTATAATTAGCTTCCCTATTAGCTAATGATATCCATCTACTTGTTTATATTCCTTGAGGCCTTAGAGAATTTCGATCCATTCATTAGTTCATTGAGATTAGAGGCTCAAATTAGATAGGACAAATTAGGATAGTTTTGAGATCCAACCATGACATTAGAGGAAATTTGGGGTCTAAAATGGGCCTTATAAGAAAATGCGCCAACATGAAATTCTTGCGAGTTGGAATTAAGAACCAATAGATTTTCAATAAAATGAGTCAACCGTAATGGTTGAATTGACATATTTGTCATAAAAAAAAACTACTTTTTATGTTCATATTTTCAACATATCTCTCTTTGTTTTTACTCGAATTTCGATCGGAAGAGCCCGTAGGATGCAGAATTAAATTCCGCATCCAACGAGCCCTCCCACTTGAAATTTGAGTAAAAACACAGAGAGATATGTCGAAAATATTAACAAAAAAAAGTAGTTTTTTATTTCTTCCTCCAAAATTAAAAAATATTTTATTATTATTTTAACTATTATTTTATTATTTTCCTTAGGAGGCCCATTTTAGACCTCAAATTTCCTCTAATACATCGAATTGCTTGTATGGGAGTCAAATATATTTAGGATGGTTTAAAATCCTCTTTTAAAAAACTTTAACATAAAAATAGGGGGAATTAGATAATATTAGGAAACCCTGATAGAGAATACAGATTAAACGATAGGCTAAAACAAAATCTAAGCCTTCAAACTTAAATTCGAAGAAATTTTCCAACCTCGTATGTTTTCCAAATGATATGTGCCACAAATTCTCCTTCACTTTAACCAGTGTTATGAGAATTAGACATGTCATTGAACTGGTTAAGAGCATAAACCTGAACGAGATTGGAACCTGAAAAAGAAACTAGACCAAAAATCGGTTGACCAAAAAATACATAATAGTCATATATATATGTGTGGGTGGGTGGGTGTGTGTGTGGGTGTGTGTGGGTGGGTGGGTGGGTGAGTGTATTCGTGTGCATCCATATGAATCAAAACCATTATACACAAATATGAAAAATTTCTCATGTAAACAACAAACAAGAGTGAATATAACCAAAATAGCGTCAATTGCAACATATATATGAACCAATATACATCGACAAAGAGGTTCTAAATGGCCTCTAATGTCTAAAAATAAGCATAGTACTAGTGAAAACTATAGTGATACAATCTGATCATATGGTAGAATCATTAAACACCTCATCTTCTTCATAAGCAACATGACTATACTGTACAATGGGTTTCCATCTCGATTCACATGGCCTTGGACGTGTTGGTACCTTCCCATCATTTAAATCCTTTTAAAATAGATTTAGTAGGGCCATAGGGTATTGTGCATGTAGCTTATAATTGACTTTTGGTGGTCCCTAGTTGTGTCATATGGAAATGGATGGCTCATGCTTAACTATTTTTTATGAGATTGAGCTTCTGGAACTTATTGATTCAACACAACCAACATTTATTTAATGTTCCCCATATCGGTGGCCATATTTCATTCTCTTTTTGGATGTTCTTATATTCATATGAAGATATTGTGTTAGTTTCTTTGATGGTGATAGATATCTATTTATGTGCTCTAACTAACCTACTTTATACTGTTTTCCATAACTCGTTATGTCCAAGGAATAGTTTTTTGTTTTCTTACTCTTTAGTATAACATACTTAAAATATTATGTTTTTTCTTCTATTTTGACAAACACAAGTGAGAAACTTTATTTTCTTTTCTATGTTCCAACACTTTTGTTCACTAAACAACAATATGAATTTTCAAAAATAGCCTTGGACTAGCTAATTCTCCCTTGCAATAGCCTTGTAGGGACATTGCCACTCTAAGGCTCTTGTCTCTGTAATTGAATAAAACGTACAATTGGATGTGAAACATTCTACGAGTACTAGAGAAACTCTTGTAAGAAACACTAAAAGGTAAAGAATAAGAAAAGAGAAATTAAAGTACCATATGAGAGAATTAAACAAAAGCATAAGTAGAAATACTAAGATAAAAGGATACACAAGAAACAAGTGCAGGGTGAGAGAGGCATGAGGGGGATCCCTTGATTGAAATGTCCATGCAAGATATTTGACCATAGAGAGGGAGCTAATACATTCTATCATCCACAAAAATACTCCACTTGGTTATATTGACACAATTTTTGGCACTCCTTACGTATATTTGCAAGGCATTCTATGGTTATAGTAATTTTTGTTTCTATAGAAACCAATTTATTTTTCTTGTTTATCACATTTTTTTTATTTCATTTATTGGAAATGTTTCCTTGATTTTAGGGTACCAATGTAGATGGAGCAACTGTAGTATCGATATCTGCACAACCGAAATACAACATTGTTGTTGTATGTGAATACATAGTCAACAAGATTTCCATTCCATAGTGAGATTTTGTTTATCCACCCAATATGATTGTAATCAGATCTTTTGATGTGAATAAGCCTCGTGCTGAAGTTGATGAAATAAAAAAAGTTATTGTTGGTGGAAGTATATTGAGGTTATGATTTCTTTGGGATTACTCAATTAGTTTGTTTATATTGATACTATGTTTTATACATGTTTAGTACTTTCCCTCAACATGTTCCTGCTATGCCTATGAGTTATCGAAAATGATTATTGTCTCTACTAATTTCTATGTTTATTATTTTGTAGGGCGTCTTGAAAGTGAATAAAAATATTGAAGGTCATCGTGGCATTGTTGTCAAAATGACAGCGACAACATCAAGTGTACACCTATCTTTTCAAAAATAATTTCACTTTATTCTAAGCAAAATGAGTTGTAGTTTGTTGTTCCTAGAGGCCTTATTGGTGTGGGTACAACAATAGATCCCACACTCACACATGCTGACAGGATTGTGGGGCAAGTCCTTGGAGAAGTTGGAGAGCTACCTGATGCATTCGTTGAGCTTGAGGTATATTTATTTATATATTAGTGAACTAGATTGATGGATAGTGCTCATTTGAATATAATCTTTGTTATGTTTTTCGCATTTTATTCAAAATTCTCTAGGTGTTTGAAAATAGATATGAACATGTAGGTTGCTCATGAGTGATTTTAAGCATTCAATTGTCTTTGGAAATATAAATTGGATTCTAAGCATGGTTGTATTTAGATCCTATTGTTTTTTTCTTTGAATTATAAATGATGCAATTTTGGTATTAATATTGTTCATTTCCCTAATTCTTAAAGGGTTCTAGTGCAATGGAAGAGCCCATTCCTTACAAGTAGGAGGTTGGGGGTTCAATTCCTTTGTTCCCTAATGATATTGCAATATTTTTATTTTTAATAAAATATATTTTATTATGATTTATTATGCCTATAGGGAGGGTTCCAATTCGTTTTTATATGTTACTACTAGGAGGGTTCTAGACCACCTTCATATGTCACTATGAGGGGGGTTCAAAAATTCCCTTCTACCTTACAACGAGGGGGTTCAAAACCCCCCTCTAGGTTTATATGAGGGGGGTTCATAAGCGCCCCCAAAGGTTTGTAATATGGAATCTTAGGAGGGGTTTCAAACTGCCCCGTAGGTGTCTACAAAGGGGGTTTCAAACCACCCCCGTAGGTACCTACGAGGGGGTCTATAACTGTGCCCAAAGGCCCTTGTAATAAGAAAATTTAGGGGAGGTTCTGAACCACACCCAAAAGTCACTTTTAGCATCGATTTTGATCTCTTCCATGAATGCCCTTAAAAGTACAATTTTTTAGCGTCGATGCTATTGGGGGCAGTTTTGTTAAGACTGTACCCAAAGGTTTGTAAGATGGATTTTTAGGGGGTTTTACAACCTCCCTTGTAGGCACCTATGGGGGGATTGAAACTGCCACCATAAGTATTATAATCTCTTTGTTAGGTACCTATGAGGGGGGTTTGTAATTGCCCCCAAAGGTCTGTAATAAATGCTTTCAAGGGGGTTTTATAACCACCTTAAAAATCACTTTTTCTGGAAGATGGAACATTTTCTGACAATGAAAAGAGGTGCAGGTCTATGCCTCTACCACCTAACTTACCTATCCATTCAGTGATACATTCTTTCAATTTCTGCACACTCTATAATGTTTCTGCATTATATATTGTTTTTGCTTATGTAGATAGTAACATGTAGAAATGCAGCAGTTTCAACAGCTCCAAGACAACCCAATGTGCGGCTGTGAGGAAGAATGGAGCTCACTGGTTCTTAGTCTTCACGAAGGTCTCAACTTCAACGTAGCACCAGACGTGAGTGAATATACAACAATAGTTTACGAATCCACCCAGCTTAATGGTTGAATTAAATATTTTGCTCCGAGATACCGGCCACACCACAATATAGATGAAACAACATCGCCTTCTATGTCACTATTGATCCCCAGTTAAACCAGAGATGGACTTTTGTCCTATCGCGAACATTGCCGATCTATATAGCACTGGAAGTGGCCTCCATTGATGAAGCAATGGTACTTCTAGGACGTGCCTCAACTCCACTATCGTGCACAATTATGTGGATTGTTGGATTTTACTTTGTGCCTCAACTCCACTATCGTGCACTATGGTGCTTCTAGGACGTGCCTCAACTCCACTATCGTGCACAATTATGTGGATTGTTGCATTTTACTTTGTGATGGTGCATACAAACATAATTATGGGTTTTGCTTCTATTGGCATATGACAATTCCCATAAAAGACAGTCATTTCTTTTATTCGTAGAGAATTTCAAATCTCTTCAACGTAGTCTTTCACAAATCTCAGGAGCCTATTATTGTAGATGATATCAATAAATCCACGGTCGGAGCTTCCACACCTGAGTACTTTACCAACAACTTCACCGCCAGTACCTTGACCAAAACACACTCTATTCCATGAGATTGATTCGCAAAATGAAGGAGGTCATGCATCAAACAGTCACATAGTACTTGGAGGATGCTCCATGCATCTTACTGGTCTCTTTTTGCAGAACAAATTTATTTGTTAAAGTATTTGAAGGAAAGGCTTCTAACTGCCAGATCAACACTCGAAGTAAACCCGGGACATCATAAATATGACTTCTTTTATAATGAGATGAATCATATTGACCCTCGGTTATGCATCCATTTTCTTGCATATCACAGGTATGTTCTTACTCGTTTTTTGCAGATTGCTTGCAAAAAAGATAAGATCTGTTTTTTAAAAATGTATGCATATTGTTTATGGGTTTACTTAAAAATATATCTTCAATATTTTTTTCATTGTTAGCTTAGTTCACGATTAAATTTTGCAGACTAATTATTTGAAAACAATCCACAATATTTTTGTTTTCCCTAGGTTACATGTAGCTTCTACCAACATGCTAAAGCAATTGGATGCTTTTTGGGCAAGTGGAAACCTTGTTAGAGGGAGTCATAACAAGGTAAAATGCAATTATCTTTCTAACAATTTCCCATCTAAAATACTACCTCATGTGAATCCCCATCAAAGATGTAAAAGAGTCTCTATAGAAATTCAACAATAAGCTTAAGCTTTTGTAACGAAGAACTTAAGAAGAAGAAAATAAGAAGGGAAAGAGCCTTTCCAGCTTGAACTTGTAGCAAGTGAAGTAGCGTGGGAACCTAAAAGTACATCAGGGATGGGCCACTGAGATGCATTAGATCGCTTCACCTTCTACAATACCCATATCATCTTCCTTTGTTCCAAGAACAGAATCTAAGGCACAACCTTCAATCCATTCAGTTTTTAATAAAAAGGAAATTGCATAAGCACACAAAGATGTGGGAAGGTTTTTCTTATGGAGTTGCATACCCTTTAGCATTATCAAGAGCATTCCATTCCCTCAAGAAATGTGGGAAGTTACAGTTGTTTTTAAACTTGGATATAAGGGTGTCCTGCTTATAATGAGTGGAGAGGTCTAGTCCTCCAAAATGAAGAAAACAATTACATGACCAGATTGATTGAGTTTAAAAAACCACAGGAATAACTAGATTCATAGTTATGTCTTATGGTTGGACAAATGGGAAGGGGATAACCCTCTTAAATTTCTTAGTTAAATGTCATATGGGGGCAATTCTAATTAAGTGTATTGATGCATTTCCACATGTTAAAGACACCACATTGTTTTGTAACTTGTTGGATGAGTTCAACTCGGAAGTAGATGAGGAGGATGTTGTGCAAGTCATCATAGATAATGTTGTTGATTATGTGGCAATTGAAAAAATGTTAATAGATAAACACTCAAATTGTTTTAGACTCCATTGTTGCACATTGCATTGACTTGATAACAAAGTATAGTGGAAAAGTTTGTTTTTTCAAGGAGGTGATCAATGAGTCTAAGGGAATCAACAAATTCATATAGAAGCATGCCTCGATACTTAGCCTCATGAGAACATTCATAGGAAACAAAGAGTTAGTTCCTCTTGCTATCACTCATCTTGCTACCAACTTCATTTCTGTTAGACCCATCCTCCAATCAATTGGAGTTAAACATGGTTATTTGAATTTCTAATGAGTGATATCCTAATGCAGTGGGAAAGAAACCAAATAGGCAAGATATTGCCAAACTTGTTTATCAAGATTCATTTTGTACCAGAATATATGAGGTTTGTGCAGTGAGCAAACCTTTGTCAAAGGGTCTTTGACATGTAGATGATGAGAATCCTGTATCAGGATGCGTATATGATGCCATGTCTCCCTATTGATGGCACATTTTTCAATTTCGTAAAGAAATTTCTCATTTCCATAAGAAAATCATTATCTTAAACATTTTAGTTATAATTTCTATAAATAATTTATTAATATTTTTACATGTTTGGTGATTCTCACTAGATTTATGAATTAATGATTCTTGTTTATATGATTAATAAAATGGATGATGACATATAAATAAATCCAAGTGAAGGTTTATGGGGAATGACATATAAATAAATCCCAGTGAAGGTTTATGGAGAAATTAAAATGTTGTGTTGATATTTCATTCTATTGAACCACATATTGGGGTGAATTGAAGAAATTTATATTTATACCTTTCTTGGTTTTGTGGGATATTTCAATTGCATGCAATGTATTTTTATTGACAATAAAAATATATGCCTACATTCCAAGTCATTGTTTAGATATGTGTTATCTATCAACAATGAACATCATCTTTCAATGTTATAATAGATAAACAAGCTAGTGAGGTGTTGGTTACCAAGACCTTTGAGAAGGATTAAATCTCTTCATAACAAGGATTAAATATTTAAAGTTGTAAATTGTTTTATGGTTTTTTCACTATAAAAAAAAAATAAGACCTCTATGGATTTGATCTTTCTAATTGTTTGAGAAATTGAGGATTAAGATGGATCCATACTTCATAGATTCTAGGTTAACATGAATGTAAGTTGATTATAATGAACTACTATCAACTTAGTGATATAATAAATTTCTAATAAACAAATAAAACAAAGAGTTTATTGCAACCTAACTAATAATGATTAACCTACTCATTAAACTCTTACCAACTAAGATTTAAGATGATAATAAAGTAGTGTAAACTTACCAATAAACCACAAGGTAATCAATAATAATTAGCTTACTCATAAAGTCTTACCATCATCGAATATAGTAAATATATGAAAACTTATTACGAAAACATAGATAGAGCTACCACTGAACTACAATGTAACTAACTCTTTATATGGACATTGTTAGTTTGAATTAGGCATAGGGGATTAATTGTTATTGTTCACTAGATACATTTCCTTAGATAATATGTTATTTATGGTATCATGGTGTATTGTATTGTTCACATATATATGTTTTCCCAATAAAAGGTCCATATAAAAATGTACCAAGGATTTTACACTCATAGTAACAATTTATAGAGATTATTTTATGGAATATCTAATTTTGTTATTCACATACATACATTTACTTATACAATATATTATTTATGGTGTATCTAATTGTATTGTTCTTATAAACACTTGCACCTAATAAAAACCCACATAAATATACACAAAAAGAGCATATCATCTTTATTACTAATCAAACATCATATTAATGGGCCATTATCGCTATGAAATTTGTATGATATAGTGACTCGATATTTTTACTATTAATGATTGAATTTAAAGAAAATAATTAAACATCAAATTTTTAACTTATGCTATTTATATTATAAATAGAGAAGGCAAATAGAAAAATTTATAGAGATATAAGCTTTGAGATACATACAAGTAAAGTTTGAGAGAAAATACAAAAAAAAAAATCTAAACTTTGTATTTAAAAAAAATAAATTACATTTTGTATTGTGTTAGGGAGCACTAACATTAAAATAAACTTTGAATAAACATTTATAAAACAACTTCTTATTAACCTTTTCTATAAACTTAAAACATCTTAGCACTAATCATGCTCTAAAAAATATTCCTTGAAGAATCTACAAACAACAATAATACAAAACTATGACAAAAGAGTAATAGTTCTTTGGAAAATGCACTTACATATTTGTATGTACAATAACATCAATATTCCAATGAATATATATGGAATTGATCAACCTTGACAACTATTGATATAAAGCCATCAATCTTTCACTTGTTATTGAAATTAAATGCTTAAGAAGATAATAGAATCCATATAATAATTTTGAGAAATTATGTCTCCTACATTAATCCTCTCCTAAATATTACTTCATAGCATAGTCTAGCATGCATTTTTCTTCTGTTGCTTTCCTAATCCACTGTTGTTCTCTCAAAACCCATTCATTAGAAATAAAATGACACTAAAATATCTCTTCATAAGAAATACAAATTGAAATTTGGAAATTTCACGTCTTCAATGTGTGAAACATTTCATTTCCAAGAACGTCAAGAAAGGCTAAAACATCATATCAAATGCTTGTGTATCGATGAAAATTATATGTAGGACAAATATGAAATCTCTATGCTCAAACTTTTATAGAATCAATTTCCCTTCCCTGCCTTTGAGAAAAACTATTTTGTTGCTCTAGTGCAACTTCTATTCACATTTACCTATGTCTATACAACACTTCTATATAGTTGTTCTAAAATGGCTCTTAAAGTCTTCAGTTCTCAAGAATTCCACATGACTCAAGGACACTCATGTTGCACCTTAATGTTGCAATGCACTAATTTAAAGAACTAATTCTCATGTTGATCCATGATTGTTATCTAAACAACTTTTTATTCTATACAACTCTCCCCTTCCATTCATGGATGTCTTATTTTTCCTCTTCCTCTTCCCTTTCCATCGATAGTTTATCTTTAGCTTTCTTTGTCTTCTTTTTAGACAAGAAGTTAAATATAAATATAATTATTGTCAAATCTACCACATATTTCACAAATCTACATAATTACTCCTTTACAAACACTAATTTAGTTTTGGTTTCTCCTTTGGAGCAAGTTCACCCTCCAACACTCACCTATCGTGTATCATTGCACTTTCTTAGGGCAATTTCTCCAAAATGTGCAATAGAACACCGAAAGAAAATTGAATAGATACATAAATTGAATTGATTACCAATATCTCAAACTTGAATAGATGCACAATGGATAAACCAACTTAAAGAAAACACTTCTCCCTTGAAAAACAATATCTACGAAAGCTCAAACCAACCTAGAAGTGGCATTGAAATAAATTATTTTACAATAAACTAATATTAAATATTAATGTTCTTTAAACGTTTATTTTGATCTAAGTTAGTAACTATGTTACAACTTTTGTTGTGATTCTTTATTTTATTAATATTACAATTCCTTACAAAATATTTTAAAGTAAGTTAAAAGAAGAGATACTCTAGGATCCCACTATGTTTGAGGGCATGTCTCAAAGAGGCATAGTCTCATGGAATTCAATGATGATGGACTATGTGCAAAGTAAGAAGTGTAATGAGATCAATAAACTCTTTTGGAAACGTGAGGACACATGACATGGTTTTATCTATTTTGGTTCATTTAGATACTTTGAAGCATGGTACAAATATCCACAATTACTTACTAAGAAGTATATTTGATATCTACATACTTTCAATCCAAAATTTCCACAAGTAAATTTAATAAGGAATGAGAAATTTCTTTGGACAATTTTGTCTTGTCGATCCTCTTTGATTTGATATTCCTACTTTGAAGCATGGCACAAAGATCCACAATTAGTTACTAAGAAGTATATTTTATATCTACATACTTCCAATCCCAAATTTCCACAAGTAAATTTAATAAGGAATGGGAAATTTATTTGGAAAATTTTGTCTTGTCGACCCTCTTTGATTTTATATTCCATAATGGAGGTACAATTCATTCAATTCACCTTTTTTTTGAAACTACTTATAAGTCTTGTCATTTTTCCCTCTCAAGGATGGATATGATAACTATATAAAATATAGAATAAGATAGATTAACAATATGGATTATCATTAGATATATCCCCATCATCTCACCTACCCAAAATATCCTAGCAGGTTGGATGTTGCCTTCCTTGCTTAAGGGCCTTTCAACCTCGATATGGATCAAATTCAAATCCAAATGAGAAAATGCATTGGAGAAGCAATGTAAGAGGCTGCTAGACATAGTAAAGCAAGCAACAGAGAAAGCCACAGAGTCAATAGCAGAGACAGAATGAACATCATTGTTCAATATATTATGTTGATGAAGCAACGCCCCTATCATTTGTGGTTTAAGCATTAGATCGATCATCTTTGTGTAATCATAAACTCTTGCTGAGGTTATTTGCTTCTAATTCAATTGGTTCTTTACACGGGTTTCTATGGGGGTTCTTTTCCAATCGACTATAAAGGTAAGGCCCTAAATCTGTGCTACATACATCTTATTGTCTATGAGCATCCCAAGATATACTAAGACCTATGGTTATTCTGAGACCGATACCTACATGAGCTAAAGAGAGCATTCATCAGAGGAAGGTAAATATCCTCCAATGTTAGAGATATTATTCATCCAACCATGCCATACATATGTTTGTGGTTGTAAGCTATTTTATATATATAACAAAAAAATCCTCGAGAGAAGGTTACCTCTTAATAGCATTTGCTTCCAAATTTTTTCCTCCTTACAGATGCTCTATCTCCTCTCTTCCTTGTCCTGCATTTTTTCTTGCTCTAAATTGATTCTCTTTAAAATGTCTTGTGACATACTTTATAAGGGGGTTGTACTTTAAGAAAGGTATCTTCCCAAGGATGGTTCATAATTAGTCAACTACCCTTAGTAATTTGTGCATGTACACCATGCATAGATTTTTTTTATGTGCAAACAATATCCTTATGTAAACAATGTCTTACTATCATAAATAAAATATGAGTAATGTTTATAATTTGTCATAAGTTTAAGTGGAGCTCACTTTTTTAACGTATAGATTGTGGTCAATCTATTTTAGATATAACATTTTTACTATTTGAACTTCCTAAAATTAGTCTTCCTTCATAATGTACTTATGATAGTTTACAACTCATTATACTTCTAAATTGACTTTAATCTCAATAGTTATGATTTATACATATAGAAAAAATAATCTCTATCTTTTACTTAATAACTTAAAAAAAAATTGTAATTCAAACAAATACTCTTCAAATAAATGTCAATTTCTCATGTAAATATTTAACATGGAAATCTATAAAGACTCATTAATTATATACATCAAATAATATTTAAAATGATTTCATTTCAACCCATAACAAAAAATATTATAATTACACCGAGGCGCGCTCTATAGCCCAGTATGAGGGAGATCTTGTAACGTTTCTGGATGTAATGTTTGTCCATATTATGTCGCCCAAAAATAATATTGTCGAGTATGAGGGAGATGTTGTAACGTTTGTCTATATTATGTCGTCTATTAATATGAGGGAGATCTTGTAACGTGTGTCTAATCTTGTATTACTGAGATCTTGTTTGTCTAATCTTGTATGACGAAGATCTTGTAACATTTGTTTATATTATACCGGCTATTAATATGAGGGAGATATTGTAAAGTTTGCCTAATCTGGTATGATGAAGATCTTGTAAAGTTTTCCTAATCATAATTTGTAATATTGTTCCAAATGTAAGGTTTGATTGAGATAAAATACTCTTATTGTAGGGTGTGTGCAAGAAGTTGAGGGACCTTTTAGATGCAATGGTGGAGTGAAGTAAATCACTCTTGATCCAAAAAAAAAAATCATCCCAAGCAATCTCGAACCTGCCAAGCCTAGTCCTAAGGCTGCCAACAGGCATGCCAATTAGGATAGTAAACAAAATCGCGCCTCCACTTTAGTGAACAAAATCGCGTGCATGTTTTGGAAAGCCTTTAAAAAAAAAAAAAAAGGCCGAGCACGTCTTTTTTGCCTCAACCTATGACTATTGGACTACTTTGGAGCAAATCTCGACTAGGAAAATGCGTTTTTGGGTGTGCCAAAGTCATCCATCTCCACCTTTGGATAAGCCTCCTATTTGTGAGGTATTTTCTTCATTTCTTTTCATGTTTTTTTCTCTTTGTTCATCAATTCATTTTCCCTAAATTGAAAAATTAAACCAAAATAAATTAAATTATGGCCAATGGAAACAAAAACACCAATGGAATTGACCAATGGAAACAAGAACCCCAATGTAATTGGCCAATTGAAACAAATTCCCCAATTTAATCATAAAAATTAAATAATTTTGATTATTTACCAAAATTCATACCCAAAATTCCCATTCCCAATGGAAACCAAAACCCCAATTAACTCAAAAAATAAACGAATTTCATTATTTTCATATGCATATTCACAAGGATCCTTGTGAATCCATACTAAAATCCACAAATATGCAAAGTTTGTCAAGCACAATGCAAGTTTGCATAAGTAATTTACATGCCCAATGTAAACCAAAACCCCAATTAACTCATAAAAAACAAACGAACTTCACTATTGTGAATCCAAACCAAAATAAACAAATATGCAAAGTTTGTCAAGCACAATGCAAGTTTGCATAAGTAATTTACATGCCCAATGTAAACCAAAACCCCAATTAACTCATAAAAAACAAACGAACTTCACTATTGTGAATCCAAACCAAAATTAACAAATATGCAAATTTTGTCAATTATGTTGCAAGCTTGCATACAACTAAAACATAATCAAGTAGAATTCATAAATTCCCCTAAAATACATAAACAAACATGGTAAATCCCTTTCCTCTATCCAAAATATCGAAGTTTCTCTTCCAAGAACATCAATAAAAACCTTATAGTTTTGATGAAACTTCCCAAACCAAGTGTTAAAATAAGGTATAGAACCTTCCCATGCTTTTAACAAATATTTTGTCTTGAATGAAGGGTATTTTTTGGTTAAGGTCAAGACAACAAAGTTCAACAATAGACTCTAAGAACGTGAAGATACATAGGTAGGTTGATGTATTTGATTAAACATGCCAATCACATACTATCATACATGATATAATCCAGTGGAACTCTTGCAACCATAAAATCCATAAAGATAGGCTAAATAGACTTTGGAGTCCAAAAAACATCACACTACAACAAATAATTACATATCTAACAAAATCGTTGCCTATATTGCGATTTTATTCATCAACAGCACATTATGCCACCTATTATAGGGTCTAGTTGTTGCCTCTACCCACAATCTGGGAGCTAGTTCTGCAAAGGCAATAGTCAGCACCTCACAATTTCGATGAAACTTCATAATCCAAGCCTTAAAATAAGCTAGAGGAGCTTCGCAATCAACATATGCACTCAAGACACTTTATGTACACATGCATACTTTAAAATTGGAATTAATACTTGAATTTAGGACATAAATATGAAATGAAAAAATGTGAAATGTTTAAATTCTTTACTGTAAAATTCAAGATCAATTTTTAAATTTACATGATAGATTTAGTTTATATGTTGTTATTTGTCGTACATTAGTTATATAGTTTTCAGTGCTTAGATATATCATTATATCATTTGTTTATATCTCTAATGATATTTTATTTGTATTTATGATTGCAGTGGCTACTATGGATAACAATGCGGAGATACTGAGGTTTATTGCCCATTTGAGAGAGATTGGTTCTACTTGGAGGGGTGGAGATGAGCTCCACCGCTCCTTATCATATTCTTTGTTGTCTATTGTTGATATGATCGCAAGATCGAATGATGCTTTGTATAGCATCGCATCTTATAGGGAGAGAAAAAGACAAAAATATGATGATGGGTTAAGTTACAACGAGGTAGAAAAGCTCAAAATAACAAAACAACACATCTATTCATTGTTTAGACTGCCTGGGATGGATGACATTTCAGAGATCAACAGGCCACATATTTCTATTGAGTGGTGCACCTTTCCACCCATCAAATACAATTAGATGGATAGGTGGTACATGGTTTTTGACATTCCCCCTCAACAATAGGGTGTGGAAATTAAACCCAGTAATAGATTAATTTTACTCACACCAATTATCAATTCATCATGCAAAATCACTCACAAAAGAGACTGAAAATGGAGCTGTAACACTAAACTGTATTATGTAAGTGTACAATAGCCAACCCTGTAATAACATAGGCTACTGAATAAATATAATACATCAAGTATTTGATCACATGAGGAGAAAATCAAATCTAGCATAAAGCAGGCTTACCAAAAATAAGCAAATCCCCCATAGGTGTAAAAAGATGATCCCAAATCTGTCATGGAGCTCACGAATTGGAAAAAAGGCTTAGGAAAGCTAAAGAGTGGTGGAATGGAAGCTCATACATCCTTTTTCATGGAGAAAATAGAGGAGGATGTGTAGGACAAAAAACTAGTCAACCTCACCTAGTCTAGCTTTTCCTTTTGCCTTAAAACACTGAAAAAGCAGGAAATAAAGCAGAAAAAGCAGAAGGGCGCCTAGGAGGCCAGGAATAAAGTAGAATTGATTCCTTTAGCTCTTCCATGCGCTACATGAGTGAAATAACGCAATTTTGACCATTATGGATAGGCAAATAGCAACTTGCACAAGGTGGGACACATGAACTAGGAAAATAAGACAAAAATAATTAAATTAATGTCTAAGTGGGTAAACTATGGGTTGATTATTCTAAAACCCCTCCTTAATCCTAACTTATGAGTAATATATCAAAAATATAGGGCCTGGAAACAAGGCTTAGTCACCCTTTTACATACTGCATGTCCATACAACCAAGGAAAGAGGCAAAACCAACTTGGGAAAATCCTCCCTTAAACATGGACTGTAAAACAAAATTTTGGAATCTTGTCTTCACTCATGATTTCACAGCATGATCAGCAATCCCCAACAGTGATTTGAGATTGCTGAAGGTCTTCTCACAAAATGCTTTGGTGAAGATATCAGCTACTTGTTCTGAAGATGAACAGAAGAGTAGGTGAATGGTGCCATCATGCACAAGCTCTCCGATGTAGTGCATATGGATCTCAATGTGTCTGGTTCTCTACTTCTGAACTGGATCCTTGTAGATTCAAATGGTACTCTGGTTATCATAGTAGATGGTAGTTGAGTACTCTGGTTTGAAGCCACACTCTCCAAGTAAACCCTGCAACCATAAACCCTGAGTTGCTGCATTAACAACTCCTCTGTACTCAGCTTCTGTAGATGAGAGTGCAATGGCACTCTGTTTATTGCTTGACCATCTGATTGGCCCTTCTGCAAGGATGAACACATATCCTGATGTGGAATTTCTATATGTGCTATCACCTGCCCAATCACTGTCAGTAAATCCAATCAAATCAAGATCAGATTTTGCTTTATAGAAGATCCCATGTGTCCTTGTTCCCTGAACAAAGTTAAGGATCCTTTTGGCTGCTTATCAATGGATATATTGAGGCTGATCCATGAATCTATAAGCCACACTTACTGCATAACAAATATCAGGTCGATTATGTGTCAGATACAACAAACATCCAATCAATTGCCTATACAGTGTATTGTTTACCATCGGTGAAGAATCAGCTTCTTCCAGCTTCACTCCTGAAAGGAAGGAGTTTTGCTTGCTTTGCAATCCTTCATTTTGAATTTGTTCAGAAAGACCAAGGCATATTTGGATTGGTGCACCTTGATTCCAGGTTTGGTTTGAGAGATCTCAAGCCCCAAAAATTGACCTAAGAGCCCCAAATCTGTCATGGAGAAGGCTTGGTTCATAGCACTCTTCAAGGAAGCAATCTCAGCCTGTGAGCTTCCTGTAATAAGGAGGTCATCAAAATATAACACAATGATCATTAATGAACCATTAACTAACTTCAAATAGACATTTGTATCTAATTTTCACTGAACAAAATTCAGTGATAGCAAGAAGCTATCAATCTTGGCATACCAAGCTCTGGGGGCTTGCTTTAGCCCATACAATGACTTTCTTAACCTGCACACAAGAGAAGGGTTAGTATAAAAACCTTGAGGCTGCTGCATATATATCTCTTCAGTGAAATATCCATTCAGGAAGGCACACTTTACATCCATGTGATGTACCTCCCATTGCCTTGAGGCTGCAATGGCTAGAGCTAGCCTAATGGAATCCATCTTTTCCACTGGGGAAAAGGTCTCATTGTAATCTATGCCATGAACCTGTGAGTATCCCTTGGCTACCAATCTGGCCTTGTACTTCAGTGGTGAACCATCAGCAACAAATTTGGTCTTATAGACCCACTTACACTGGACTAACTTTCTTCCTGGAGGAAGATCCACTAGCTCCCATGTGTTGCTCTTTTGGAGTGAGCTGAACCCCTCCTTCATGGATTTTTGCCATATTGGATCTCCTGCTACTTCTTCATATGTTTGAGGATCAGACTCCACCATCAAATAGCATTTTTCAGAAAACATAGGATCCTTCATGCACATACCACTCTCAAGTTGAGATCTAGTCCTCCTTGGGTCATTGGGATCCCCAGCTAGCTCTACTGCTACATGTAGTGTCTTGGCTGCCCATTTTGGCCTTGTAGGGATGTTAGGGTCTACAATAAACTCATCTCCATTAGAAAAATCATAATCATCATGTTCAACAAACTCTTTACTTACTTCTTGAGGTTCAGGTGGTGAAGAGGCTTCACCAACTTCCACTGTTGCAAGGGGTTCTTCTTCAAACTGAACACACCTTTCAATGAAGGCTTTGTTTGTGCTCAAATTTATCAACTTGTACCCTTTTGAATATTCATAGTATCCAACAAAAAGACACTCTTGGCTTTGGGGCTGCAAAGCCTTCCTCTTCTCTGTTGGGATTCTAGCCCAAGCCTTTGAGCCAAAAATCCTGAAATGGGTCACATCTGGCTTGTGCCCACTCCATGCTTCGAAGGGAGTTATGCCATCAAGCTGTTTGTCAGGCACCCTATTCTAGATATAGGCTGCATAGTTGATAGCTTCGACCCAGTACTTTGGTGGCAAAGTTTTGGCCTCCATCATGCATGTTGCCATCTCCTTCAGTGATCTGTTCTTCCTCTCAGCAACACCATTTTGCTGTGGTGTGTAAGGGATAGAATGCTGCATCTAAATACCTGCATCTACATAATAATTAATAAACTCAAACTTGACATACTCACCATCATTGTCAGATCTGAGGGCCTTGAGTTTCCTTCCAGACTGGTTTTCAACCAAAGCCTTAAAGACTTTGAATAGGCCAAGAACTTCAGACTTGTTTTTCAGGAAGTGAACCCAACAATACCTGGAAAAGTCATCAATAAAGGTCAATGCATATTTGGCTTGAATCATGGACATATGAGGTAATGGGCCAGCAACATCACTGTGAATCAGCTCGAGGGGTGCAGAGGTTCTATCATGACTAGCTCTCTCAAATTTGTGCTCTAGGTGTTTTCCTAGGATACAGCCTTGGCAGACTCCTTTGGAAAATTTTATCTTGGGAAACCCTATGACCATCTCTTTTTCACTAAGATCAGAAAGATATTTGTAGTTTAGGTGGCCAAATATTTCATGCCATAGCTTGCTAGCTTCATTAGCATGAATCAGAAGAGTAGAGGGGTTTGAGTAGGGTAGGAAGTGTGAGAACATGTATAACTTTTGAGCATGATTTGCAACTCCTTTTGCAATGACTCTACCACTTGAGATATCTATGATCTCAACTTCATCGGGGGAGAATATGACCTTCTTAGGAGACCCAGTGTGGGTCATCTGGTACACTAACAGGAGGTTGGAGGCGAGACCAGGGACATACATCACATTGTTGAATTGACCATGATCAAGATCTATCCTTCCTTTGCCCATACTTTCAGTGAGAGAGTCATCCCCCAGTACAATAGATGGTCCTTTCGACTTGTCTAGTGAGGAGAAGGCCTCCTTAGTCGAAAACATGTGTCTTGAAGCTCCAGAATCAATGATAAAACTGGGTGAGCTTGATGTGCCAGCAACCAATGCATGAACTCTCTCTCTGTCATCTGAACTTGATCCTCCTTCTCTCTTCTTTGAGCTTTCTGGAAGGGAGATGCCATTCTTCTCCAGGAGTTGGGTCAGCATATCAATCTACTTTTTCATACAAGAGCTTTTAGAGTGATTTCCCTTATTGCAGAATGCGCACTTGTTCATTTCACCTTTCTTTTTCTTCTTCTGGGTATTCTTCTTGGGACCTTGTAGATCCTCCGGAGACTATTTCTTGTCTCTCTTTTGCTCAAGTGTATTTTTAGCTTTCTTTTTGCCTTTTGAATCCACCTTCGAATCTGTAGCAATCAAAGCTTGATCTTTGGATGGTTTGATGGTGCCCATCATCACTAGCTTGTCCTGTTCTTGTGTGAGAGATTCCATGAAATCTGCAAGGCTAGGCATCTTCCACGCTCGAGCTGTCAGTTTTGTGGCATAGAAGGTCAAAACAAACATTGAATAGTCAGGTCCTAGCTTTGAGAGGATGGCTAGTAAGAGCTGATAATCTTTCTTTTCAATACCACACTGTTTCAGCTGCAAAACTAGTGCTTTGAACATGGAGAAATATAGCTACAGGGATTCAAAGCTATTTGGACTCAGAGAAATCAGCTCATTTTCGATTTGATGTCCCCTCATCTCATCTTTCTTTCCAAAAATATCAGCAAGATTCTCCCATACTTCATTCAGTGATGTCAATCCATCAAGATGGAAAAGGAGGTCTCTGGAAATACTCGGGCAAAGGAGGCCATAAGCCTCACCCTCCTGTTGTGCCATTTTATCTTCTCTGCAGCTGCATTAGGCTCTGCTTCTGTTGCAATAGTCACCCTGTAGAGGCCTTTCAATCTCAATAGTATCTCCATCTCTGCTTTCCATTCAAAGAAATTGAAAGGAGTCAAGATAGTTTTCTGTGATTGATCCATAGCTTAGAAAATCTGTCATGGTTGTCAGTAGAAGGCTCATAGTCACTGATGTCGAACCTGCAAAACAATTTTGAAGGAGAGAATACAATCTATACCAGCTCTGATACCATGTGGAAATTAAACCCAGTAATAGATTAATTTTACTCAGAACATTTATCAATTGATCGTGCAAAATCACTCACAAAAGAGACCGAAAATGGAGCTGTAACACTAAACTGTATTATGTAAGTGTACAATAGCCAACCCTGTAATAACATAGGCTGCTGAATAAATAGAATACATCAAGGATTCGATTTCATGAGGAGCAAATAAAATCTAGCATAAAGCAGGCTTACCAAAAATAAGCAAATCCCCCATAGGTGTAAAAAGCTGATCCCAAATCTGTCATGGAGCTCATGAATTGGAAAAAAGGCTTAGGCAAGCTAAAGAGTGGTGGAATGGCATCTCATACATGATTTTGCATGGAGAAAAGAGAGGAGGATGTGTAGGACAAAAAACTAGTCAACCTCACCTAGTCTAGCTTTTCCTTTTGCCTTAAAACACTGAAAAAGAAGGCAATAAAGCAGAAAAAGCAGAAGGGCACCTAGGAGGCCAGGAATAAAGCAGAATTGATTCCTTTAGATCTCCCATGTTCTACATGATTCAAATAAGGCAAGTTTGACCATTATGGATAGGCAAATAACAACTTGCACAAGGTGGGACACATGAACTAGGCAAATAAGACAAAAATAATTAAATTAATGTCTAATTGGTTAAACTATGGGTTGATTATTCTAACATAGGGAAGTATCAATGTACTTCCTCCATAAATTTTATGCAGAGTTTGTGATGGGGAAACATGTCAACTATTTTGACATGTTGGGCTTCCAGGGAGTTGGTAGGGGGATTCCCCAACACCGACCCAATGCTAGGCATAGAGATGCCAATCCATAGATACCTGGACCCCATGCCCAGATACCGAGGGAAGACATCCTTCCTGCACATGACATGGTTTCCCAGACACAGGAGGCATTTTTTACTCTAGCTGAGATGGTATCTCGACACATGACCATTATTCACCAGAGAGTGCCCTCTTCTTCTGCTGGTGTACAACCACCAGCTTCTGGTGGTAGAGGGACATCTATTGGTGGGGATAGACTGACATCCCATGTGCCTTAGAGTGAGCCACATGTCTACACAACGTGTGGGGGACCCTGTTATGGTCCTGGACCAAGACATGGTACCACTATGATGACTGGTGATCAGGTAAGGACATTGTTTTAAAACTCTGTTATTGTTCAATTTTTTATTTTTCCATACTATATGTAACATATTAAAAGATTCGTAATATATGCAATATTTACTCTTGTAGGAGATTTATGCCTCTCACGGGGGTGGTACTGCACTCAGTCTGGTTGTACCCAAGGCCCAAACAACCACCATTGAGGTAATATTTAAACACTTGTCATTTTGTTATTACATATAATTTTTTTAATGCATGTGTTAGTCTTGATTAATTTATTAAATTGTCTAATATTTACAATTTTTGAAGTTGCAGGAACCCCACTTAGAATGTGATGCTGGAGACGTTGATATCAACGACATAGTCCAAGGTGGAATTTATGATTACTTGAAGATTGTAAGTACATAGGTTATGACTGAATCTTGTTCGAATTATTTAAATTTCTTATTGTACACTCCTTTATAGATCGCTAATATTTATAGTTTTTAAACTTCCAGATGCTATTAGCATCTGAAGAGGGGCAAGAAATTGATGGAAGCAGTCACTCCCATGGTGGAGATATGTCCCAAAAAGGGGTAAGTATATTACAACATGTTAGTTTTTTATTACATATTATTCTATCCATTCAAATCCATGTCTAACTATGGTAACACTTTATGAATGCAGACGTCATCGCAGATCCCTGCACCACCTCTTTGGTTTGGATCTCCTCATAGTCCAAACATAGATAAGGGGGTTGATTACACAAGATGACCCTCTTCCTTGAACAGAGCGAGTGTGCATGATGATCAACCTACTCATCCCACGGTAATGTACACACTTCCAATGGCAGTTGTTAGTTAGCTATGAATTCACTTCACAAGTGGTTTTTCTTAATGTTATTTTTCCATGTTTACAACATCAGGATGTAGAATCATCCATGCCAAACCTTAGTGGGATTGTTGATGCTGTGGTCAATGCTGCATCTACAATAGGGATAAGTCACACTGAGGTACATATACTTGAATATTTGTAATTGTACATTTCATTTGTATTGTTTACAGACATGCACGATGTCTAACTATTTAATCATTTGGTGAATGTAGCCACTCCCTGGTCCATTAGTGCACGCAACTGAGGTTTATGTTCAACCTACGACTCCTCTTACTACTGAAGAGTCCCAGCGTAATCCCTTAGAAATGGTTTTTTCGGTGAGATGTTCATTTTTTACATAATTGATTAGTACATTCTTATTCATGTACATGTTGATAATTCTTGAGATAATTGACATATTTTTTTTTTATTCACAGAGAAGCATGGCAGAGAGGTTCTATGGAAGGTAGAGGACAACAGAGGCACCTATACCCTCGACGGATACAGTGACTCTTTGTTTTATTTACAATTGAGTCATATTTTAAATTTTCAAACTTTTTTATTGATGGATAGTACTAGTTTAGTTACCTGATCAAGAAATATTGTCATTGATTTGCAGTTGCCAAAGATGCACAGTGGTCGTAGATAGAGCCGAAAAGCATCAGGGTCCAGGAAAAACAAGAGAAAGTTATATTTTTGATGTGTTATTCCAGGACAAATATGTATTTTTATGTACAATCTGGAGTTAGAGTAAAAGGGGGCAGTCCAGGATAGATGTACTTTTGTTTGCACATGTACATCAAATATGTTTTTGATACATGTACATTGACATGCCATAGATAGGCCTTCTATTTTTGTATTATAACTTTCTTGATATAAAAAATATTCCATATCAAGGCTGTTGATATCTTCATGGATCAGTCTTTTAAGTGTGATTATACACGTGTGGCGAAGAATGTTTCTATGTGTAATGTTCCCAATTTTTTTATAGATTTTACTATTGCATGGAGATATCAGTTATAAATTTGAGAACAATGCACAATTACAATATTACGTAATGACAAAAATGTACATTTCAATTCTTTTTTACCACGATCCAATTGTATATACAATGTTATATTAACAATGTCAAATTGTATTCACAAAGATGGAACATACCTAATACACATAAGCACCCAGCACAGCTATGCAACGTTTAAAGGATGCACGAAATTGACACACCTAAGTGATGCACCTGTGTGTTCTACATAAATAAAATTATTGTTTCGCATGATGTCTTTCATCTAACGAATACATGAGATACATATCAAACCTAAAAGTATCCGAGTATAATAAGGTTGATTCAAAATAATGGTTATGACTATATCCTGCACATTATGTATGTCTTACACATTATTTTATCATTTTGTTATTGTACATGGCATTTGATGAATGGCCTCTAGTAATAAATTTGAAAGAGATGAAAGTTAGGTGTGATTTTATTATAGTTTAAATTGATTAGAGAATTACTAATTTGAATCTTGTTTTATAAATTCATGTTTATGGAGTATTATTCGAAGCATTCATAGCGTGAAGATATATATATTTTGTAATAATGGCGTAACAAAATGGCCACTTGTTTCTAAACATAAACATGTTCCATTAAATGGTTACTAACGTAATGGCATTGTCTCCTCCTGCATTTCATCATACAAATGATCACATCTCTTGGATGAGGGGAAGATCTACAATGACCTTCAAGCTGACCTTTATGTGCAAAAATTTCACATTCACTTACTGAGAAAAATCCTAGTTTCCAAAATTGACAAAAGAAAATGATCCCTTGTCCATGGACCCAGAGTAGAGGGCCACTCTAGCACTATCCCGATGTACTGAATCCAACGGAGCTGATGGTTCAGTGATATGAGCAATAGCCATCAATCTATGGAACGTTGAATCCCACCTCCTACAGGATTTTAGGGACACTTGTTGAATCCCTAATCAGGGCATAGAGTGGAAACTATGCATCAAAAAGGGCTTTCAGTGGGTCATGCAAGCGTGTTTAGGAAGGTTCCAAGTGGGAATGCTAGCCACACATTCACGATCAAGGAATTTGCAAAGCCGACCCCTATGTGCAGAAATTGGACATTCACTTACTGAGCAAAACCCTAGTTTCCAAAATTGACCGAAAAAATGTTCCCTTGTCCATGGACCTAGATTAGAGGGCCACCCTAGAACTATCTCGATGTCTAGAATCCAACAGAGCTGAAGGTTTGTCGATCTGAGCAATGGTCATGATTCTATGGCACGTTGAATCCCACCTCCTACAAACTTTTAGGCACACCTATTGAATCCCTACATGGGGCATAGAATGGAAACCATGCATCAAAAAGGGATTTTGGTGGGTCATGCAAGTGTGCTTATGCATGTGATATGTGGGAATGTTAGCCACACCTTCATGGTCGAGCAATATGCGAATTTGACCCCTATGTGCAGAAATTGGACATTCACTTATTGAGAAAAACCCTAGTTTCCAAAATTGACCGAAAAAATGATCCCTTATTCATGGACCTAGATTAGAGGACCACCCTAGCACTATCTCGATGTCCTGAATCCAACGGAGCTAACGGTTTTTCGATCTGAGCAACGGGCATGATTCTATGGCACATTGAATCCCACCTCCTACAGGCTTTCAGGGACACCTTTGAATCCCTACCCGGGGCATATAATGGAAATTGTGCATCAAAAATGGATTTCGATGGGTTTTGCAAGTGTTTTTAGGCATGTGTTATGTGGGAACACTAGCCACACCTTCACGGTTGAGCAATATGTGAATTTGACCCCCATGTGCAGAAATTTCACATTCACTTACTGAGCAAAACCCTAGTTTACAAAATTGACCAAAAAAATGGTCTCTTATCCATGGACCCAGATTAGAGGGCCACCCTAGCACTATCCCGATTTCCTAAATCCAACGGAGCTGACGGTTCGTTGATCTGAGAAATGGTCATGATTTTATGGCACGTTGAATCCCACCTCCTACAGGCTTTTAGGGATACCTATTGAATCCCTACCTAGGGAATAGAATGGAAACCGTGCATCAAAAAGGGCTTCCAGTGGGTCGTGCAAGCGTTTTTAGGCATGTGTTATGTGGGAATGCTAGAAACACCTTCACAGTCGAGCAATATGCGAATTTGACCCCCATGTGCAAAAATTTCACATTCACTTACTAAGCAAAAACCTAGTTTCCAAAATTGACCAAGAAAATGGTCTCTTATCCATGGAACCAGACTAGAGGGCCACCCTAACACTATCCCTATGTCTTGAATCCAACGAAGCTGACGGTTTTCCGATCCAAGCAATGGTCATGATTCTATGGCACCTTGAATCCCACCTCCTACAGCCTTTCAAGGAAACCTATTGAATCCCTACCGGGGGCATAGAATGTAAACCGTGCATCAAAAAGGGATTTTGGTGGGTCGTGAAAGCTTGTTTAGGAATGTGTTATGTAGGAATGCTAGACACACCTTCACAGTCGAGCAATATGCGAATTTCACCCCCATGTGGAAAAATTTCACATTCACTTACTAAGCAAAACCCTAGTTTCCAAAATTGACCAAAAAAATGGTCTCTTATCCATGGAACCATATTAGAGGGCCTCCCTAGCATTATCCTGATGTCCTAAATCCAACAGAGTCGACGGTTCATCGATCCGAGCAATGGTCATGATTCTATGGCATGTTGAATCCCACCTCCTACAAGCTTTCAGGGACACCTATTGAATCCCTACCTAGGGCATAGAATGGAAAACGTGCATCAAAAAGGGATTTTGGTGGGTTGTGAAAGCTTGTTTAGGCATGTGTTATGTGGGAATTCTAGCCACACCTTCATGGTCGAGCAATATGTGAATTTGAACCCCATGTGCAAAAATTTCACATTAAGTTACTGAGCAAAACCCTAGTTTCCAAAATTGACCAAAAAAATGGTCTCTTATCCATGGAACTAGATTAGAGGGCCTCCCTAGCACTATCCCGATGTCATGAATCCAACGAAGCCTACGATTCATCGATCCAAGCAATGGTCATGATTCTATGGCACGTTGAATCCCACCTCCTACAGGCTTTCAAGGACACCTGTTGAATCCCTACCTGAGACATAGAATGGAAACTATGCATCAAAAAGGGCTTCCGGTGGTCGTGCAAGCTTGTTTAGGCATGTGTTATGTGGGAATGCTAGACACACCTTCATGGTCGAGCAATATGCGAATTTGATCCCCATGTGCAAAAATTTCACATTGAGTTATTGAGAAAAACCCTAGTTTCCAAAATTGACCAAAAAAATGGTCTCTTATCCATGGAACCAGATTAAAGGGCCACCCTAGCACTATCCCGATGTCTTGAATCCAACGGAGCCAATGGTTTGTCGATTCAAGCAATGACCATCACTCTATCACATGTTTAAACCCACCTCCTACAAGCTTTCAGGGACACCTGTTGAATCCCTACTCGAGAGGAACAAATTATTGGAGTGAAGGAGACAATTATCGGATTCAAGGAGATGTCCTTATAGGATCAACTTCAAGATTCAATGAAAATGCAATAGACATATCCTAGATAGAGTGGTAGATAATGGTCTTGGGCTATAAGGCATGAGTCATGTAAGTATCAATATAATACAACAAATCCATTGTAGAAGTCTATTGAATTTATCAATATATCAAGCGCTCAATGTATAAAAATGAAAATAATCAATGAGACCATGAAACCAAAATATCTGACTACCACATACCTAACTACCTACCCGTGGTCATTCGACTAGACCATCGGGATCACCTCTAATAGCAACGGTATCCTTTATCCTCTCGTGCTCAGAGTAGGGCAACAAGTATCGTGACTTTGATGAGTTCTTGTTTGGCATTGTTTGTAGCTGGAGGTTTGTGCCAATAACTAAGTTTGTAAAATGGTACACAATTTGACCTGGTCTATAATCTTCAAATACATAACATTTTTATTTCATGCATGGGAAACCTGTGTCAAATATTCCCCTTTGATAACCATTAACCCAATTGGAAAATCATTGCCTTCGGAGTCGCTTAATGATACAATGAGGTTCTGCTTCCCATCCAAGCAATGTCCCAGCCAGTAGTCAGTGTGCCATTTATTGTCTCTCGAGGCAACCACTGCGTATATGTGCCTTGTATAAAATAAAGTGCAGACATAGGAGTCAGCTAACTAAACACAACTAGTTGTCAAACATTTCAAAGTGATCAACATAATAGTCAAACCTGGTTGTATGAGATCTGAAATGTGTTCATAGTCATGTGAAATACTTGACTATCATTCCTCCAACTGGGATAATTCTAATTTATTTGTTGGCCAATAGGGAGTGATACACGATCCCAGTTGTCAACCCAATCTATGGATTCACAATTGTCCCATTCACCACTGCTACATGGATAACAAAAACAAGAGAGTTTTCTTGTCCACATTTCAACTATAGCATTGTCTGACGTCCTAATTGAATGGAATGCACGAGTTCCTTCGACGGTCTTGCACTCATATGGGTGTGATCAATATACATCAACCACCTCCCAAAAATATCTATGTACATGTGCTTTTTGAGATGATTGGTCTTCTTGCCTTCTAGCTCCTTGCCCCATCACTGAAGAACACCATGCAACAATGGTCTTTGCATCTCGGATGAGTGAAATAGTTGTGAATTTCATCTCTTGCATACGTAATGCATTCTTGATGCATGCACCTGCTCCATCATGTTCCCCTTTTCCGTGTTTGGTCTCAAAATAGTTCCAAATATGTGGCGCCTTGTTCCTCTTGTGGAGAATACACAGCCATTGGAAGACACAGGAATTTTTGAATTCCCCCCCACAACCATCAGACCAAATCCAATGTTGCTCCATTTATATATTGTTATACTCCAAGTGTTTGTAGAACAATTGAAATCTATGTTGTACAAAAGCCAAGTCATGACACATGTCATCACTTATGTAAAAGTGATACTCCTTCAATATATCCTTGTTCTCTTCAATACTATCTTCCCCATGTCTATAGGTGATATGGACCATTATGCTGACAAGATCTGAGTGATAATATTGACTCTGAATCTCGTTTTGTGGTTGAACAGTGTAGTTTTCTGCAAAATCGACCACTGATAATATAGTTCCAATAGGAAATGTATCCATGCACACTCTAAATTGCTCATCTTGCCAACGAGGCACATGTACATGCTTTACATACTGTTGTGTCTTTCCAAATAATTCCTCCATGAAGTTGCATACTAGTACCTGGTAGATCAACAATAAAGATGTACATATCAATAGGTTGTTACATATATGAAGTAGCAATAGATATCAATAGGAAAAAATACTATTCAGGAACTCTTTGCTAACCTGAGAGGTGACCAATTGTATTTTTTTCCTTTCATTCCCTCCACCGATATCATATGTGACATATTTGAGTGACTGCAAGTTCACTTCATGTCTCCCAAGTTCATGCTCATCGGTGAAATGTATGCATTTGTCAAAAAATGCCATTCCACCACACCTTGGGCATGTCCCATCGGGCTATGCAAGTCCTTTGATAAAATGTGCAACCTTCTGTCCTTCTACACAAAATGCTATGGATAAACTCTCTAGATGATGTCGGCAGTAATGTAGTTGAGCATTCATGCACAAGAGTGTTATGCAAAACATGCAATATATGTATATATGTATCATAGTAATAAGCGTACTAAATGTGATATCGATAACAACATGTGTTACAAGTTGTGTTTATTTTAACATACCATGGTTTGCATTTCTCGAAGGATCTTTGGCCCAAGTTAAGTTCGTTATGTTCATGCCTAAACCTCTCATATAATTTTGTTTGTCTCATGTCAAGAAAATGTTTAATGTGGGGCTTACGATCCCTTGAACCCATTCTCAATTTTAGTACATATTTTTGGTTGGATGAAGGTCTACTATTGTCACACCAAAAATCTTGCACCAGTCCCTTTACCACATAAATGAGCTTCATATCAGAGCGTGGCAACCTGCCAATGAAGGACCAGACATCTATTTCACCGGAGTCAAGTTGTTCTCTTCTAGAACAATACCTACGGAGTGCTTTGATATCCAATCCTACAAGTTTGGATGTAGGCTTAAGAAGGAGAAGGGCCCTAATGCTTTTGTTCACAATTGATTGTGACAACACACATCAGGCTGCATTGCTATCCTTTGAACAAGATTTCTTTCCAATATTACTAAATGCATCTAACATAAGAACTTGGTTCAGAACTATTTATCATCTTTATCCTTAATTTTTTCATAACAACAGTCATAGACCTAGATTTTAACAACGATATAAATAATCTACATTTATCTCCATCACATTTAGAATCAAAATAGTTGACAAGTATCTGTTGAGCTTGATATGCAATACTGTGTTTAGACAGCGTACCTTCAAGCGAACCAATGAGACTTTCATCGATTTGTATACGTTTTGGAGTTTTTTGGCATGAAGTTGCTAATGGAGGCAGGGAGGTTGGAATTGCACCCTGTACCATATCACCCGAATGGTCTTGCGTTTGAACATGAGCTTCATGTCCTTCCATGTCTTCCTAACGGTCGGATGGTGGAAATTGGAAATCCTCTTGAGTGGTCTGAACAACATTGTCTTCTTTTAGCATACCTTCGGCATTCAATGTCTCTCTAACTTCATCACTTGTATACCCAAATTCAATTAAATCTGCAAAGGTTTCAGGTGGCCTTGATGTGCACCTACATTTTACTCCTTGGTCAATGCCATGCAGTGCTCGTTCTTCTACTGATATGGTGACCGAAGACCCCTCGAGTGAATGCTTTTGTCTTTCTTGATGTGGATTGGTAGGAAGAACTGTGGCATCCTAAACAATTGGAATTGGTTGAGTGTCCATAGAGCATCTTCGATTGGTCATGTCATTTCTTTTCTTCTATATAATTTCTTCAAGGATTTCATTGGGTATCCACTTCCTTGCTGATTTTCTTGCTCGATTGCATGATTTTCCCATGACAACAATGTTCAATGATATATATGGTTTCCTTTTCTAGCTCCTCAATGGGAAACTACTCAAGGCTTGGTTTCTTTCTTGCTCAATTGTGTCTAGATACTCAAGATAGGGGGAAGATTGGGAAGAATGTTTCCTTTGCTAGCTCTTCAATTCCAAGAAAAACAATGGTAGAGATGCTCTATGGTGCTTTTCAATGGGAAATTCCCCAAGCTTGGTAAATATCTTGAGCAATTGTGTCTACATACTCTTGAGCTAGGGGGGAGATTGGGAAGAATACATTGACTTTGCTAGCTCCTCAGTTGCAAGAAAAATAATGGTAGAAATGTTGTATGGTGCTCCTCAATGGGAAATTCTCCAAACTGAGTTTCTTTCTTGTTCAATTGTGTCTACATACTCCACCACAATCACCAAGTTAATGTTGCCTTTGCTAGCTCCTCAATTGCAAGGAAAACAATGGTGGAGATGCTCTATGTGGCTCCTTGCTCAATTAATGGATTCTTTCTTGCTCAATTCATTCTTTATTTCTTGCTCCTTAATGTATACCATGCTCCAAGAAAAACTTAGAAACTTGTGGTGGAGATGCTTGATTCACAAAACAATTTTGTGTGATAATATTGTGAAGAAGAAAATGTTCACGCACTATCTGTAACTTGAAATTGCGCGCAGACTGTCAAACCTGTGTGAAATGTGTTAGAATGTTTCTCGGAAAGGGATTGCTATTGTTTATACTAAGAAGAAATGCGCACGCGTTATTGTTAACAAAAATGGGGGTGAGTTTTACTCTAATAGAATTTTGGAGCATTTAAGAAGGTAGTTGCATAGCTAAGGGATCATTCAAGGTTTAGGGGGGATTAACAAGCACTCCCTTAGTCTTTGTGTTTAACATCGCCCCTTTCTTCAACCTAAATATATTGTTTTACAACTCTAGGGGTGTGTAATAAGGGGATACATGGGGATATATGTGTGTGAGAGAGATAAGTTAGGGGGTGTTATTAGTAATGGGATACATACGAATGTGTGTGTGTGTGTCAGAGAGATAGGTTAAGGGGTGCTAGTGGTAATGTCTGACACAGGGATTTGTGTGTGTGTGTGCCATAGAGAAAGGGTAGGGGGTGCTAGTGGTAAGGTCTGACATAGGGTGAGGATGCTGACGATGAAGATGATAATGATGAGGATGAAGATGATCATGGTGATGTTGATGAAGATGAAGATGATCATGATGATCATGGTGATGTTCATGATGATAATCGATGATCAATGATCATGGTGATGATGATGGTGATGATGAGGATGAGGATGGTGATGATGGTGATGATGACGATGATGATGAAGATGTTTATGATGATGAGGATGAGGATGAGTATGGTGATGATGATGTTGTTGATGATGATGATGATGATGATCATGATGATGATGACGATGGTGATGATGATCATGGCAATGTTGATGATGATGATCGATGATCGATGATGATGGTGATGGTGATGATGAGGATGAGGATGGTGATGATGGTGATGATGACAATGATGAAGATGTTTATGATGATGATGATGATGATGATGATGAGGATGGTGATGATGGTGATGATGATGTTGTTGTTGTTGTTGATGATGATGATGATGATGTTGATGA
>LPNX010834664.1:38707-78707 GCA_001517045.1 Pseudotsuga menziesii | reverse complement strand
CATGATGTTGATGGTGATGATGATGATCATGTTGGTGATGATGATGAAGGTGATGATGAAGAAGATGATGATGATGATGACGATGGTGATGATGATGTCGATGATGATGATGTTGATTTTGATGATGATGATGATGATGAAGATGATGTTAACTAAAATGTGCCCCCGTTTTCATTAGCTAAAATGTGCTTGCATTTGCTTGTAGAAAACATTCTCACATTTTTCTTTACTAAATCACGCTTGCATTGTGATTAAATTAAAAAATATATTCCCTCCAAATGATAAGGCCAAGCCTCCACCCATGCTTTCATGGAATTTTTATGCCTATGTGTCTGTTTCGTACTTTGCTTCGGATTCAACGTGCATATGCCTTGGAGTATGATAAACCATGGCTAATTCAACATTATATCCAAATTTTCAATATGCTCATGTTTAGGGTTCGTATGATTATGCTGCACACCTCCACTTTTTATGAGTTTATAGAAGCATATATGGTTTTTTTTGCAAATTCTAAATATGTAAATTTTAACAGGAATACATATTTTTTTCTACTTTTTTCTTATTTATCTTCTGTCATCACTCCACAACTCAAAAAACACACGGTTAGTGTTTCGTCCATATCTCATTCGTTTCTCAACTATTTAAAAAAAAATTGTATGGTGCACTAAGGAAGACCAACCTCTATAGGCTATAAAAAAACCCATTTCCAAATAATTGCATTAATACATTCAAACACTGCACCCACAATTGACGTACTATTTTTGAGGTTTGATCTTTTAGATAATTAAAAATATAATTTTTATTATTGGAAAAATAGTCGTGCACTAGTCCTATATGTTCTCTATATGTATACCGGTTTTCGTTAGTTTATTCCATCATTTAAACACTCAGACGCTGCACCCAAAAAAACATATACCTTATAATTTGTCCCAAAAATAAAAAGTGCCCATTAAAAAATATCTAACTTTAGATAGTTGACAACATTTTCAATAGAAAAAACATTATATATTTGGGAAGGTCATTCAATTTCCTACATTTCTTGTTTTTTACTGATCACAAGATTCATTTTGTAAGTGTCTCAAAATATCCATGCAAGTTGATGGATGTCTTTTTTTCCAGTTTTGTATTGCATCTGATGCTCCAAAAGAGACCCTCAACTTCTTGCACACACCTTGTATTATAATATTTTGAATAATATATACTTCCATTTGTCCACTGTAAGAGAAAAGACTCTCATTATTGTATTATAAGGCTATGACTGATGAGATTAGTGTGGCTAGAAATCCAGGGTTCCTATGATTGCAACCATGTTATATGCCTTGATTTGCCATACATTGGCACCATCAACCAGATTACTGGATATAATACGCCGTTGACAAAAAAATAAAAGAAAACAAAGTGGCCTATTAAACCTATTTCACTACGATCATTGAAATGTGTTTATACTGAAAAAAAATGATGTAAATATGACGTTCAATAAAAACCCGGAGTAGCTCATTTAATGCTGGTACAACCAAATATAAACTGTTTGAAACACAGTACTGACCATAGTGTTAGCTTAAATTCTGATTCTGAACAAATGCGGAATAAAACTCTGAAATAGAATCGAAATAGAAATGATGAATAGATCATACCTCTAGCCATTGATGCTACTTGTCTTGTTGTAGAATTTTTCCCTGTTCCACTGTTTTTAGCTTCCTGTACGGTACTTCCAAGCTCTGCTTTCTCTCTCTTGATGGTGTAAAACTGAAGGGGATTGAGTTAGTGAGCTTGGGGACCAATAGGGGTTTTAAATAGCCAAGCTCCCATCAAGCTTTTGTTGGCTATGTGTCAAATGTTCCACAAATATAGGTAATGGACCACTCCAAAAGCTCCCAACAAGAAAACAGTTGCCAAGCTAAATGAACCGTCGGCAGTTTTGCAGTTGAAGCGGCGATAGTGTGAGGAGCTGCTGAATGCAGGAGCTTACATTCTCCCACTTGGTCCATACTTCCAAACTTAATGTCTCATCTTAAAACCTATTGACAATCTATATTTAGTAATAGATACAAGAATCATGGCGATAAGTGCTCTTATGACAAGTATTACCTTCCATGTATTACTATGTATTTATTGCTATTTTAATTTATGTGGCAACAATTTCTTAATGAATAAACCTTATGTTTATTCTTGGTCCTCATAGATGAATTTTCTCAAATTAAATTAAGGTGCACATATGTATGAGAAAAAAAAACACAGTAATTAATAATTTCATTAAAAATAACATTGTCCATACAATGAGAAACTACATAATGGAACCAAGTCCCATATTCATTACATGATCCTTGAATTTAAATGGTGGCATGCCCTTAGTCAAAGGATCAGTGATCATCAACTCCGTGTTGACGTGCTCAATGACCACTTTCTTTGCTTTAACACGTTCCCTGATGGCTAAATACTTAATGTCGATGTGTTTATTTCGACTCCCACTTTTGTTGTTTTTAGCCATAAAAACAGCAGCTGAATTGTCACAATACATTCTCAATGGCCTAGAGATAGAATCCATAATTCTAAGCTCAGAAATGAAACTCTTAAGCCATACACCATGTAAAGTAGCCTCAAAATAGGAGATGAACTCGGCTTCCATAGTGGAAGTGGAAATCAAGGTCTGCTTGGCACTCCTACATGATACAGCTCCACCGGCCTGTTGAGGCCTGGAAATTCGCAGGCAGCAATAGTAAGGGATTCTCCCCAATCAACGTTCCCAACTAGCTCATTGACTATTTGGTATAGGGAATCCATCCGGTTTTACGGTCCAGCTACCGTAGGTCAAAGTAACAAACCAAGGTTTTACTGGTTGCGGCCCGGTCCACTGGAATTTGTATTTTTTTGACTTAAGAATGAAATGCAGATAGCTAACTGAATGCAGGGTGGTGAAGGATGCAAGGAGCATTCACAAAGTGATGTGCAGGTTCTTACCTCTCGTCTTAGGCTCACCATACATCTGAAACACTCATGCAGAAATGAAATGACTAACTATCTATATGCCTACCTATCTAATCTACTTATCCTATCCCCAAGGAGCCAACTTGTAATTAACATATATGAGTAATGTGGATGTGCACGCGTAATAAAAGAAATTACAGATAGCTGACATTATCTTTTACACACATGAACAGTGAAAGATATTTCACAACCAGATAGCTAATTGTTTATGGCAAGCATACATTACTCATGGTAGAGATTTCATAAAATAAATCAGAAATCATTAAACAAAGACATAGGTGATGAAGTTAGAATGATCTCATGATTCATGGATATAATGATGAAAAACAAAGTAGTTCATCTTTCGATTATCCATGTCAAAACATTTGAAATCCCACCGATCTTCTTTCAACAGGAAAACTGTAACTTTTATTGCAAAAGGAAGTAGTTCTTCTTACAACAACTTTCCAGTCTTACTGGGGAAAAAAGCCCCTTTCTCTTCTCTACGTTTCCTATTTTTATTCAAAAAGAAAAAATTGGTTGGGCTGCCCAAAGTGACCTTTGGGCTTCCCAACCCTTTTGTCTTCCCAACGTTTCAGTTTTTCCAAAAAACCTTTTACAAACTATTAAATTACAGTAAAGTTGACCGGTCCTTTTGAGAGGAGGGTCCTGCTTGGCTCTCCAAGAATTTTCTCCACGCTGCTGCCTCAGCAGTGAGTCCTTCAAATGAGCTGGGCTCTAAAAACGGAATGTTTAGCTCGAACTTTTCAGCCTGGTTTTTAATGGCCTCTACCCTGGCTGTGTTCAATCTAACCTGTTCTTCTAAGAGCTGCACACTGACGGCTGTGTGGCCTATTTCATTTTTCAAGATTTGGTCATCAATAGCTTTGATGTTTTGTACTCTAGATTCTTCATCTTGTTGTCCTTTCTGCAACATTTCTACAAATGCATCATGATCAGGGGACTCATATAGCCTCTGCTCGGCTTCTACCTGACATCAGTTGTAGCTAACCAGGGCTCTCCTGAAGAATTTTGTGCAGACTCCCTTGGTCTTCTTGACTATTTTCTGGAAGTCTTCTGTAGTATTGATAGCGAATTCTATCAGATCATGGTCCCGTTTAAGGCTTTGTTTATCCTTGGATGGTAGTTCAGCTGGGGCTTCCTCATCATTCTCCACCCTGGCTATCCTTGTAGTTAGTACTTCGAGGATTTCTTGAGACCTGTCAACAAAATAAGAAGCGGTTTCCAATATTTCTTCCAGTCGACCATCAATCTGGAGGACCTGGCATCTTTCTTCTTCTAGAGCCGTTTGCAGGTGTAGCACTTTAGCTTTCTGGGTCAGGATGTGTTCTTTAACCGACTGTAGATCGACCTGTTGTTCCTTTGCTGTCTCCAGCTTAGCATTCAGAGAATCCAGCCTTGCTTGCAGTTCCTGGGTGTATGAGGTATTGGACTCATAAATGACAGTCTGCTGTGCCTCCAGCTCTTCCACTTTTTCCCTCAACTGCTCCTTTTCATTCTTTAAGTCTTGAATTTCCTGCTGTGCACTTTCCAGAGCCTCATGTGCTGCTTCCTTGGCCTGTGCTTCTACCTGGATGGCGTAGATTTCACTCTTTGTGGCCTCCATTTCTCTTAGCACATGTTCATATTTTCTTTTAAGTCTATTACCTTCTTCCCTTTCTTTTCTCAGGGTGTCCTTAAGCTGAGAGGAGGTCTTCTTGGATAACTCTATTTCCATCATCATTCTATCTATATTATCCTCTAAAGCATGTATGGCTGCAGTCCAGGACCTTATAGTAAACCTTGGATCTACATCTGTCCCTACCATCATGACCTTATCTATTATCATTTTGCTGGCCATTCCTTCTGCCTCTACCTTTCTTTTTGTTCTCCTCATTATCCTTTTAGTAGCCCTGTCAT
The DNA here is from genome assembly GCA_001517045.1 of Pseudotsuga menziesii. NCBI lineage: Eukaryota > Viridiplantae > Streptophyta > Pinopsida > Pinales > Pinaceae > Pseudotsuga > Pseudotsuga menziesii. The sequence continues at coordinate 73,823 of LPNX010834664.1, read as the reverse complement.
AATATACGGTGCTGAAATCAGGGACTTCTTCCCCTTTTTCCTGTACGAAGGGTACTAGCTGAAGCATAGGGGTAGCAGCTATGATGGTAGTGGGCACTTGAGGGATCTACACCTTGGGATTTTCCTCTCCCTGACTCTGCCCTGATGGTGTTTCGGGAGCTTGTTGTTGCGTCAACTTTATCTGTTCAGCCTCCTGCTCTCGTAGTTCTTCATGTAGCTTTCTCTGGGCTTCTTCGGCTGCTTGCCTAGCAGCTTCTTCTGTTTCTCTGGCTGCTTCATTGGCTCATTCAGCTGCTTCCTGGGCAGCTTTCCTCATTTCTTCTTCTCCCTTTCGCATCCATTCTGCAGCCTCATCTTCCATCCTCTGAGCCTCCTCTCTTATCCTTTTGGCTTCTTCTTCATCCTTAGCTTGCTCAGCTTTATCTTGTTCAGATCCTTTTCCACCCTTGGTGGGATTTTTCGGTTTGAATCTCCTGCTGAGTAATGTCATGTTTGGGGCATTCCTGTAAACAGATTCGTCTTTATCAAAATGATGGCTGTATTCGAATAACACCTTGTGCTTCTTGCAATGCTCAGCCACTCTACCATGAGTGTAATTTCGTCTGAAAGTCATCTTGCCAAAGTGGAACTTCCCTAGTTCCTCTATAAATTCTGCCGCTTGCTTCACATTGGCGAAACTGTAGCTGCCTAGCTTAAATGGTAGAGGTGGATAGGCAGTCTTCTTTTTCTGGAACAAGAAGTGACCAACTCCGTCAATAAACACTTGTCTGACTGCCTCTTTGTGGACTATATAATCCGTTGCATACTTGGGCAGCAGATAAGGTGTTTTTGATCCACTAAACATTCTAAGATACATCCCGTTTTCTGTCAAGAAATAATCACCATACTCCTCTATTACCTGCATAGCCTCTTCAGACATGCAGTTACATTCCTTTCGGAAGATAAGCGCGTGCAGAGGCATAATAAAATGCTCACAGATTTCTCGGTAATAGTTATGGTACTGATGAGCCCCCAGTAGTTTATAGGCTGCATATACAGGCATTCTTGTCCTATCCCAAACACATTTGAGCCCGGGGAAAGGCTGATGGCATAGTATGCAGTCTATCAGAATGGAACTCATGTAGAACTCAGAATTTTTCCAGGCTTCTCCTCCTCCCAGGGCTGCAGCTACACAAGAAGAGAGACTACTTGATACTAGGCTAGCCCAGTTGAAGATTGTTCCTTCTGTGGCCACATGAAACATAAGAGGTATCCACTCCAATTTGAAGAGTCTACCATTGGCTCTTCCAAAGATCCGATTCAGCATCAAGGCTATAAACCTATAAGGAGCTGTTAAGCTCACTGTCTCATAGTCCTCAGTTGCTCTGTGTCTATAAAGCTTTCCTGGTAAGAGAATTCTTCTCAGGGTTTCCACTAAATTCATCCTGAGGTTCTCTAACCAATCGTTTGATAGGAAGACTTGGGGCTCTGGCAGGTGGTAATCCAATGCCACATATCCAGGGCTAAGTGCAGCATAGCCCTGACCTTCAACATTTCTCATCAGCATTGTGTTGTTATTCCTGTGTGGTAGAATCCATCTCATCACATCAAAGCAAGGGAACAGCTCTTGTCTGGTAGCCACCTTCAAGATGACAGATTTTTCAATGTTGGCGTAAATAGGTTCTTCCTCAAGACCTGTGTCTGGGACTTCCATACGGGAAATCAGTCTGTGTATCTCACCCCATTTGTATTCAAGCTCAATACTAGAGATACATTGGGTATCCTCATATATATACTCCTTCTGTGGGACGACCTCTCTTGCCGTCTGTTCTTCGACCGCAGGGGCCTTCCTTTTCGGCCTCTTAGACATTGTAAATTCTTCCTGCAATGTAAAAAACATTATGACATTTAAGCAGTTTGAATTTGTGAACATTGTGCAGCAATACATCCTTTCTCAAATGCATCATAATTGTGACCAGTCCATAAAATCAAATTATAAGTCTCTCATACTGAACAATCAAATTAGCATGCAGTACTGTGCAATGTGCCATTATCTTATGCATAGTATGGTAATGTTTAATGCAACAAATACATATATTGTTCAACCTTATAATGCCTTGAGACTACGGGTGCACCATCTTATGATCCGATCTATATGAGCAAGCGTATCAATCATACTTATGCCAGGATTAAACCTACACTATTATGTGACCTGCCACTTTCTCATGATAGCGATACATTGAAGCAAAAACATTGTAAATTATATGCAGGTGCAGTATTCAATTATCATTCTATTGCCTAGCAAAAATAGAGAAGAATTAAAACATCAAGCTCGTGCCCATCAACACTTCAGTCCTACAGCCCAGCAGACACATCACCAAGGAGACACGTGCGACTGGCAGTGAAAAAATTACATTAAGCTGATAGTACATTTTACCCTCCTCGGCGGGACGTAACCAAATTTCTGCACAGGGTATCAAAACACGACCCACGCTATCCACCATAAACACCGTATTATCAGCGACATACCCCCTCTACCCTACTAGGGTTTTAGGCGACGAAAAGCAAAAGGGTCGCGAAGGATGGCGCAAGCAACACCGGCTAGGTTCGACCGTGAAAACTTCTCAAAACCCTATTCCTCCTGGTCAACTGTAGGTTCGACCTTCTGCCTTGTCGAGGTTGCGAAAGAATGCGCGAGAGGGACGGCTAAAGTCCATAGGATGGGAATGCACCACTGAAATCCATAAACTACCAAACCTCCACTGCAGTGCCCAAAATCCGACCACCCCCTGTCTATCATGGCCGCACAGCAAGTTTTGGCGCAAACGGCGTAACGGTTGTCTGCGCCTAAACCTTTCAACCCCTGTGCGCGCCAAGCATCAACTAAAAGCAAAGAGCAAAAGGCTTAAATGGTCAACAGCTCCTCTCACCCTAGGTTAATATAAAACTAACTTGTACAAACTGGATTCCTAGTTGTACGAGGGAAAACACCGGGGACCCCAAAACATGGGAGAAAATCAAAACCGCTCAAATGCAAATGGGAAAAAGATGGAATAAACCTACCTGGCGATCCAACGAAAAATGAGCTGATGATGGTTGGAATTCTACTCTTGCCACCTGGAAGCTGGTACAACGACAGCTAGACCTTCACGCACTCCAAAGATCGACAGCTCAACGCTATACACACCGCGACAGTGCTCGGCAATAAACAAACAATACAAAACCCAAACCATCGCACCGTATAATATAAAAAACACCACACGTGCGAGAGCATTTAAATCGAGCGCGAAACGAAAGTTGCGTCGGGAAACTAGAGCTTCAGTCCCTCCGCAACGGCGGATGGTCCACAATACTAACTCACCCGCATGGCTAAAATAGAACGCGTGAACTACAATCGAGCGCCGGCGGGTACCTTGATCGGATGACCATGAATCTGAACCCTCCGCAACGGCGGGCCCTCAGAGCATGATATCATCTGCAATGGAGGAGGAAGAGTGATGGCCGAACGCTCCAATACAAAAGACGGGAGACACACAAAGCACACATCGGAGTGCTATAGAAAGTCAAACCTGCCAAGGTCCGCAACGTTGGCGGTCCGGATGAAAGATACATCCGCAACGGTGGAAAACATGATGGTGAAAGGCCTCGATATGAAGTCGGAGGATAAGAGCCTATCATGATCCACAATGTCGGACGAGGGAGAATTTAAACCCCTCCGATAAAGAACCAAAAACCACCCGATAGAGAATCAAACTCGCGCGCAATGGTCGAAGCGAAAAGGAAAGTCTAAACCCGGAAAAAGCCCGCAACGTTGGAGGGAAAAAGACAATCAAGATCTGAAATCCACCCGCAACGGTGGGATAGTCAAACAAATTAACTCCCGATACATGAAGGTTTTGAAAGATACGTAAAACAACGAGGAACTCAATTAAAGATGGGATTCTTTAAAACATTGAAATGAGGAGAAACCAATCGATTGACAGCAACCAAAAATGCTGGAAGATGCTTCAAAATTCACATACCAAAATCGGCAAGGATCAGGAAGAAAACCAACTAATTCAAAGTAAAGGAGGGTCCCAAATTTTTTTGGAATTTTGGGAAAATGTTGCAGCTGCAACAATTGGCGACTATCTGGTGAACCCCAGATCTCTGAATTAACTCTCTCTCCCGGCTTGATACTGTCTGAATAAAAGCGAAATCTTCTAGATGTCTGTATTCCTAAGCAAACCAACTTATGCATTAAATTCATAGAAGAAGTCCATTTTTCTCGGGAAAAGGTAATATCCGTAGTGTTTCATGTCTGAATAACTCTCTTGAGGCCAAATGGATGAGGTTTATTTTTCCTGCCCTATGTTGGTTACAGTTTGGACACCACAGGATTGTGACAGATAGTGAACAGTATTACCCTTTTGTTCCTCATTCCCATGCCCGTTTGCACTTTTGTGCCTTTATAACTTTAGTTTATTTGATATGAGTCCTCCTGCAGGCCTTTCTTACTGAATTTTAATTCAGGATCCTCTATCCCATAGTGTCCTTTTGTGTGAATGATATATTTCATACTTCAATTCACGGATGGAGAGGATCTTGTGGCCATTTAGTACTTGATGCTTTGAGATTAAAGCTTCCTCGAGCTTTGTTCTGATATGTCTTGCTTCTCTTTTAGGGGTAGTGACTCTTAAGAGCTTTCAGCCTTTTCTTAATTCATGGCATGGGATCATTTGTATATGATAAATTGTTTCACTCTGCTTCCTCTCCGTGGGTCTTTTGCTGTGACTCCCTTGGGTATTAAAATGTGAAGTGGATGGAGCCCCCAAATAGTATTTCATACCTTCTCACTTCTGAGTTATTTACAGGGATTAAGTGAGACTTCGAATGAATGCACTGCCGATTCGGAATACAATTACTAGAAGAATTCTATACTTTAAAGCACAGTATTTTGCTCAGGACTTTAGTTGATACATAACCCTGACGTTCCCATTGCATCCAAAAGTTTGACTCTTATTCAAAATCAAAAGAAAACTAACAAAGCTATAAAGAAACAGTAGCAAAGCAAGTAATAAAAGAAGAACCATCAAAGCATTAAAGCAAGAAAACAACATCTAATATTAAGAAAACAAAACAATTTATTTATGTACAACAGCAGCCAAAATCTAAAAAACGCCCATTCCCCCAAAAATTTTACAACTAAAAGCTAAGGAATGAGCTGGGTTTCAGACATGAGTATTTTAACCATGATCTAACTACGCTGTTATTGAAATGGAACCCATATCTAAGATCCTGCAATCATTTCTTTAAGCCTGAGTGAGTTGAAGGAGCTCAGGTTGAGCATCCATCATAGGACTGGCCTTTCTTGAAGTATGATGTCTCAGCTTACACTCAGTTAGATGGTTTCCCAATATAGACTCAGCCGATTCATTTTCTTCTCCTAGCTTAGTGACATTGTGCTTCATATATGGCTCTCTCAAAATCTTAATCATGTTTGGGCTTCCCTTCTGAGGTAACCACAAGTGAGACCAGTCTGAAGCAAAGTACCCATTTAACCTTGCTGTCCAATCTCGGTTCAGGATCATTCCATAACCATCAGGGATGTCTGCTACCATGATGTAAACGTAATGACATGTCCTTTTACTTGTAGATAATTGAATCAGAATGTCCTCCATTTCCCCTACTACTTTGAGACTAGTTTTGTCAAGTTGAGTGACATCCCAAATAGTAGGTTTTAGCTGCCCATTAATTTTTTTGCAAACTTCCAGGGGCATAACATTCATGGATGATCCAGATTCTACCAAACAATTATGGACCTTATGATTTAAAATTTCAAGAGTCACAAGGAAAGGTGGAGCGCTGGTTTTCTTAGTCTTGATCAACTCAATCTTTTCTTCCACAGGTTGGTTTGTTGTGGGAAACTTTTCTTTCAGTTTTCCAGCTTTGCTTTCCTCATCATCTTCCACCGGTTTGGAAAATTCAATGAGTGGCTCTGTTTCCTGTTTGCCATGAATATCTTTAGGTATGTCATCTTTAGCCTTCACATCAGCCTGCCCCTTTACTTCCTCTTGCAAATCTGGAACCTTTGATATTATTGCATTGTTCTCAAAGGCCAGGTTTTCATTTGTTGTGGTTGTAGAAGTATATTGAGACTTGAGAACGTCTTCTTCTATGTTAAACAACGATATACCTTTCCATGAAAACATATTATCATTGTCTGGTTTTACTATGGTCTGTTTCTCTTTTTCTTCCTCACCACCGTACCTAGTCAATTCTGGGTCCAACAACTTATTCATCACCAATGTCATTGAATGTAACCATTGAGGACACTTCTTCTCAGAATGAGGTTGTTGATGAAAGGTACAGAAATTATCTCCTCCTATTTCTGTTATGTTTATTGATGCCAAATTAGGAGGTGGGACTTGCCATTGGCTGTTATCTTCCTTCTTTGGATAGTATGGCTTATTGGTTTTCTGAATGTCCCTCTCCTTTTCTAGATCTACAATTCGGTTGGACATTTTCTGAAGCGCTTTCATCATCTCATGAAAATCAGGTGGTTGATCTTCTTTAGATTTAGACAGTAGTGAGCTTCTTCTTATAGTGGTTTTCTCTTCAAGTGAGTCAGGATAGTCCTCTATACTCTCATTTTCAGCTTGTACCCTTTCAGCCTCTTGATAAGTCTCTACCAGCGTAGGCTTGAATTTCATCTTGGCAAACATGGCTAACTCAGGTCCTAAGGCTGAGGTATAGTACTCAATTAAGACTTTATCTGAATGTCTGTCTACAGCAGAAATTTTTTTTAAGTATAAATAAAATATCTGAGTGAAACTATGTACCTTTTCATTCTTTTCTTTTCTTAACGAAACAAGACCTTTCATCAATGAGGCATGCGTCTTCTGAGTGGTATACTTACTCCTGAAAACCCTCTCAAAAGTGTCCCAATTAGGAATGGAGTTTGCAGGTAGTCCAAAGTACCAGGATACTACTGCTCCTTTAAGAGTACGAGGAAAAAGTCTACACACCACATCTTCATACTCTCCAGCCCATAGCCCTTCTAACGCTAGGTAAAAGCTTTGAAGGTGATCATCTGCAGCAATGTTTTCCGCAAGGTCAAACTTGGGCAAAAACTTGTCAAAGGCTTGAGGCAGGTTATGCAAAGGAGGATTTTAGTTTAGAGGTGACCTAGCTCTCCATGTTGGCAAAGGGTTAGGTTGATTACTATCCATGAGCAAAGGTAAGCGAGTAACACTAGGAAAAACAGGGTTTCAAGGATAGAAAAACTTTAAAACATCTGCTGGTAGGATAGTCTCAGGAAAACAAATTCCACGGCCAGCCTTTTACTGGCGGCCCTCCTTCTAACGCCAAAACTGTTGAGGCCTGGAAATTCGCAGGCGGCACCAATAAGGGATTCTCCCCAATCAATGTTCCCAACTAGCCCGTTGACTGTTTGGTATAGGGAATCCGTCCGGTTTTACAGTCCGGCTACCGTAGGTCAAAGTAACAAACCAGGGTTTTACTGGTTGCGGCCCGGTCCACCGGAATTTGTATTTTTTTGACTTAAGAATGAAATGCAGATAGCTAACTGAATGCAGGGTGGTGAAGGATGCAAGGAGCATTCACAAAGTGATGCACAGGTTCTTACCTCTCGTCTTAGGCTCACCATACATCTGAAACACTCATGCAGAAATGAAATGACTAACTATCTATATGCCTACCTATCTAATCTACTTATCCTATCCCCGAGGAGCCAACTTGTAATTAATATATATGAGTAATGTGGATGTGCACGTGTAATAAAAGCAATTACAGATAGCTGGCATTATCTTTTACACACATGAACAGCAAAAGATATTTCACAACCAGATAGCTATTTGTTTATGGCAAGCATACATTACTCATGGTAGAGATTTCATAAAATAAATCAGAAATCATTAAACAAAGACATAGGTCATGAAGTTAGAACGATCTCACGATTCATGGATATAATGCTGAAAAACAAAGTAGTTCATCTTTCGATTATCCATGTCAAAACATTTGAAATCCCATCGGTCTTCTTTCAACAGGAAAACTGTAACTTTTATTGCAAAAGGAAGTAGTTCTTCTTACAACAACTTTCCAGTCTTACTGGGGAAAAAAGCCCCTTTCTCTTCTCTACGTTTCCTATTTTTATACAAAAAGCAAAAATTGGTTGGGCTGCCAAAAGTGACCTTTGGGCTTCCCAACCCTTTTGTCTTCCCAACGTTTCATTTTTTCCAAAAAATCTTTTACAAACTATTAAATTACAGCAAACTTGACCGGTCCTTTTGAGAGGAGGGTCCCGCTTGGTTCTCCAAGAATTTTCTCCACGCTGTTGCCTCAACAGCGAGTCCTTCAAACGAGCTGGGCTCTAAAAACTAAATGTTTAGCTTGAAATTTTCAGCCTGGTTTTTAATGGCCTCTACCATGGCTGTGTTCAATTGCACCTGTTCTTCTAAGAGCTGCACATTGACGGCTGTGTGGCCTATTTCATTTTTCAGGATTGGTCATCAATAGCTTTGATGCGTTGTACTTTAGATTCTTCATCTTGTTGTCCTTTCTGCAACATTTCTACAAATGCATCATGATCAGGGAACTCATATAGCCTCTGCTCGGCTTCTACCTGACATCGGTTGTAGGTAACCAGGGCTCTCCTCAAGAATTATGTACAGACTCCCTTGGTCTTCTTGACTATTTTCTGGAAGTCTTCTGCAGTATTGATAGCGAATTCTATTAGATCATGGTCCCGTTTAAGGCCTTGTTTATCCTTGGATTGTAGTTCAGCTGGGGCTTCCTCATCATTCTCCACCCTGGCTATCCTTGTATTCGGTACTTTGAGGATGTGTTGAGACCTGTCAACAAAATAAGAAGCGGTTTCCAAGATTTCTTCCAGTCGGCCATCAATCTGGAGGACCTGGCATCTTTCTTCTTCTAGAGCCGTTTTCAGGTGTAGCACTTTAGCTTTCTGGGTCAGGATGTGTTCTTTAACCGGCTGTAGATCAACCTGTTGTTCCTTTGTTGTCTCCAGCTCAGCAGTTAGAGAAGCCAGCCTCGCTTGCAATTCCTAGGTGTATGAGGTATTGGACTCATAAATGACAGTCTGTTGTGCCTCCAGCTCTTCCACTTTTTCCCTCAACTGCTCCTTTTCATTCTTTAAGTCTTGAATTTCCTTCTGTGCACTTTCCAGAGCCTCATGTGCTACTTCCTTGGCCTATGCGTCTACCTGGATGGCATAGATTTCACTCTTTGTGCCCTCCATTTCTCTCAGCACATGTTCATATTTTCTTTTAAGTCTATTTCCTTCTTCCCTTTCTTTTCTCAGGGTGTCCTTAAGCTGAGAGGAGGTCTTCTTGGATGACTCTATTTCCATAATCATTCTGTCTATATTATCCTCTGAAGCATGTATGGCTGCAGTCCCGGCCCTTATAGTAAACCTTGGATCTACATCTGTCCCTACCATCATGACCTTATCTATTATCATTTTGCTGGCCATTCCTTCTGCCTCTACCTTTCTTTCTGTTCTCCTCATTATCCTTTTAGTAGCCCTGTCATAATATACGGTGCTGAAATCAAGGACTTCTTCCCCTTTTTCTTATATGAAGGGTACTAGCTAAAGCATAGGGGTAGCAGCTATGATGGTAGTGGGCACTTGAGGGATCTGCACCTCGGGATTTTCCTCTCCCTGACTCTACCTTGATGGTGTTTCGGGAGCTTGTTGTTGCATCAACTTTATCTATTTAGCCTCCTGCTCTCGTAGTTCTTCATCTAGCTTTCTCTGGGCTTCTTCGGCTGCTTGCCTAGCAGCTTCTTCTGTTTCTTTGGCTGCTTCATTGGCTCATTCAGCTACTTCCTGGGAAGCTTTCCTCTTTTCTTCTTCTCCCTTTCGCATCCATTCTGTATCCTCATCTTCCAGCCTTTGAGCCTCCTCTCTTATCCTTTTGGCTGCTTCTTCAGCCTTAGCTTGCTTAGCTTTATCTTGTTCAGATCCTTTTCCACCCTTGGTGGGGTTTTTTGGTTTGAATCTCCTGCTGAGTAATGTCATGTTTAGGGAATTCCTGTAAATAGATTCATCTTTATCAAAATGATGGCTGTATTCGAAGAACACCTTGTGCTTCTTGCAATGCTCATCCACTCTACCATGAGTGTCATTTCATCTGAAAGTCATCTCGCCAAAGTCGAACTTCCCTATTTCCTTTATAAATTCTGTCGCTTGCTTCACATTGGTGAAACTGCAGCTGCCTAGCTTAAATGGTAGAGGTGGATAGGAAGTCTTCTTTTTCTGGAACAAGAAGTGACCAACTCTGTCAATAAACACTTGTCTGACTGCCTCTTTATGGACTATATAATCCGTTGCATACTTGGGCAGCAGATAAGGTGTTTTTGATCCACCAAACATTCTAAGATACATCATGTTTTCTGTCAAGAAATAATCACCATACTCCTCTATTACCTGCATATCCTCTTCAGACATGCAGTTACATTCCTTTCGGAAGATAAGCACGTGTAGAGGCATAATAAAATGCTCACAGATTTCTCGGTAATAGTTATGGTACTGATAAGCTCCCAGTAGTTTATAGGCTGCATATACGGGCATTCTTGTCCTATCCCAAACACATTTGAGCCCGGGGAAAGGATGATGGCTTAGTATGCAGTTTATCAGAATGGAACTCATGTAGAACTCAGATTTTTTTCGGGCTTCTCCTCCTCCCAGGGCTGCAGCTACACAAGAAGAGAGACTACTTGATACTAGGTTGGCCCAGTTGAAGATTGTTCCTTCTGTGGCCACATGAAGCATAAGAGGTATCCACTCCAATTTGAAGAGTCTACCATTGGCTCTTCCAAAGATCCGGTTCAGCATCAAGGCTATAAACCTGTAAGGAGCTCTTAAGCTCACTGTCTCATAGTCCTCAGTTGCTCTGTGTCTATAAAGCTTTCCTGGTAAGAGAATTCTTCTCAGGGTTTCCACTAAATCCATCCTGAGGTTCTCTAACCAATCGTTTGATAGGAAGACTTGGGGCTCTGGCAGGTGGTAATCCAATGCCACATATCCAGGGCTAAGTGCAGCATAGCCCTGACCTTCAACATTTCTCATCAGCATTGTGTTGTTATTCGTGTGTGGTAGAATCCATCTCATCACATCAAAGCAAGGGAACAGCTCTGGTGTGGTATCCACCTTCATGATGGCGGATTTTTCAATGTTGGCGTAAATAGGTTCTTCCTCAAGACCCGTGTCTGGGACTTCCCTACGGGAAATCAATCTGTGTATCTCACCCCATTTGTATTCAGGCTCAATACTAGAGATACATTGGGTATCCTCATATATATACTCCTTCTGTGGGACGACCTCTCTTGCCGTCTGTTCTTCGACCGCAGGGGCCTTCCTTTTCTGCCTCTTAGACATTGTAAATTCTTCCTGCAATGTAAAAAACATTATGACATTTAAGCAGTTTGAATTTGTGAACATTGTGCAGCAATACAACCTTTCTCAAATGCATCATAATTGTGACCAGTCCATAAATTCAAATTATAAGTCTCTCATACTGAACAATCAAATTAGCATGTAGTACTGTGCAATGTGCCATTATCTTATGCATAGTATGGTAATGTTTAATGCAACAAATACATATATTGTTCAACCTTATAATGCCTTGAGACTACGGGTGCACCATCTTATGATCCGATCTATATGAGCAAGCGTATCAATCATACTTATGCCAGGATTAAACCTACACTATTATGTGACCTGCCACTTTCTCATGATAGCGAAACATTGAAGCAAAAACATTGTAAATTATATGCAGGTGTAGTATTCAATTATCATTCTATTGCCTAGCAAACAAAGAGAAGAATTAAAACATCAAGCTCATGCCCATCAACACTTCAATCCTATAGCCCAGCAGACACATCACCAAGGAGACGCGTGCGACTGGCAGTGAAAAAATTACATTAAGCTGATAGTACATTTTACCCTCCTCAGCGGGACGTAACCAAATTTCTGCACAGGGTATCAAAACATGACCCACGCTATCCTCCATAAATGCCGTATTATCAGCGACATACCCCCTCTACCCTACTACGGTTTTAGGGGACAAAAAGCAAAAGGGTCGTGAAGGATGGCGCAAGCAACATCGGCTAGGTTCGAACGTGAAAACTTCTCAAAATCCTATTCCTCCCAGTCAACTGTAGGTTCGACCTTCTGCCTTGTCGAGGTTGCGAAAAAATGCGCGAGAGGGACGGCTAAAGTCCACATGCTGGGAATGCACCACTGAAATCCATAAACTACCAAACCCCCACTGCAGTGCCCAAAATCCGACCACCCCCTGTCTATCATGGCTACGCAGCAAGTTTTGGCGCAGACGGCGTAACGGCCGTCTGCGCCTAAACCTTTCAACCCCTGTGTGCGCCAAGCATTGACTAAAAGCGAAGAGCAAAAGGCTTAAATGGTCAACAACCCCTCTCACCCTAGGTTAATATAAAACTAACTTGTACAAACTCGAGTCCTAGCTATACGAGGGAAAACACTGGGGACCCCAAAACATGGGAGAAAATCAAAACTGCTCAAATGCAAATGGGAAAAAGACGGAATAAACCTACCTGGCGATCCAGCGAAAAACGAGCTGATGACGGTTGGAATTATACTCTTGCAACCTGGAAGCTGGTATAACGACAGCTAGACCTTCACGCGCTCCAAAGATCGACAGCTCAATGCTATACACACCGCGACAATGCTCGGCAATAAACAAACAATACAAAACCCAAACCATCGCACCGTATAATATAAAAAATGCCGCACGTGCGAGAGCATTTAAATCGGGCGCGAAACGAAAGTTGCGTCGAGCGACTAGAGCTTCAGTCTCTTCGCAACGGTGGATAGTCCACAATACTAACTCACCCGTACGGCTAAAATAGAATGCGTGAACTACAATCGAGCGCCGGCGGGTACCTTGATCGGATGACCAAGAATCCGAACCCTCGGCAACGGCGGGCCCTCAGAGCGTGATATCATCTGCAACGGAGGAGGAAGTGATGGCCGAATGCTCTGATACAAAAGCCGGGAGACACACAAAGCACACATCGGAGTGCTATAGAAAGTCAAACCTGCCAAGGTCCGCAACGTCGGCGGTCCGGATGAAAGATACGTCCGCAACGGCGGAAAACATGATGGTGAAAGGCCTCGATATGAAGTCAGAGGATAAGAGCCTATCATGATCTGCAACGTCGGACGAGGGAGAATTTAAACCCCTCCGATAAAGAACCAAAAACCACCCGATAGAGAATCAAACTCACGCACAACGGTCGGAGTGAAAAGGAAAGTCTAAACCCGGAAAAAGCCCGCAACGTCGGAGGGAAAAAGACAATCAAGATCTGAAATCCACCCGCAACGGCGGGACAGTCAAACAAATTAACTCCCGATACATGAAGGTTTTGAAAGATACGCAAAATGACGAGGAACTCAATTAAAGATGGGATTCTTTAAAACATTGAAATGAGGAGAAACCAATCGATTGACAGCAACCAAAAATGCTGGAAGATGCTTCAAAATTCACATATCAAAATTGGCAAGGATCAGGAAGAAAACCAACTAATTCAAAGTAAAGGAGGGTCCCAAAAAATTTTGGAATTTTGGGAAAATGTTGCAGCTGTAACACGGCCATCATAAAAATGTATCTTGATGTTGATTTGCATGAATCAACACATCCAGCAAAGTTAGAATCTGAGTAGCCAATTACTTCCAAATTGTTCGTCTGTCTATACATAAGCATGTAGTCTTTAGTTCCTTGACGATACCTCATTACTTTCTTTGCAGCTCTCCAATGGTCTATACCTGGATTACTCTGATATCGTCCCAACATTCCCACAATAAATGCAATGTTAGGTCTTGTGCAGACCTGAGCATAGATTAGGCTTTCGACAACAGAAGCATATGGAATGTTCTTCATTTGTTCCCTTTCAAGGTCGTTCTTTGGACATTGGTTCAAATTGAACCTATCACCCTTCACAATGGGAGCTATACTTGGTGAACAATCCTTCATCTGAAATCTCTCTAAAATTTTATTAATATAGGTTTCCTGAGACAGACCCAAGAGGCCTCGAAATCTGTCTCTATGGATGTTAATGCCAATGACATAAGATGCCTCACCCATATCCTTCATATCAAAATTTTTAGAGAGGAATTGCTTCACTTCATGCAGCATACCCTTATCATTGGTTGCTAGCAAAATGTCATCCACATATAAAACAAGAATTTTTTTTTTACTCTCACTAACTTTCAGGTATATAAATTGATCCATAATGTTTTCTGCAAAACCAAAAGAAGAAATTACAATGTGGAATTTCAAATACCATTAGCGGGATGCTTGTTTTAAACCGTATAACGATTTCTTGAGCTTGCAAACCAATTTATCACCATCACTAGAGGGGAATCCTTCAGGTTGTTTCATGTAAACCTCCTCCTCTAGATTTCCATTTAGAAAAGCCGTTTTCACATCCATTTGATGCAACTCCAAGTCGAAATGGGATACTAATGCCATAATAACGCGCAAGGAATCTTTCTTAGATACATGAGAGAAAGTCTCCATGTAGTCGATTCCTTCTTTCTGAGTGAATCCTTTAGCAACAAGTCTAGCCTTGTATCTCTCAATGTTTCCCAATGAGTCTTTCTTTGTCTTAAAGAACCATTTACATCCAATGGATTTTGCACCATTAGGCAACTCAGCAAGATCCCAGACTTCGTTACTCTTTATAGAATTCATCTCTTCCTTCATGGGATCATACCATAATTCTGATTCTTTGCAATTCATGGTTTGTGAAAAGGACTCAGGATCATTTTTGGCTCCAACGTTAAAGTCAGATTCTTGTAGATACACAACATAATCATCAGGAATTGCTAATCTCCTTGGTCTAGTACATCTTCTCAATGTTGTATCACTCTCTTCTTGAGAAGTATGTGGTTCAACTCATTGTTCAAAAGTGCTTGGAAACTGTTGAACTTCCTGATCTACTAGAATCCCGTTAGTAGCTTGTGGAACTTCAACAATTGGTTGTTCAACACCAGTTTGCACTTGAGGGGTGCTATGAAAAATAACCAATCTATCACTTGAGGTGGAAGGTTGAGATTTTGAATGATCCTTCTTGGAAACTATGTTCCTGGTTAGATCGCTCCCACTGATCAAGTCATTTTCAATAAATTTTTCATTTCTTGATTCCACAATCCTAGTGCCATGAGAAGGACAATAAAATCTGTAACCTTTAGAACTTTCAGCATATCCAATGAAATACCCACTAATGTTCCTTGGGTCCAGCTTCTTTTCTTGTGGATTATATATTCTCACCTCAGATGGGCATCCCCAAACGTGCATATGTCGCAAACTCGGTTTCCAACCTTTCAATAATTCAAATGGTGTTTTAGGAACGGCCTTGGTTGGAACTCAGTTTAATATATACACTGCCATCTTAAGTGCTTTAGTCCACAAGGATTTAGGAATATTGGAGCTGCTAAGCATACTCCGCACCATGTCCAATAAAGTTTGGTTTCTTCTTTCTGCTACACCATTCTGGTCCAGTGAATTAGGCATGGTGTATTGGGCAACAATCCCATGCTCTTGAAGAAATTTAGCGAATGGACCATGTGCTTGTCCATCTTCTGTGTATCTACCATAATATTCTCCACCTTTATCTGATCTCACGATCTTAATTTGCTTGTTGCATTGTTTCTCTACTTCAGCCTTAAATATCTTAAAGGCATCTAATGCTTCGTCCTTTTTATGAAGCATGTAGAGATACATATATCGTGAGTAATCATCTATAAAAGAGATGAAGTATCTCTGACCATGTGAGTCCATCTCTGGACTACATATATCAGTATGTATGATTTCTAATATGTCCAAACTCCTATTGGCACCTTTCTTTGACTTGTTGGTCTGCTTTCCTTTTATGCAATCCACACAAGTCTCAAAATCAGTAAAATCCAGAGTATTAAGTACTCCTTCATTTACCAATCTTTTAATTCTTTCTATGGAGATATGACCTAACCTCCAGTGCCATAATTTAGAGGAATCTTCGTTAATAACACATCTTTTAGTGCCAGTGTGAACATGCATTGAATCATAAGTGACATTGTTTTGTAAATTAATGCAGTAAAGATCATCAGACAAAATAGCATTCCCAACATAATCAGATTTATAAAATAAACTCACCGATGTTTCTGAAAAGTTAAAGGAATATCCAAAATGTACAAGTCTTGAAGCTGAAATCAAGTTTCTAGAAAAACTTGGAACATAAAAGATCTTTTCTAATTCTAAAACAAAGCCACTACTTAAAGTTAAATAGCATGTTCCTATATCTTCCACATGCGAGCCCATCTTGTTTCCTAATAAGATGCTTTGCTCACTTCCCACTGGCTTCTTTAGGTTTTGCAAACCCTGCAAGGAATTCAAAATGTGAATTGTTGATCCATAATCAATCCACCAAGTGTTAATATTGACATTAACCATATTAGATTCATAACAAACAAATGAGATTGCATTACCTTTGTCTACAAGCCATTTCTGAAATTTTTCGCATTCCTTCTTCATGTGTCCCTTCTTTTTACAGAAGAAACACTTGGAATCCTTCTTAATATTAGCTTGGGGAGGTACTTTACCTTTCCCTTTCTTCTTGGCTTGAGATTTTCCCTTCCTCTGTGTTTCCAGCATTGCACTTCCTCCCAGTTCCATCATCAGTCTTTCTTCCTCTTGAACACACATGGTCATGAGTTCATTTATTGACCATTTATCCTTATATGTGTTGTATGAGATTTTGAAAGGTCCATATGGGTGCGGAAGGGTGTTCAGGATGTAGTGCACCAGGAAAGACTCTCATATTTCAACCTCAAGTTTCTTCAATTGAGCCACAGTGTCCCTCATTTGCATGATGTGCTCACGCACACCTTTCACACTGGTGAGCCTTAGGGATGAGAACTTCATGATTAGGGTGCTTGCTAGTGCCTTGTCTGAAGTGACGAATTTATCATCAATGGATTTCAGCAAATCTCGGACCCTTTCATGCTGATCAACTGAACCACGAATACCAGCTGAAATTTTAGTCTTATTGAACATCATGCTTAAACGATTAGATCGCTCCCATCGCTCATGAAGTGTGATGTCTGCTGCAGTGCTGGTATTGGTGAGTGCTGGTGGTTCATCTTTCCTAATAGCATAATCTATGTCCATCCATCCCAAATGAAGGAGAATTCTCTCCTTATAGACCTTATAGTTATCTCCCTTAAGTTCAGGATATCACAACGAATTTCAGATAAATTTGCAGGTTGTACAACTGCATAAAAATAAAGATCACATGCTTACGTTAAAATTGAGACGAAATAAAATTTCATGTTTTACCAATGTAATTTCATGCTTTAAAATTGAATCTAATGACATAAAAATTGCCTGTGGGCTAAATTTTTAATTCAAGCAGATTCAAATATTCTTCATTATAAAACTATTAATTCATAATTCCTATGGGTAAGTTATGAATAATTCAATATTTTATCCTAATTAATTACATAAATATAATAAAAATTCCTGTGGGATAAAATTTATTATATTTAGTATAATTAATTACAATTAATGTCTAAACTTTCTTTATGTGATCCTAAACAAAAATATAATATTAATTAATTAGATATGCTGTGGCTATTCTCTAATTAAATATCATATAGATCACTAGACATTATTGCTGTTCACTGTAACAAAACAAGCTTCAAATGAACAGATCTGAATGAGGACAAGCTAAGAAATTTAAACTCCATTGTCATTTCCAGAATTTAAAACAACGCAATATATATATGTCTGTCTATAAGCCCATATACTTCAAGAAAACGTTCACCAAAATGCTACTTGATAAAATAAAGCTTCAACAATGTACACTGTTCAGTAAACTTACGATCACCCAAAATAAAATTCTTTCCAGCTAAGAAAGCAAGTAATTTTACTAGAGCCTGAATATAAAGATTTCATTTCATGCTTCAAGATTTCTTAGTTTTACCTTAAAATAAATATGATAAACAAACAAATCACAGACAAACCAAATAAGTCTTTCTGCTCTTAGTTAAATGCATGTAACAATAAATCGCCCATCTAATGTTACCTGCTTTAAATCTTAATGCAAGCAACTCCGATCTTTAAGGAGCATAGAATATTCACAACTATGCAGACCAAAATCGAAACTCCATGCACATACCTAAAATGAGCAGAGGTTTAGCGTAAAATTCCAAATCGAAAAATAAAAAAAATGCAATCGTGAGCTCTTTTTGTGTTAACTCATTCCAGGTAAAAAATCCCAACGAACCCAGCTAAAGAAAAAAAAAGGATTCAGGAATAATAATTACTGTATAGCCTCATTAATAGATTAAACATAGAGCCTATGCCCTGTCTGAAACGCGGGCATAGCTTCATCTACGTACTAACAAGGCAAAGGATCAAAAGGGAAAAACGATTTGATCTTCTTTAAACTTCAGAAGAAGACCAAAATCGACAATACAAAAGATCATATATAGAAAGTGATCAGGCTGCTTTAAACTTCAAGGAAACTAATTCCGATAGGACAGAAGATCAAAAGGCGATCTCAGTCCCTTAAACATCAAAGGAAACTAAGCTTCGATAATATAGAAGATCAAAGTGGGAAAAAAAGATCTGGCTCCTTAAACTTCAAAAGGAACCCAAAATCAATAGTACAGAAAAGTTCCCAAGGTAACACACAGACACAGTTCTTGTTATACACTAATGAACATTTATAGATCTAAGATTAACCTCCATGCACTCTCCAGCCAAACATTGCATCGGTGCATTATAAGGATGTGAGCTTATACTTATGCATTGTACATGATTAGAATTACAGATTTAAGCTTGATAACCATGCCTTCTACAAATCTACCCACGCATTATCTCCACATAGAAATTTAGACCGTCTGTCATTCACAATGCAGATACACAGATAAAACCCTACAGTGGCGACTCCAGCCAGAACACCAAGGAAGAGATAAATGGGCTCTGATACCAACTGTTAGATGAATTTCGTGATTCTGAACAAATGTGGAATAAAACTCCGAAACAGAATCGAAATAGAAATGCTGAATAGATCATACCTCCAGCCATTGATGCTACTTGTCTTGTTGTAGAAGTTTTCCCTGTTCCACTCTTTTTAGCTTCCTGTACGGTACTTCCAAGCTCTTCTTTCTCTCTCTTGATGGTGTAAAACTGAAGGGGATTGAGTTAGTGAGCTTGGGGACCAACAAGGGTTTTAAATAGCCAAGCTCCGATCAAGCTTCTGTTGGCTATGTGTCAAATGTTCCACAAATCTAGGTGATGGACCACTCCAAAAGCTCCCAACAAGAAAATAGTTGCCAAGCTAAATGAACCATTGGCAGTTTTGCAGTTGAAGTGGCGGTAGTGTGAGGAGCCGCTGAATGCGGGAGCTTACACATAGCACCATGTCCTAGAAGAGAATACAAAACATTATTAAGTAGCTGAGTCTCAAATAGACTAGTACAATAGTAACATATTTTATGTCGTTCTTTGGTATTGAGTAAAATATTATTTGAGGTTTTAAACCTCGAGAGCATGTGCCCACGTATGCACATATCAATTTGGAGCAGTATAACACATATTTTCCCTTTCATGCAGGTATCAAAATTGAGCATGTCACAACACTCCAATGGTCTCTGAGCACTTCCTAGAAGTGGCAAAAATGAGCACTTCATGCAGGTATCAAAATTGGGCACGTCACAACACTCCAACGGTTAAAAATGTTGATTTTTATTTTTGTTAATTTTTAAACATACAATTTATAAATTTCATAAAAAATATTTATGTTACAAATGTCGACTATTAATAAAAACATCCCAATTTTACAATTCCAAACAGCTTGAATTTGAATTTTTTACCTAATTTGCCCCAAAAAATCCAACTACACATAACTTTTTTATTACTACTCATTCATTTACAATAAAAAGGATAATTTGCAATAAAAATGTCAAAATGTCCATAGCATCCATTTTCTCACATAATAGATGAAATTTAACCAAAACAGTTTCCTTACAAAATCACTAATCCCTCAATCCCACACCATAATTACAAACTTCTTCTTTGGTATTCCACTCAAAGAGGTTTGCATCTCCCGAGATTTGATCCCTCTCGAAGCTTGATAGGGCCTAGGGTTTGTATCTAAGCTTGTTACTCTGCATTAGAAAATCATAAAATCCATTTATAATATAAACAATATCCATTTAAAAATAAGAAAATAAATAAATTAAATTCACATAATCACAAATAACACAACTAAATTAATTAATTTTAAAATTAAAACTTAAAATAAAGAAAGAAATAAACTTTACATGATCACAAGGAACCCAACCAAACCCAACCAATTTTTTCAAGTTGAAAGATGAAGTTAAAGCTAATAACCATGAGTGAGTATTAAAGTGGAAACTAACTTGCCACCCATACTTACAGTATTGTCTCACGTTCATTAAATACATAACACTTATCACATGTATATCTACATAACACTTGTCAAATGTATTGTTTATACATATCAATCTCAAGAACTAAATTTTGAGCCAAATACCATCTTAATTCTAAGTCAATAACTAAGTATTTTCTTATGTCAAATGTATCGTTTATACATATCAATCTCAAGAACTAAATTTTGAGCGACATGTCATCTTAATTCTACGTCAATAACTACCTATTTTTCTATGCCATCTTAATTCTAAATCAATAACTAAATAACTAAGTATTTTTCTATGTCAAATATATCTTTTATATATATCATTCTCAAGAACTAAATTTTGAGCGACATGCCATCTCAATTTTAAGTCAATCAATAAGTATTTTTCTAGACAACAAATATTTTACTAAACAACAAATAGACTAATACTTAGTTGGAGCGAAAGCCAATTAAAATGTTTAGCGTGCATCAGATAAGAAGATCCATTCTTTGACGGTACCGTCAAAAGGACAATTTACAATATGGGCCGAGGGAAGGGGTTCATCGAGTACAGCCTGACGCAGTGGAACATGGCGTCATGCGGCAGGAGTAGGTGCAATAAACGTTTCGTATATTTTATGGAGGGAAAAATGTGGAACAGGTAACTCGTTTTAATTTGACTAATGGACGACCACAAATTTGACCAATGGGCGATGAAAAGAAAGAGCTACAGGTTTCTCAAACCCGACCTCGGAGTAAAACGCCTTATGGAGACTGAGACCGAGATTGAGCAACTGATCTTATGGAGAGTTTCCACATGACCGCGCTGCATTCTTCGAATCGTAGCAATAGTTTTGCGAAAAGGGACAGGTTCCAGTCAGTTCATGGTTCTCAACAAAGGAATTGTCACAGAGCTTCTAGATTTTAGAGACTGGTAGTAAAGGAATATTGTAGGGACATGAATATTTTAATGTTAATGATGCCTCATCCTCCCCACAAATTTCAGAGGAGTTTAGGGTTCACATCCTCCAACAATCGGCTCCAATGCTAAAGTGATATCCAACCAATCTTCGCAGAATATTTCATGCAATGCATAATCTCCAACACATTTCATTCACTGCATGGTTTCCACTTCAACACATAGAGAATGAAATTAAACTCAGGTCACAGCACCCAATGTTTCACTTCATGGTTTGTGCACGGAGAATGTTCGAGAGAGCATTCACCAAACTTTTCAATGTTCAGATCAAGAGGCAACTCCAATCACTGAATTCACCTCAATGCAGCAGTAACTCTGTAGTTCTTGCACAGCTCTTATCCTCTTTCAACCACAGATCCAAAACTCAACTGTACCGCCAACTAAGAGAGGGTGGAGTGAACATACACATATGTAGGCCAACACCAGCACATAACCACATGGAATGCATCCATGCACCATAAAACACAGCCCCAAAATAGATTCCAATGGAAAGATTCATAGCCCTCTTCAGTTGTTTCGATGCACAGGTCTCCCACGCACTTTAACAGATCTGGTCTCAAGTTTAAGAATGAATCTCAAAATGTTCCATTATGGCTAGACTTATGAGGGTTCTATTGCTAATAATATGCGCTACAACTACAAAATATGACCAAACAATAAATTTCTTCAAACAAAAACTCGGTTCTTAATGTCGTGTATAAGATGCAAACACAATACGTCGGCTTTGAAAATCTTCAAATCGATTTCAGAGAATGAACTCCACGTTCTTAGTTTCCTTAGCCACATCATAAGAATAATGTCACCTGATCAACCATACGACGACTATCAAATGAAAGATATATCAAATATCATTGTGATAAATTTTAAAGACCTGTGGGAGATGAATGTTTTGGAGCAACTGGTAATTTCTACAAATACAAACAAAGAGCAAATTCAGAGATGTATTCCCATGTTTGAAACAACTTCAGTCCTCCATATCTTTGTAGGAAGGATGGAATTTTTTTCCATTTCCAGCACGTGAGAGAAAAACAATCTCTTTGGGAGAATCCATATTCTGCAAGTACTTCATGGAAGCCATGTGCTGGAAGACATGAAAGGATCTTTGGATATCTTCATGTTAATGGTGGATTGAATCAGCAGTCTGTTGCGATTTTCAATCTTGAAGTATGATGTACAAATTGTAAGGGATATCCCTGCATGGTTTCTTGAAGAGGGAGAATTATTCACCAGCATGAGTAGAATTGTGAAAAACATTCCCAAGTATGCTTTGGTAGACTTTTATATATATATAATTTGCGCGCACGCATCGCGAGAATAAAAGAATGGCTTTGAATCTTTTGGTGATGAGGATAATCTTTATATTTAAATTTATATTTATATATATATAATTTGCTCCCACGCATCACGAGAATAAAATAATGGCTTTGAATCGTTTTGGTGATAAGTTGGGATATGATAACGCTCCACCCCCAAAAAATACAACAGATGGTGCAAAATGAAACGCAACAAACAGTTAAAATGTGATACTAGTCAAACATGGATTAGAGTTAGAGAATCTCATGCAGTAGAAACTTGTTTGTAGCCCCACACGCAGGTGCAAAAACTGCCCATGAAATTTGTTGAAGGAAACACCCTTGAGAAAATAGTAAATCAAATGTTACAGAATATTGTAGGAAGAAAACTCATGGAGCAGAACTGGCATGCAAACGAGCGGGAAGGAATGGTAGCACAGGCCATTAAGCTAATAATATCTCTGATGAGAAGCAAGGGCAGTTGAATGGGTCAGTTTGAGCATAGGCAATAGGATCAGAAGAGCTTTCATCCAGGTTACTTCAAATGGAAAAATATATCATTGGATGAACAGAAGTAATGAGGTCTAAAATGTATCTCTTAAGTAAAATATTAGCAACAACCATATTAATAAGATTAATATGTTTGGAATATTAACACCAATATAAGTAATATTTTTCAATTACTTGTATCGAATAGTTAGTTTAATATAACAACCACTTAATTTGTGGTTGTTAAATTTATATGTTAACCTCATAGTTGAAGTGGACCTCATAGTTATATTATCATTGGAGTTAAGCTAATAGTTGTAAACTTGTCAGTAATAGTTAATATAAAGTTATACTAGTTAATATAACAACTCTTAGTGATCTCGCCTTTTAAATGTAGTTCGACTAAACCTTACACACAATAACTCAACTCACAAGTGCTAGATGGAGTTGAGTGCACATTACCATGCCACTAAGTGTAGTTATCACATGAGTTTAGAGAAATTTATTAGGACTTATTTTATGAGTGTAGGTTTTTTTTTCTCCAACTATGACAAATCACATGAGCTATTTTTCATTTTTTTAATAATTGTTAATTATGAATTTTTTTTTTGCGAGTTCATAACTAATCTATTAAGGAAAAATAAAGGTACAGATAAAAATACAGATGTGCGTGTTTCTGGAACATGAAACAGAGCCCAAGAAGGCCCACCGAGAGTGCAATATTGATAATCTAAATTATGGAGAAAACAGATCTTAAACATCAAAATTAAATGTCTAAGATTTTTAAAAGTCATAGCTAACCTAGACTAAAACCTGATCCAAAATCCCCTATAAAATCAATTTTCACAGTATACTTGTCTCATTTTTGTCCATAAATAAAAAACACATAGATGGTAGCCCACCCCAAAATTATAAAATCTCCATTTTTAAATGTAATTATATTTTTACAAGTAAACATATAAAATCTAATAGTTTTTAATAATATTAAAGTAGATAATATTTATTATATTAAAAAAAACCATTAACAATTACATGTAAAAATATAAAATCTAATCAAACCATATTTATTATATTTGAAAAAAACCAATTAACAATTAAAGTAAAAATAGCATTGAGAAGAAGATTAAGATCTAACTTTTTCCCATTTTTTTCATGAAAGTTGGAGGGTGCCCTAAAAAACGAGTAAAACGGGACAGTGCATTAAAATAACATACTTATGCATGCTATGCGCATGGTTAACTTTTCTAAAAATCAACAACATATATTTAAAAATAGAAATAAAGATCAGATTTTCGCCAAAGTTTCATACTAGAAATAGAAAATCAATACCAATCTTTTTCTGTCAGTAAGAATGGAGACATGAAAATTTTCTTTAAAAATACAATGTCGAAATGATCTCTACACGCATCGTTATTCAACATTACATTTTAAGAGATTTCATGGTGCTTCAGAGAGCGTATTTAGACCAGGCTCCGTAAAAAGAGGACGAGGTCTTTGAGCTCTGTGTTGGATTTGTGACCCTCGAAGCGTTTAATGGGGATTGCATTGGTCGGCTGACCCACGTAGGAAACTAGGTTGCTGTCAATGATGATAACTGTACTCAGCTTCCTTCCAAGAAGTGACAGGTCTTTAACCTGCTTGTTTTTTGTCCTGGACGTTTCTCGGTATATCTTGAAACTGATGTGATTGTCCCTGTCGATCTTCTCCGCGAAGCAGTCGACTCTCGGTTTACTGCTCCGGGTGAACAGAATGATCTCGAACCATGGGGCCATGTATTTTAATAATGACTTAATCCAGGTGATAGCCAAAACCTAATCTAGGTGATAGCCAAAATCGAGCTTACTAAACTTGAGTTTAGGGCTCAATCAATATTCAAATTTTAAATTTTCACTTTTACCTTTTCACGCCGACCAATTTACTTTTTCCACCGGTCGGGTGAAACTTGTTTATGTCCGACTAGACAAGTTTACAAATTTTAGTTGGTCCTTCCCTCAACCAAAATTACTCCGACTTACTTGTCGGACCGATTTTTACCTCGACCACTTTTACTCCGACCAAGTCGGACCTTCGTCTAAGTCGGCTGCTTCAGTCGGCTGACTCACCGACCACTCAAGTCGGCTCTTCGACCACTCTAGTCGGCTCACTTTGGTCGAAATCTGCAGAATATGTTTCTTAGTCTAAAGACTTGAGAAATTACAAATGCTTTTCACCTGTGAGTAAAATGAAGTAAAATAGACACATTTACAAATCCAAATAACTTATGAGAAACATGTGGCCAAATATGTAGGAAGACTTGAGTCGACCAATGTGCCGTAAAACCCGGAACTTTCACATGGTGAGATTTTTATGGGTTCTTGTTCTTTTACTTATCAGTAACTGTAAAAGACATTTACAGGAGTAAATCTAGAAACATGTGCGGCCAAATAATCATGCATTTAATCACAAACTATTTCATATATTAACTATGCTGAAATAACAAAGTACTACAAACTTGTCGGTTACAAAATGGTCGGTCCAGACTCGTCAGTCCACAGAGCTTCAGCTCTTCGACTAAATCACATGCACAGAAGCTTGAGCTTCGACTTCTCTTTCTCACCCGGAGTTCCTCTGCTGTCTACTACCTGTCTACTGATTTACAATTTGCTTCTTCTATTTATAGGAAATTTGAAAATTACTACAGCATGGGCCGACTGACTTGCTATTAAAGACTGTAATTACTATCTATCTAGCAACTTAGCTTCAGAAATAAATTCGACTGGACTATGTTGCCTACTCGTAGACTTTTCCTCCTTGTCAGACTGACAGACAAGATCTCGACTTGTACGGCCTCTGACAAAGTCGGCTGAAAGTTACGTACTGATCTACGAGTAATTACATTTCTCCAACACTCCCCCTTAATTATGAGCAGATGGGAATTTTTTTTAAAACAAAATTTACAAAATGTTTCAGAGCTTAGACATGCTCTGTTTATGACAGAGTTCACTGTGGGGAGCTTGTCATTCCAAGATAACTATGCAGATACTGGAATGTGTCATTTTCCAATGGCTTTGTGAAGATGTCGGCCAGTTGGTCTTCAGACCTGCAAAATTCCAAACAAATTTCTTTGTCATTCACCAACTCTCTTATAAAATGAAACCTTATGTCAATGTGCTTGGTTCTCTTGTGAAACACATGATTCTTTGATAATGCTATGGCTGAATTGTTGTCACAGAAAATTGTTGTCGGTTCTTGATGGTTCTGTGACAAGTCTTTTAAGATTCTTCTCATCCAGACAGCTTGACATGCAGCACTTGTCGCTGCAACATACTCTGCTTCGGATGAAGATAGAGTTACTATGGGCTATTTCTTTGAAGCCCATGAAACGACACCTGTACCAAAATGAAATGTGTATCCAGATGTGCTTTTCCTGTCATCTATGCTGCCTCCATTGTCACTGTCAGTGTAACCAATGAGTTTAAAATTTTCTAAGGTTGAATACATAATACCAAGGTCTTTTGTGCCACTTACATACCTCAGAATTCTTTTACCTGCTTGCCAATGTGAGTCTTTTGGTGACTCCATGAACCTTGAGATCAGACCTACTCCATACATAATGTCTGGTCTTGTTGCTGTCAAATACATAAGGCTGCTAACAAGCCTTTTGAACAGCGTAGGATCTACATTGGATCCTTCATCATCCTTGCTCAATTTTAAACCTGTTATTACTGGTGTTGGGGCTGTCTTACAGTTAGACATGTTAAATCTTTTTTAAACTTCACTTGCATACTTAGACTGTGATACAAAGATACCACTTTCAGACTGCTGAACTTCAATGCCCAGAAAAAACTTCATAAGCCCCAGATCAGTCATTTCAAATTCACTTTCCATGACTGTTTTAAACTCTGTTATGCCATAATCACCAGTAAATATTAAATCATCTACATACAGGCAGACAATTAACATCTTACCTTGCTCGTCGACTTTGGTGTACAAAGTCGGTTCACTTTCACTTCTGTGAAATCCATTTTCAATGAGATAGGAATCAATATGGCTGTACCAAGCTCTAGGAGCTTGCTTCAAACCATATAATTTCTTTTTCAGCCTGTACACTTTGTGCTCTTGACATGGAACTTCATACCCTTGTGGCTGTTCCACATATACTTCCTCTTTTAGATAGCCATTTAAGAATGCCGACTTGACATCCATTTGATGAACTTGCCATTTGTTTTGAGCAGCAATGGCCAAAACTGTTCTGACTGTATCCATGCGTGCAACAGATGCAAACGTTTCATTGAAGTCGATACTGGGTTGTTGTGTGAACCCTCTTACTACCATTCTTGCTTTGTGCTTTTGCACATTCCCATCAGCATCTTGCTTTCTCTTATAGATCAATTTGACACTGATTACATCCTTGTCTGTTGGTACATCGACCAGTTCCCATGTCTGGTTCTTCTCAATGCATTCTATTTCTTCATCCATGGCTTGTGCCCCTACTTCTTCTTCAACAGCTTCTTCAGATGTTAGTGGATCATATATAGGGGAAAATAATGCAAACAAAGAGAATGAATTAGGTGTACCAGCTTCATATATCTCCCACAGACTTCTTGTCTTCACCGGTTCTGTCGATGTCGACCTAGACGAAATGCTTGATGGAGTCTGCTGTCCTCTTGGTGTACTTGTAGGTGTAGCTTGAGTTGCTACTTGTGTCGATGGTCCTAGTGCTGAACCATGTCTTAGTGTCATGGGGGTCGACGGTGCTCCGACCGGTTGACTTTCATGTGGTATTTGAACCACTTCCTCTTCCATATCATCATTGTTGATGTTCGACACAATCTTGACATTTGTGTCGAGGGTTCCATCCCATGATTCGTTCTCGACAAATTGAACATCCTGACTGATAATCACTTTCCTTGTGATGGGGTCATACAACTTGTATGCTTTTGTGTCTTCTGAATAGCCGACAAAAATACATTTCTGTCCCTTCTTGTCTAGCTTCTTTCTCAGCTCATCTGGAATATGAGCATATGCAACACAACTAAAAACTTTTAAATGTGAAACACTATGATTCATACCTGTCCATGCTTCTTGGGGAACTTTGTTCTTCACACTCTTTGTCAGACACCGGTTCATAATGTATACGGCAGTTGCAACTGCTTCACCCCAATACTCATTTGGCAAATGCTTGGCTGCCAACATGCTGCGTGCCATCTCCATGATGGTTCTGTTCTTCCTTTCAGCAATACTGTTCTACTGAGGTGTATACCGTGCAGTGAATTATTTCTGTATGCCATGGGTCTTGCAAAAATTCAGAAATTCATTTGAAACATATTCACCTCCTCTGTCGGTCCTTAAGATCTTGATGCGGTGACCACTCTGGTTCTCCACGAGTGCCTTGAACTACTGAAAATAACCAAATGCATCCGATTTATGTTTCAAGAAATATACCCATGTCTTTCTTGAGTAATCATCAATAAATGTTAGAAAAGACTTGCAGCCACCAATGGATGATGTCTGCATTGGACCACAAATGTCAGAGTGCACAATTTCAAGTGGTGTGCGTGCTCTATAGGACTTTTCGACTGGAAATGTCTCTCTGTGTTGCTTGCCAAAAGTGCAGCCTTCACAAACCCTCTCTGGTTTGTCGATCAATGGTAATCCCTTTACCATGTTCTTTGTGTGCAGTAGCTTTAACCCACCAAAATTTAGATGTCCAAATCTGAAATGCCACAACCAGGATTTATCCTGAACTTCTGTCTGAAATGCAGCTTGCAAATTAGCACTGCAATTTTCTCTCTTGTCGAGGATCTCGACTGTTTCTTCACTTTCTGCCTTGAATGCAGCTCCTGTCTTTGTCTTCCCTTTTATGTTGGGAACTATCCTCAATGGAAACAAGCGGTTGCTTGTCATTGGCACTTTTGCTATCAGCTAGTCGCTTGGACACTTGTCTTTGATCACACAGTGATCATCTTCTATGTAGAATCTCTAGCCTTTTGTATCAACTATTCAATACTTAACAAATTATGTTTTAGACCTTCGACATGATAGACATCAGGGATATACTTACTCCCCCCCTGTTTGGTTAGAATATCAATAGTGCCTTTTCCTAAGACAGTAACTTGGACATTGTTTCCAAGTGTAACATCAATTTGAACTGAATTGTCTAGACTGGAAAACAAGTTTAAATTACCAATCATGTGGTTGTTGCATCCTGAATCTAAGTACCATATGTCATGTGGACTTTCTTGAACAGCATTGCATTCAAGTGGAGATGTCGATGCCATTAACATTGCTCCTGTCGACATGTTGGTGCTGGTCGACTGACTTGGGCTTTGTCTTCCTTGGTCATATTGCTTCTTCCTGCATTCATATGCATAATGACCAAACTTCTTACAGTAATGACATTTAATTTTTGATTTATCAAACCTCTGGCCACTTGGCTGACTTGGGTTTTGGTTATCTCCTCTGCCACCGACATTTGCAGGACTTCTGCCTCGTCCTCCTCTTGAAGAACTTCTTCCTCTGCCTCTGAAGTTGTTTCTCCCCCTGCCTCTACCACGGCTTATGGATGACTGTGCTGCAAATGCACCTTCTAATGATGTTTGTGATCTGCTGATTCTGTGTTCATGATTGATGAGTGAAGCTTGCAACTCATCAATGGAAAATGTCGACATGTCTGTGTGTTCCTCTAAGGTCACAACCAGACTTTCAAATCTTGGGGGAAGACTTCTAAGAATTTTTTCAACAACCCTTTGGTCTGATACGGGTTCTCCATGAGATTTCAGTTGGTTTATCAACCCAACAACTCTGGTGTAGAATGTGTCTACATCCTCTGAATCTTTCATGCATAGAGATTCAAAATCTTTTCTTAGAATCTGCAGCTTGGATGTCTTTACCTTATCCAAACCTTGATAGACAGTCTCCAATGTATCCCATGCTTGCTTGGCATTAGTCGATGCTGCTATTCTTAGGAGTATGCTCTCATGCATAGCTTGATGTATGAAAAACAGAGCTTTTCCATCTCTCTTCCTCTGTTCTCTCAAGGCATCTTTCTGAGCCTGTGTGAGAATGTTATATGCTGTCATGTCTGCTGGTTCTACATAACCATGCTGGACTATCTCCCAGACATCTTGTCCTCTGAATAAAGCCTTCATTGTTAAAGACCAATATTCATAATTCTTTCCTGTAAAGCTTGGAGGTTGTAATGAACCAGAAGTGGAAGCCATTTTTAATTTTTTAATTAACTTTCCTTAGAAAATTAATTTCCACTTTTTAAGACAAGATTTCTTTCCTAAATTCTTGGGCTGATATAAAATTTGCTCTGATATAACCTTGCTCTGATATAATACCAAGCTCTGATACTAGATAGCCAAAACCGAGCTGACTAGACTTGAGTTTAGGGCTCAGTCAATATTCAAATTTTAAATTTTAAATTTTACCTTTTCACGCCGACCAATTTAATTTTTCCACCAGTCGGGTGAAACTTGTCTATGTTCGACTAGACAAGTTTACAAATTTTAGTCGGTCCTTCCCTCGACCAAAATTACTCCGACTTACTTGTCCGACCGATTTTTACCTCGACCACTTTTACTCCGACCAAGTCGGACCTTCAACTAAGTCGGCTACTTCAGTCGGTTGACTCACCGACCACTCAAGTCGGCTCTTCGACTACTCTAGTCGGCTCACTTTGGTCGAAATCTGCAGAATATGTTTCTTAGTCTAAAGACTTGAATGATTACAAATGCTTTTCACCTGTGAGTAAAATGAAGTAAAATAGTCACATTTACAAATCCAAATAACTTATGAGAAACATGTGGCCAAATATGTAGGAAGACTTGAGTCGACCAATGTGCCGTAAAACCCGGAACTTTCACGCGGTGAGATTTTTATGGGTTCTTGTTCTTTTACTTATCAGTAACTGTAAAAGACATTTACAGGAGTAAATCTGGAAACATGTGCGGCCAAATAATTATGCATTTAACCACAAACTATTTCATATATTAACTATGCTGAAATAACAAAGTACTACAAACTTGTCGATTACAAAATGGTCGGTCCAGACTCGTCGGTCCACGGAGCTTCAACTCTCTGACTAAATCACATGCACAGAAGCTTGAGCTTCAACTTCTCTTTCTCACCCGGAGTTCCTCTGCTGTCTACTACTTGTCTACTGATTTACAATTTGCTTCTTCTATTTATAGGAAATTTGAAAATTGCTACAGCATGGGCCGACTGACTTGCCATTAAAGACTGTAATTACTATCTATCTAACAACTTAGCTTCAGAAATAAATTCCACTGGACTATGTTTCCTACTCGTACACTTTTCCTCCTTGTCAGACTGACAGACAAGATCTCGACTTGTACGGCCTCTGACAAAGTTGGCTGAAAGTTACGTACTGATCTGCGAGTAATTACATTTCTCCAACACCAGGGCCTCTGGTAAACATACACATCCTTCATCTTGCAATAGCATTTCCCTCCTCACACCCAAAAGGGTATTTTCATTCCCAGCACGAGCATTTGAAGGGCGCCAAAGGGATCAAATTTGAAGGGCTGGCCATAATTTTAAATGGAAGGGTATATGTTCAACTAACCTTTCAAAGAAGAAAAGAAGAAGTGTTATATGTATAATTGTATTTCTATTGACCAGCATGATCAGTATGGATTAAGTAAATCCTTCATAAAAAAATGTGAATAAAATATCAACCTTTTAAATATTTACGATCTTCCAAATGTTAGATAGAATGGTAAAGATGATTCAACGAAAGTGGACAACTTTTGTAGGCAGAAATCGGCTTTGTACAGTTTGTTTCTAGATTGATTTCTTTGTAATCTATATATTAAACTTTGAATTAAAAATGTCAGATTTAACTCACCAAGTTCAGCTAATACTCTATCATAAATCCTATTTATCATTGTTGATTCCTCATCACACTTTCTTCACCTTGATCTATAGCAACATTCATACACACAACAATAGCAATAGAAAGAATTAGATGCAACCAAAATTCACATTGGAAGTCCTCAATCAATAAGCAAATTCTAATAAAAACTAAAAAAAAATGTTGCATAGATCTTCAAAAGAAAAAATGACAAGGATTTGCTTACCATCCCTCTCAAGGATCAAAATAAGAACAATCTGCATTTCCTTTTATGATTTGTTTTCCTCGGCCAAAATAGAGTTTGAGATTGAGACATATTCCAAAATTTTAAAACAATATCTAAAAAATTCTACATCGTGGAAGAACCCATTATCAACATGCTTTTCCAATCTACCTATCAAACATTAGAGGCACATATCCCATGCTCTCACTAGTAGCATACAGATTAAAATTTGTGGTTCTCAGATTTACCTTTCGAGAATGGCCAGTGACAACGTGGGCTTGAATTTGCCTTTCCTCTGTCAAAGATTGTGCGTATATGAGACTATCCTGATGGCCTTAGCAATCTCCAGGGCTTCCTTCAATCTGTTATCCTTGCATAGGCTGTTGATATGGTGGGAATACTTATTTATCTCTTGTAAATTATGCATGCTTTTCTTATTGGGTTTGCTCTTCTAGCATAGCTGTGAGAGCCATTCACGGTTTTTGAAATTGGTGAAATAATTTTGATATGGCTCTTACATTTTGATAATAAGATCAAGCATTTCATCGGAAGAACACACTCCCCGTAACAATAAATTAATAAATGTTTGAGCGTTAATTTTTCTAATAACTTTTTTAATGAAATTTTAAAATAAACACTTCACTTATTGAAAAAAAAGTCAAAATAAAATATCTGAACTTTTCATATGACTGGCAATATTTTACTCACTTCTGAGACGGGTTTGGAGCCATTTGGCGGGAAATGACGGGTTCCCTTTTGATCCCTGGGTGTCATGGTTAAATTTACCACGGAAGGACTCCTGGAAAATCTCTCTCACTCTCTTTTTCTTTCTCTTCAACACCCGGCTTCAGTCAGACTACGTTGCACTTCCAGTTCCAGTTACCACCACCACTACAATATTCTTAACATTCGAGTTCTCCAAGAAATCTCTCTCTCTTTCTTTCTCTTCAACACCCGGCTTCAGTCAGACTACGTTGCACTTCCAGTTACAGTTACCACCACCACTACAATATTTTTAACATTCGGGTTCTCCATTTATCTTATTTCCATAGCTCTTTGAAGCTACTCACTCACTGTACTAACTACCCTTGTTTTGGGAACACATATTGGTTATGTAGAAGATAGCAAGTATTCTTCTGCATACGCTCAGGGAAAACGAAATTTAGGTCAAATACTGTGCGTAAAAATTGAATTAACTAACAATGATGTGAATAAAAAAAGAAACAGACATTATATACATTTATAAGGAAAGAGTTATCAGTGTTTTGTTGGGTTCAATGAGTCAAAATTCCTTCACTACACTACACCAATTTTTCACTCAGGGTTTCTATGGTTATTAACCACTAGTATTCATTTGAGTGAGCTATAAGCTTTAATGCAAAATACATATCAATCTATCTCCTAACTTCCTTTAAAAAAATAAAAAACCTGATTATATCTATATGGAAACCTAAACATGTAATATGAAGTGTATATTAGCTAGATGCCCAACTACTAGACCCATGAGTTTGAAGGAGTTTATTAGGAGTTCAACTCTTACATGATTACACATAAGTTAGACTCTTGTATGCATTTAATGCACTTGGACTAAGCCTTAAGTGATTAGAGTTGAAGTTAAGTTAATGGTTGTAGAGTCATTGGAGTTAAGCTAATAGTTGTATCTAATAGTTATCCAATATAATTGTCATTAGAATTGAAGTTCACCTAATAGTTTTGGAAATAATTAAGCTATTTTTTATAATTTTTTTGAAATTATTAATTATTAATTTTTAACAAATCAATCTGGATAGCACACTTGTCTCATTCTAGTCGATAGATGAAAAAACATAGATGGTAGTCCACCCCAAAATTATAAAATATATACACTTAATTATTTATTTTATGAAGTTCTAAAAATCTATAAAAATTGGAATGATAAAAAGTGGAAAATATATTCAATGTAGTTTGACCATCAATTTATTAAGGAGAGCTATAAGTGGGCCACTCACTAAATGTGAAAATAAAGAGTGATGAAGCTAGATCTTAGTCTTGAAAAACTAGCTATCTAGTTCACAAAAAATACTTTATATGCAAGTCATTGTCAATATTTATGTTTTTAAAATTATTTATCTCATTTTTTTTATACATTTTCAAATAAAATAAATATTTTTAAATTTCAAATTTTATTTTAATTTATATCCACTTTAAGTCACATCAATGTTTAGTCCATTAGTCTAGGTGAATTTAATTCACAAAATCTCAGATGACAAAAAAACCCAACAGGCACACTCCTTAAGATCTGGCAGTATTTTGGTACATTTTGAAAATTTCGTAAAGATTCATGACAAAAAACTGATAAAAACCAGCCAGCTCAGTTCAAAAAGTCCTTGTTTAGACAACTCGTATTCATTTGTATGTATTCCACCAATGATGAAGTTGCGTATTCAATGGTAAGTGATGATGGTGTGACCAAACACCTGCGCCTGGACAGAATTTCCACGTGTGAAAGTATAAGAATGACTGAAACGTCTGCGATGCAAATTGTCCTAACGAAAATTTTAATCGGAATAGTCGAAATTATTCGGAGAAAACGATGGTATCCGATGTAAGATGTCAAGAAATCTTAGAGAAGTAAAGTGTTAATTGTGGAAAGAGTACAAGACAGGCCGGACGTTAGACCATTTATACGAACCCTAGGGAAAACGTTAATATTAGTCTTTTCATCAATATTAAGTAGATCAGTCTATGAAATGCACACTATGGTTGTTGATGGCTTTTAGTGACGAATAAAATGGATTGTACATTTGCAGAAACCGCACTATTCGACATTTGTAGAGCTGAATTCCACT
>LPNX010834664.1:0-34130 GCA_001517045.1 Pseudotsuga menziesii | reverse complement strand
TTTATGTTGTTGTCTCCGTTTTGTTTATTTTAAATAGAGACAGACTACTACACATGAGCGCACAAAGGCATAATCATTTCATTAATTAATAATAGTAGAATCCTCTTTCAATCCTGCATTTGAATATTGCAGAGATATTAAGTGATGTTCGATGGCAATTCTTACACCATGGCGTGATACTTTATGTTACCAACTCCACCTACAGATTTAGCTAAGCTTAGCTAGTTTTTCTTGCTGCAATAGCGCATCACCTTGTCAAATGGCCAATCCACTGTTTGTCCACCTCTGTCTAAGCCCAACTCTTATTTAATAGATTCCCTATTGACATTTACAGTACCATTAATAGGGGATTTTGATGATTTATGAGTATGAATATAATTAGGATCGGCTTGTAATATGCTGGAATTTAATTTTGTTTTCTGGAGGTAGCCATTGCAGCAATTTTGGGCATGAAATTTAGAGGATCCGGGGAAGGCAATCTATCCAAGGGATTCGTTGTAGTTGTAGTCGTTCTCATCTTCCTTTACGTTGTATCATTTTCTAAGCTACTCTCCCCCTAAGTTCATGAATTAGAAACTTATATATATTACATGGTCGCTTCCCTTCATCTTGCAGCAGCACACACACTGTTTATCTTGTTTAATAAATTTTAGCGTTGAGATAAATGCTAATCATCGAGTGCAGCATTCACATTTTGAATTGAAGAATAGTTTCATGGTTAGATGTTTCCATTTATTAGCTTTTCCCTGAAACCAAAATTGTGCCAATTGAGGAACCGGGTAGGGTGAATTTAAATGGCCTGAACGTACAGGCCGTATGGAGCATTGGTTTTCAAAACATTAGTAGAAGAAGAAAATGCGGTCATTTATGGTTTCATTGAGTTAATTCAGGCATATTCGTGACATACCTTAATCAAGAAAAATATTGAACATCGTCTAACCATTTTTCCACTTAATGTGTGAGTGATCATTTTATTCATAGATAGGGCGATGAAGAACGATCTCTTACATTGTTTTTACCATTTTTTCTTGATAAACCTAAATACTTGCTTGCTAGATCTACAAATTTTATTGTCAGATTACTACGGATATCTGTATGGATTTGATTACTTTTCAGAATAATACGCAACTGCGAGGAAGAAAACATGGATTTTATCTCTAGAAAATGTTATGGATGGTATTCGTTTTTTACATTGACTGTTTTAACAGCTGTTTCAATTTCATATTGGAATAATAGAGAGATTTGGTGACCTTATGAATGAAATAGAAAATGGATGTTTATAAGAACTACAACGAACTGACATATGAAAATTATAATGAACATGCCTAGATGTTGAAATGAGTATGAGCAGATTTGAATTACATGAAAATTGAGCATTTTACCTAGGTGACAGTTTCGATTGGATAATTATTTTGTGACACCGTGTCATTTGGTCAGCAATCCTCACGTATCTATCAACAAACAACATAGTGAAAAAAGAATTTACATGGAGGTATTTGCAGCAATGGTTTACATGCATATGTCTGGCAATGCGTAGTATAATGGCCTCAATGTGAAGATTTTATCCATAGTTGGAACACTGCCAATATCTAAATCCCGGGACGTGTAGTAAGAGAATGATGCCACCAAGCTAAGTTAAGTTCGTTAAAGATTACAGAGACACCCTAAGTTGCAACATCATGGAAATTTCATAAGCCTAAGCCGATTGTCACTCAACATAATACCAATTTTTCTGGGAACAAACACAACTATTCAGAACCCCAGTATTCCCCTGACAAACCTAAAATCGGATTGCTTTAAGGGTGCCAGCAGGCAAGAGCCTACTAACTTGCTATTTGAATTACTTTGCGTTTCATATCGTGAATATATAAAAACTTAAGATCCTCCCCTCCTCCATAGAAGATAAGATAATGTGTTAAGTGTTATGAGAAAAACGATGTACATGTTTGAAGAAGTTGTCTACAATATTATTTTAGTTTTTACTAATTTGATTTTAATATATATGTTTGATTCGTTAAGAATTCAAACATATACCTATGCATTGATAAAATACTACTCTATTTCTGTTAAAAAAATAACCTTTTTCCAAAATATTCACTGTACTCGTATCCAAATCCAAATAGAGAGTCCAAGACTACACCACACCTTTTTAAAAATAAGCAATCCAGTGTGTATTAACACCACGACGACGGATAGTTATACCATATTTCATTAGCTTAATGCAAGGATAAGGTTGCTTTTCCATGTTGGCACATTCAACCGATTAAGAAACTCTAGGAACCGCAAACATTTTAAATTTTGTATGTTTTTTCCTTTTACTTTTTGCCATATTATTGTTGCACATCGACATCTGGTTAAGCTACCAATACCCCGTGAACAGATCTTATGGTTACTTTGAAATAAATGGGCTCCCAATAATAGAGTGCCCAATAATAGTTAAAATTATTCAGCAGGCCTGGACTTGATAAAAGAGGCCAGGCACTGTCTATACAGGGCATGACGAAAGCGAATACAATTTCAAAGCCACATCTACGTGGACCTAGTCTACTTCCCTCGACAAACCCTAGAATATATATTCTTTAACTGTATCACTCGGTACTTTTTTCAGTTCATCAGGATAAAGGGAAATGCAGAGAGCAACAATTCTATGATTCATGGAGCTGCAAGGAGCTTTAAATATTCTAAATGAAATTATTATCTGTAGGGTTAAGAAATGGCGCATTCCGTGGTAGGGAAAATGTGGGATTGCAGTTTAATGATTTCGTGTTTACAGGGATTTAGAGCTTCGCTTCTCAGTCCGAAAATCCTTAGGAACGCTAGTCCGCTAAAGACCATATTTCTTCTGCCAAGGAAGCAATGGCCGCGCTTTGCTGTGTATAGATATTAAGCCTAGTTTAATCTTTAAGCAGACATTGTGCGAGCTTCAAATATATATTTATTATAAGCTGACATTGTGGGAGCTTTAAATATATATTTATCATGAGCCGACATTGTGACACATGTCACTTCCACGTTGAGCACGGAATTACACTTCTACCTCATACCGGGCTGTAGAATGCGCCTCTCGGCGCAATAATTCTTGTCTTTAGATGAGAAAACTTAGATGGTAATTCTAATATATATAAGCCTATGGAGTTTATTAATTTTATCTAAAAATAGAAGCTAAAACTAGGTTTGAATACCAAACACGTCTCTATATTATTGTAAAGAGCCAAGTCGAGTTCAATTAGAGTATCCATAAAAGATTTATACGTTTGTTATGAAAATACCAAATCAATTAGGCAATAATCCTATAAGACTAAATTAAAATGCAATAGGGTTTGTTGGTTGTGTATTTTGATCTTTCTCATTTATAGGTCGTGTTTGGGGGTGTGAAGGGGATTTTTTTTCCACTAAACTCTCTATGGGGTCTAAGGTGGGTAGCCCCAGTGTAGAAAAAATTTATGAAAATGTGTCTTGTAAAATGTTGCAATTTCATAGTCATGATTTGGTGGCTAATGGCTGATTTAAGAGCCCATGGTTTTGGGCATCCCATGGTATTTTCCAATGGTATTCTTTTTATAAAAAGAAGACATTGTAATACAATTGTGTATTGTATTGTAGCATTGTAAAAAATAATCTTTGTGATTGTGCCAGAGAGATTGTGAGAGAGCGAAGAGGAAGTGCAATAGGTGTGCTACAGGTTGTATCCCTTCATTTTATTGGGTAGTGAAATAATAAAAGGATTGACAATTTCTGTGTGGAATTAGTCCATCTTGGGTGAACCATGTTATAGTGGTGTCTCTCTTATAGTGTGCTTGTTTGTTTAATATTTGTATCTTGTTTATTGCTATTGCTATGCAATCCTATTTTCTAATAGGGTTCCCTTGTACCTTTACCCTAATGGATTCCTTCCCGGATAAGGGGTGGTCTCCCAACTGATGGAATGAATGCCAGATAGATTGCCACATGGTTGAGAGGAAATTAGAATTCGAGTATTTATTCAATCAAGTTCACATCATGAAATCAAGATTGATTTATAGTTGTAGAATTGTTATTATTATTCAAAAGTGTTCAAGAACTTTAATATGTAGAGTTTTCCACATATGATGTATTATCTTGAAAGAATAAGACTAGCAATTACCCGAGGAAGGTGCAATAATACGTCGATAAGGTAGTTGTTAGTGGGTAAGCGAGGAAAAAAAATGTAACATTGAAGTGAGGTAGTGGGAGATTGCAAGTAATACCAAAAAAAATGGAGCACTTCAATGTATTGAAAAATTAGAAAATTAACAGTTTAACATCACATTATACAGTGAACATGCCATTGCGTGGGAGAAATATATCTAATGAAGAAAAGAAGCCAATGTGTAGTCAGAATCTGGAATTACTTGTTGTCCATGTGGTTCCAAAGTTCATAATTGTGCTAGCATAGGTTGTCAAAGAAGCTTGGAAAACAACCATTTGACGACAGTTTATATAGTTCTAACTTCTCCCATTAACAGAAGTCCTGTTCAAGGAGTAGACATGATAGCACTGTATGGTTTGGCAAAAATGGTACAAATTTGAAGACATTTCCTGCACTTCACAAATACAAAAAAGAACATCAAGAACAGTAAAAGAAAAGATTTCAGTATATATATATACATTTGATAATTCAAGGTAATAACACAGTATTAGTGAACACTCTTGACACTATATGATAAGTAGCCAAACTAACCACTATCAATACATCATATATAAATTGACACAATTGAAGACAATATCAGTACCCATGATACTATTTTAGATGATACAATGAGTTGTTAGCCATGATTCATTATCATCCAATCCATCAATGGATGATTGAAACAATTGCAAAAAAAGTATTTATCAATAATTACATCTCTAGCCAAAACCATAGGTATCCGTTTACCCTTGCAAGCATCATCACTTCCAAGAGTCAGGATTGCCCTCGGTCCATCATGTTTTGAGAAACTTTGCAAAGTGAACCTTAAAACCTTTGGAGTGTTATCATTTGCATATTTTATTAAGGACATGTATTGTTTATCGTTCCAGCTAGTCTACATTTCAATTGATTATAATTCTCTGCTAATTGACTGGAACTTGTATTGAGGTGAACCCATTATTTGTTGAATCCGTTTGCACTAGTGTATCATCCTCATCTTCGAGATCACAAAAAGAAATATCCTCCTCATTAGACAGCCCTGTTGCAGAATGTATAGATGCATCACTTTTACCTGGTTGTGCGTGTAGGCAATTATCTACATCTTCATCCTCATCATTATGCTCCACGTCCTCAGTAGATGTTGTGTGATTATACAAATCGTTTTTCCTAGAAATATGATAATCACCTTCAGAGTCATTGGCAATTTCTGGTGCCACTGTTTCTAGAGATACAGACTTGAAAGAATCCGCCTTTTCATTGTTGTTTGTAACTCGTGAAAAATGCTCAAACTTCTGCTCTTGAAGGAATCAAGAGAATGTTCCCTTCTGGACTGCCCAAGCTTCCTCCAGCATTGGTTGATCTGGCATTGTTTATTTTCTTTGAATCCTCTGAAAACAATGCCCTGGCCTCTAATATCTGCAAAACCAAAACAAAAGTATCAATTTTCTTCTGTCCTCAATACTCAAAAGGCCAGAGGCTCCAAATGATCTAGATAATTTATTTTTCACCTAAAGGAATTATAATTTTAATCTTCAAAACATGTAGAAGTTTAATTGAGAAGACAATGAATGTAGTAGAAATAAGCGACCAGGCTAATGCAATATGAAAAGCATTCCTGATGAGAAGGATAGATTTTCTTATTTCAAGCAAGTAGAACTCTGTGAAAAATGAGACTTGTAAGATGAAACCTAGTCTAAGATGCACATCACACATGATTGAGCCAAGGTCTATTATTGCATTTCATGCCACCTATATCAGGATATTTGTAGATTCAAAAAGCACATCTACTATTAAAAGTCACACAATTTCAACAAAAAGCACAATTTCAGAGATCCAAATCACCATGCAGAGTTCTTTTGGCATATGTCCAAGAAACTAGAACTGAACAAGAATACGGAATACAGATGCTATCGAAAAATCTTTTTACAACCTTGACTTCAGCTAGTTCATAGGAGATATCGGTATCACGGCCACAAAGAGTTTGCAATGAAGCTTCAAACTCTTGATTTCTAGTCTTGGCCTGCAACATTATAAACAAGGACTTCCCAAATTAAGTTTTCATTAATAGATTGTCACATTGAATACTGACATGTTAGAGAACTTCAGATGACTTTGGTGAAGAAAACTAACTCATATAAAACTCACCAACCATCTTGGAGATTCTGGGATGAAAAAGAGTCCAAGCATCAAGAAGGTGCAAGGGGAAATACCTACACTTTGGGTAACAATATGAATGATGATTTCTCAAAAGAATATAAAGATAGGAAAATGGACCGACTCTGCAAAATTATACTTACTAAGCCTGCCAACCAGTGATTGCCAAAGGCCTCCAGTCAAGGAATAGCCCACATGAATATGGCAGCATAATACCAACTGTGACAGTGAACTGTTTTAAAAAGGAAACAATTAGTCAGTAATGAGATTCAAAATTTTGTTTCAATGATTCTTCATATAATGATTCTAGGATGAAAAAGAGTCCAAGCATCAAGAAGGTGCAAGGGGAAATACCTACATTTTGGGTAACACTATGAATGACGATTTGTCAAAAGAATCTAAAGATAGGAAAATGAACCAACAATTAGTTAGTAATGAGATTCACAATTTTGTTTCAATGATTCTTCCTATAATGAATTAGTCTTGCTATTCAATACCATGTGTAACTGTGCCAAGGCTTCCTCACAAGTGCTTGGGAGCTATTTTAGCAATGTATACCGGTAGCTAAAGTGATTGTGTCACACCTTGTCTATCAGATTCTTATCATACCAATAATTTTGACTTGACAAAAGCATAAATACGTTCATGATACATACATAGAGACATAACACTGATCCCTCCCTCCCATATACATGCAGAGACCAAAAATTAATAACCTTCAATAATTTGGATTGTTTTAAAGGAAGGTATCAACTTACACTAAATGAGATGACTCCCACTCCAAAACCTATTAGAAATTGAAGAGAAAAACTATTGTAGCTCTGATCCTCCTCCCAAGAGCCATAGGAGCTAACTATTCGTGTAAAAAAATATGCCTAATAGAGAATAGAATGACATTTAATTATCCAAGAGTCGAAGTCGGAATTTGAAGACTTCACTACATAAAAAGATCCAGACCACATAAAAAAAACATTAAAAAACTCATACCACATAAAAACACATTAATGAAGCTAGCTACTTCAGATAGTATGCATAATTTTTTTTCAGGATCGAGTTAGAGTTTACAACCAGTCAATCAAACAATTCTCCAATACGAAAAAAAGGAATGCAAAAAATTTACAAGAACAATAGGGATTCTGCATTCCATGATATGTCCATCATTTAGACATCAAATTAGAGAGTACAAGCTCATGTGAAAACAAAATACTGAAATGAAATAAACAGACAACAAGAGGAAATCCAAGAATTCTACAGAGATGAAATCTAACCACTCTACATGTAGAGGGCATCTAACAATTCATAATTTTCCTAACTCTAAGAATTCTACATGGATGAAATCTAGGCATTCTACATGGAGAGCGAGTCTAAAAATTCATTTTTTGGTGAATACAAATTCATTATACCTTGTAAACTGCATTTACACGTAGACAAAATTGGAGTCACAAGAAACTATGCTTGACAGTGGCATGATATTCAAGAAGTCTTTAACCAATGTTTCATCTGAACCTCATAGGGTTTTCCTTGGGATTGCTTCCTCCAAAATATATATGGATTCAGATTATTCAGACATTTGAGTTTCAACAACATTCCTACTATTTTAAGTTGTTTACCAGTGAGTTTAAGCACACATAGAATTGGTTCCAAACAACACTGATGCCATTTCAGAGTTTGAGCATTCAACTTGGTCATTATAAGACTTGTTTTTAACCCTTTATAATGCTGCTATCCATTGTTTGGGTGCATATGTATCTCATTCCCTCTACAGTGTCATCTCCAACACACTTCCAGTTTTAACAAGCTAGAGGGTGTCCTTGCCTCACATAAAAATAAAATAAAATACTACAAAACAACAGGCTTCATCCAAGACTTATATGTGGGAGAAAGAAGGTTTACCTCATAATGAAATTTTGACATTGGAATCCATTCACCTGGTCCACAAATATCAGAGAGCACAGTTGCTATAGCTGAAACAACATATTTTCCTTCTTTTTGTATCTGGTGAGAAGTATCAGTTTCATGGTCCATCCTCCATGTATCCCCTTTTGGATCTGAATAGATTAAACAGTGATATTAGATAGTTTCTAATTCACATTTCATGTCTTTAGGACACCATTAATTAACAGCCTGAAAGAGAAAGTAAGGAGCCACATGCCAACTATAACCTTTGCATTTAAAGGAAAAGTGACAATGAGCTTACTTAATTGGAACTACAACTACAATCACATGATATCTAAATGTAGAATGATACGCTGAGATGGCGTCTGTGGATAATAGCGGCTCATACCTACATTTTAATGAGCATTGAAAATGATGAGGTGTGGGAAACCTACATTCTAATGGGGAAATAGTTCTAACATATAGGTGATAACAGGGGTTATCAGAATGTAACAACCAGCTGTTACAGTGTTGTAAGATTTTATTTGAATTGTTAATGAAGTTTAAAGTGTCTCTAAGTCTGAGAGGGGCACTCCCCTGCCTTCTTCACAGCTATTCCTATACTTAATATATATATATATATATATATATATATGGTAGTTTTGACCCATATGTTGCTACATATGTTGTTATGAAGACTGCGAAACAAGATTTTGAGCCATATGTTTAACAAGTGTAGGAACAATCACATAAAATTTTATACAAACTGATGAGA
Organism: Pseudotsuga menziesii; assembly: GCA_001517045.1. NCBI lineage: Eukaryota > Viridiplantae > Streptophyta > Pinopsida > Pinales > Pinaceae > Pseudotsuga > Pseudotsuga menziesii. The sequence goes on along the minus strand of LPNX010834664.1, from coordinate 25,179 downwards.
AGAATGCTACAAATTATCAGATAGAGAATTATCCTTTATTCTGCGGTTGTGAGGCTCCTGTTATCAAAATATTGTTACTATCAACAGACATACATATAATGAGACATACTTTTCCCATATTTTTATATTTGTAGGTATTTGTTGTTTCCTTCACAACAATCTGAAATTCAAGATTACAGATGAGCATAAGTAATTATTAGGGAGGTGCAATAATACTAAGGAAAAACACCATGAAAAGTGAAAAATGTAACATATTCCTTACAATATAGAGAAATCAATAACAGAATAACAAAAATAAGACCATAAGTTTTCAAATGCAAACTGGGCCATAGATTATACCGATCTGGACAATACTATATTCTATGAAAATTAAGAATCCCCTGTTTTCAGAAGCAAAGCCTCTAACAAACTATAGCAGGCTATACAAGCACATTAAAAAAAAATCATATTTACAATACTCCTAGGGACCAATACTAATGAATTTTAGAGTTACAATAATCGTAGGGACCAATACTAATTGTTAATGTACTAGCTCCCCATACAAAAAAATGGTCTCAATATTGTATTCTTCATACACTAATACAAAAGCGCGGATTTTTCCACGGAGGTTTTCCATGTTTCATACATTTTGGTGTAAAATCGGAAGCAAAATGAACTTGCCGTCGCTGTATCGACGCTTACTCGTCGCTGTATCGACGATGGTAATCTTCTCCATCGCTATATCGACGCCTTCCTCCTTCAACGTCGCTGTATCCACGGAGCTCCGTCGCTATAGAGACGGCAATGTCAAGCTGACTTAGGGCATTAAAAGTTGGGGTTTAGGGTATAAAATTCCTTATCTTAATCCACTAAATGCATATTAATGGAATATAGTCCCAAGAATGGTTCCTTGAGCTAAAACACATGACCTCTCAAGGGGATATATCATCTCAAAATGGTGATGTGGAAACCATTGTGATTTTTTTAGCACAAGGTATTGTTCACGAGTCCTTGAACATGGTAAATGAAGGAAACATAGGATTTAGGCCCTAAAGAGGTATTTTGTGCTTCCAATGCTAATAACAATTCCTTGAACAAACACAAATTACCTCTCAAGGGGATCCTTCACCTTCAATAAGGCATATTGGAACCATTATGCTATTTTGAGAACTATGTGTAAGTGTTAAGGCCTAAACCAAGATAGGGTGATGAAACATTACCCTTAGTCCTAAAATGTATCCTTTGAAACTCAAGGACCATGAATAAATCCTTAACCTTGGCATGCATGGCCTCTATGTATGATATTTGGCCTCTAAGTTGTAACATGGAACCATTATAAGGTTTTTAGCACCAAGGATGGGTCGTAGGACAATAGGAATGGATAAGAGATCCTATATATTCCTTAAATTGTTTAAACTTTATTATATCATATCCCTCCGACGCCTTGTTTAAAATTTCGATTCCAAAATGTATGTGTGATATTTAAAGGTTTATTAACATATGGAAACCAGGCTCGCGGGGATTCATCTATACCAGGCCATTTACCGCCTCCATTTTCGTCCGTCACAACCCTCGCATCTCCTCACAATTTCGTCAGGCCACCCAAAGTCAGGAACAGAACACTTGGAGGCAGATTCAGAGCACCCGTGGTCCTAAATCAGCATACAAGGGTTTATCTGAGGCGTTGAGGTTTTTGACAATCTGCTACAGGCGTTGAGGGTTTATCTGAGGCATTGAGGTTTTTGAGCATCGAACATGTATGGCCAGGTATGTCTAGTGACGTTTTCAAGTTTTTGGTGCCTGTCATATTACGTCCTCGGCAATTTGGTGCCTGTCAAATATATTTTCATTTCTAAGTTTGCTATAAAGGAGCATACACTCTGTTCTTGATTGATACTGAAATACAAATTAATCACTGCTTATTTTTATTCCAATTGATTCTACTACGTATTGTGGGGGCAATTATAAACCTGCAGTAGTTTAGAGCAACTCGAGTGCTCATAGAGAGGGGTAATTTATAAATTTTGTTCTTTTGAAAATAAAATAAACAATCTTATTTGCAGTTTATTTACCAACAGGCAATTTGTGCTCAAAGTAATCTACAGTTCAATTCATGTGCTAGCCAAGGCTTTAAAAGTTGGGGTTTAGGGTTGCTGCATGCATTAGGGTATAGGGTTTTTGGGTTGCAGGTAGGCATGTAAAAACCAGAAGTTTGTAGGAACCAATCCTTTATTATCAAAATTTATTTTCAGCACATGAGCAATACGGTTGAAGAAGAGAACATCTTCTCTACACTAGAGTTAAGAACACGGCTTATACTACACATATACAATTGTGTAATAGTGGATACCTATCAGATAAATTTGGACTAGCAGGCGGGAAAATATCTGTTGTAAATCGCTGCTAGCCAGCTAGGTTCTCCACTTTCAGCTCAGAGAATAGATAGCTGGATGACAGATACAATCCAATCCACTTTGGTCGATCCTCCAGTCTTATTTCTTCTGTTTAGCAGGTAGATGGAGAGAGAACATAGTGCATCAGCTTTAAATAACAAGGACGAGAGGACATATTTGGAGGTTGAAAAGCGCATCGAAGGTTCGTATCATACTTTTCGTTGCCTTTTTTGTGTTTTTTCTTGGTACAGTGGATTTATTAGGAGTCAAATATAATCTGCCAACTGTGTTCATGGGGATAGGGTTCTGTTCCTCGTAACATGAAAGAATCCATATTATCAAGGGTAATACCATCACGTTTTGCATGGATCCCCATATTATCTGGGGAAATCAAATTTTATAATCCCTGGGGTTTGTTAATCTGATAACATGATAACAAACTTGGCCTACTCTTAGAATGAACGCCTAGGTTCACTTTACTGGAATGGTGTTGGTGTACATCTATGTTATTACTTATTAGAGGCAAGAAATGGGAAAATGACAATTGAACAAGAAATGGGGGCCAGAGGGTTTTGGTATAAGAAACTGTCTCCCCTGCATATTATGCACATTAGAGCTGTTTTCTGTGTCTTTTTTTTTTAACAAATTTTATGGCCTTTTAAACTGTTTCTGTTTCTCAGAGAAATGCCACCCTGATGTTACATTTCTTGTAGCGTACGTGCATATGTTTCTGCAACTAGATCCTATGAATGGTTAGAGGTTGTCACTTAGTGTATTTTGTGGTTGAAGACCGATTCAAGCTTTATGTAGGAATAATTTTAAAAATTCGAAATATTTCAGAGGGTTTTGACAATTTGTTATTACAAATTTTTGACAGGTGGTAAGGTTGAAAAACTGAAAGTGGATCAGTGCAAGCTTTACCTGCGAAAGCATGGTCTAAGAGTAACAGGTCGAAAGTCAGTTCTTCTTGAACGAATTCAGGAGCACCTTAATTATGTGATCACAAACCAAATGCCCTTGTTTTACATGGTTATATGCTTATAATTGGGCTTATTCAGAAAACTCAGTTTGTTCTTAAAAAAAGAAAGAATTTCTTAAACATGATAGAAGCTCATATATGGCCTTTTTAATTTTTTATTTTATGAGAAGCTGATTCTTTTAACATCCATGAAGCTGATATGTACTTGCTAATGACTTCTCAGAATAAAGGATGGCAGTGGCGAAGAGAAGTACCCAAAATCCAGTTTTGTGCTGGATTGTAAAGGTGGGAGCATGACTTATTATGAATGCGATTTTTATCTCTTTCTTAAATTCAAGGTTCTAAGGAGTTTGGCTTGTAGTTGTAGATTTCATACTATTGCCTAGTCATCTAAATAAATGAAGAGGATAGAGACGACAGAGTTTCTTGCATAGATTCTTGATGTTTGAATGATAACAAGTTTGCATTGATAGTGCAAAATGAAACGAGTTCTGACAGTCCATTCCTACTAATTAGTAGTTTCTTCTTCGTTCCAAGAGCATTCCTTTGCCCATTGAATATTTGTCTGAATTGTATGCCTTCATTTTATTCTATTGACTTGCCCTCTATTATTTTTTGTTGAAGTTCTTTAAGAAGGATGCCCACAGGAGCTGCACTGCAAAGAATGAACCTCCTTTGTCTTAGAAGCTAGGTCTGAGGCTTATCTATTCTGCCACCGAATCCCAGGACTTTCACTCATACTCATCCCTTCTTATCTCATTCCATTTGAGTAGGGGCAGACTGTAGCAGGAATGTAACAGTGGTGGACGGCTTGACATTGTCAACTGCACCAGTAGATCAATGACTCATTGGTGATTTGCCTTTATGTTTCCAGGTGATGCATGCACTGGGGATATTGTTATGTTTGAGCAAAATGTCTATGACATGTAAGAGTCTTCTGAGCTGAATAAGTTATGCTGCTATTCTTTCTTTTAAGGAGCAGAATAGAATTGCTATTTGTCAAGTTAGCCACTTATATTTTTGGCCAATTACGATTTTTAGGTATAATGTTGCTGCAAGAAGTTCTGGAGGTCCTTCTATTGGCACTCGTACTGTTGCAGGTCGGATCATAAAGGAGAGCTATGGTGCAGCCAAACAGCAACACACTTTTACGGTGAGAGCAAAGGCTATGGCTAAAGTAAATTTTATGACATTGAGTGTGGTTCTCTGCGTAGATAGTAGACAGGAACATGTCTTTACATTTCTCTTATTTTTGTAGAATTGGATGATAAATATCATGTATGTTTTTTCCTTATAATATGATTTTTTACACTGAGCAAATTTTGCAATCCACTTGCTTCATTGTGGTGACCAATTTTCACAAAACAATTTCTTAAGTTTGAATGCAATGTCTGTTCATTTACATGGATGGATGCTCTTGATTAACTGAAGTATATTTTCTTCCATTTTGAAGATTGAAGTTCTATGGAGCAAAGGTGAGAAGCCATTGCTTCCACTACGATCACTTCTTATAAAAGGACGCAACCTTTACCGATTAAAAACACAGCGTCAGGTGAATTTACTCTCTTTTTTCTAAAGTTTGTGGACTGTGGCGATTCCGATTTTATCCATTGCTGATTGAAAATTACTCAAATGCAGCCATGGCCTAATGAGGAAGATAGGAGGAAATCGCTTCAAGAGAAGCATGATAGAGGATCTCTTTCCTGTCAAATGAGAGATATGAGGATCCAAAACAAGGAGGTTGGCAGGCAAGTAGAAATTTCCCAATTGTCATTCTATTGGGTGTTTAGTATTCAATGTGTATCCCTAGTTGCACAGAAAATGAAAACTACAATTTCCTTGTTTGGTTACTATGGGATTTTGTCTGTACTTAAGTGATTGCATCTTTTGCATGATTTATGCTCTCTTGTCTTCTAGGGACCCAAATATAAATGATTTGCAGGCAAGGTTTGTGATATAAATTTCCTCTCTGTTGGTATCTTCTCTTTGCCTGGATTTTCATGTGAACAATAGATACTTCTACATGGCTGTCTCTTTAGGGAACTCTAGTGAAGAGTTGGCCATGGTTTTATCTTCTCATTCATTTATAAATGCTGGTCGGCTAGGGACCCGAATAAATGATTTTACTTTATTATGTTGGTATCTTCTCTTTTCCCTATGAATGCGATTTTTATCTCTTTCTTAAATTCAATAATCTTCCTCTTGGCCTTAGGGCTTATTTGTGTGTTTTGCGGTCCCTCACATTTATTTTAGTGCACTTAAGTTTATTTTATTGCACTTTTAATATTAATATTTAGTATTTACATATGTAAGTTTATGAAGGTTTAGAATCCCTTTTTTAAAATGAGTTGGTCATTTGGATGTAGGCATTCTAGAGTTGTTTTTCAAGTTCTTTCTTTAAGTTTGTCCTAGCTACTGAGACAATATTGCATAAATGGTATGCCACCTTGCCAGTATTACAGAGATGATGCTTCCATATTTAGTTCTAGGATATTCTGATAAAGGTTTAGCTTTCCCATACCTCGGTCACTTCATACTTTATTGTTGTAAAGTTTTGGGACCTACCTTGAGAGGCGGAGGCTGGACTTGCATTGAGTCTCTTGGTCAATGGTGATGACAATGTTATAAAAAAATAGCTGAGCTGAGAGAAATCTAATGCACTTTATCATCCTAGCTGAGTTTTGGGCATGCCCACTTTATAACACTTCCACCTTGCCAGTATTACAGAGATCATACTTCTAGCTTTAGTTCTAGGATATTCTGATAAAGGTTCAGCTTTCCCATACCTCGGTAACTTCATACTTTATGGTTGTAAAGTTTTGGGGCCTACCTTGAGAGGCAGAGGTTGGACTTGCATTGAGTCTCTTGGTCAATGGTAATGACAATGTTATAAAAAACAGCTGAGCTGAGAGAAATATAATGCCCTTTATCATCGTAACTGAGTTTTGGGCATGTCCACTTTATAACACTTCCACCTTTCCAGTATTACAGAGATGATGCTTCTAGCTTTAGTTCTAGGATATTTTGATAAAGGTTCAGCTTTACCATACCTCGGTAACTTCATACTTTATGGTTGTAAAGTTTTGGGACCTACCTTGAGAGGCAGAGGTTGGACTTGCATTGAGTCTCTTGGTCAATGGTGAGGACAATGTTATAAAAAAATAGTTGAGCTGAGAGAAACCTAATGCACTTTATCATCCTAGCTGAGTTTTGGGCATGTCCACTTTTCACTTTGACAATATTTCACATTTTTACTATGCTTCGTAGAAACCAGTCTATGGGAGTGTAGGTGTTTTGGTTTTAGATCCTATCTCAAGAGTGTACATCCTTTCTAAAGAGTCCCATCCTACCTAAGAACAAAACTTCTAACTCTGCCTCGAAGGCATTGATCTGTCCTAAACAGAAAGGAGGTGGATTTCATTAAATGTGTTCATGCTTCTCCATTTTCAGAGGAAAGAGATACTAGAGTCTAGACACATAGTCCTCTATATTTCTTTACCATGTTTCCTGATCACCCACTTGGCATCTTGAATGACCTCCCTTCCAATGTAGAGGGCTGACAAAATGGATGTCAAATTTTGAAACAGCCCATTTCCAGAAGAGTTGAGCCACTTGCTGATTGCAAAAGATTCACTAGACACTTTCTGCCCTTAAACTATAGAACATCTATTTGACAAAACCTGATTGTTGCAATATGTTCTTCACACTTAGACTCTGGTTAAACTATACATCTAAGAAATTGGGGCTTGAAAGAAACTTATGTTTCTAGCTAAGTTTAATTTTTATTTTATTTTATTCACCTTGTTCCTCAACCAAAGTCATTGAAGTAAATAAAAGCAAGAACGGAGAAGTGAAAAACAGAAAAGCATGAGAAGAACTGAGATTTGAACATGAATGTCATGTTTTCAGAAAAAATAATCCAGCTAATTGATTCCCCAACTCCATCTTTTGATATTTAGCAAGGACAATTTGGCTAGTATGAGTGGTCTTACTATATAGTATATCGTGAAAAAAATGCAAAAGAATTTCAACAATTGAGAGATACTCAACAATATCATTGTTTGTATTTTCTCATCACATTTATCTATCATTTGGTCTTTTGTTGGACAACAATAAAATTAGTTTGTTGAAGCATTTGTTTAAATCATTGTATTTGCTATTTGTTAAGGGGCTTTTGCATATATTTTCTATTTGCTGAGCTGAACTACAGTGGATTTATTTGGTTTTCTAAGGCTGATACATAGAACATATTGTTAACACATTTTCACTTAACTTCATTTGCATTTTGTAGCATTTAAATCTAGAATTGAGGGGAAAAACGAAGAAATCTTAACATCTGAGTTGGGTGGAGGAGCTCGAATCCACTACATTTTTCAGTTAGTATTTGGCAAGAGATTAGATGTATGTTATCTACCTTGTACACATGATTTACTTTTTCAAATTCATAGACTTTTTTGTTCAACTGTAGGCATTAAGCTATTTTATGTCTTTTATGATTCTGTATTGACTTTGTGACTGCAAGACTTTTCTTAACGAATCAACAGAGTAACAATTTAACACACTTATCACTCTGTGATAGGATGTTGATCCCTGTGATGGTCTGATGGATAAAGATATTCAAACAGCTATTGAAAATGCAATTGGATTAAGAAGTGCACTCTTTGTACCTGAGGTGAGAAGCAGCCTTTTAGTTAGGATTTGGTACTATTTCTGTTTCAAATAGCTAAGAGTGTACTGATTTGAAAGAAACAAATTTGCTATGGAGATGAAGACAGTGTTACTGAATTTTACTTTTGCTAATTCTATTGTTGCTTGCATGCTTGTGGATCAACATGCGGGTCTTTGGCTATGAAAGAAGTCATAGAATTTTTTTAACAAGCTGGGGTGTGGACTATTTGTTGGTGGTGATTGACCCAGCTTGTTGCACTGCTAATATGAATACATGTTGTTCTGTCTCTGCATTAACATTTTCTATATGTATTTGTTTGCGTTGTTTATCTGGTGAGTGTGATGTACTTGAATTGTGTATTGGTAAATGTCTTTCACAGGCTTTAATGGTGCCTTCAAGAGCAGTCTTGTGCAAGATGTTATTGACTGGACATACTCAGATCCATTTCTATAATCTTGTTTTCAATCACAGTACATGTCATGGAGCAAGCTTTATCAAATCACTTATAGGAAGGACTATATCCATTTTGGAGTTGTATTTTCAGTTCTAGATGCCTGTCATTGAAATTGCTGTCAGCTCTTTCGATACTCTTTCACAGAGCTACAATAATTACCTAATGGATGGTGTAAGTTGGTGGTTAGGATAAGGTTAACCTTATTAATAAACCTGCGGTGGGCCTTCTAAGCATAGTGTCAGCCCCTCACCTCTCCTGTATCCGGCTGCTCCCAGGAGAGCACGACTTCTGCAATTCTTGGTAGCCTGTACGATTGGTCACACAACATTTACTGAATAACTTGGCTTCTCAAGAAGGGTCACGATCTGGTTAAGATAGGTCGCTACTTAGGCAAAGATCATGAGCTGCTCAGGAAAAGATCATGATTTTGTAAGAGATAACGCTGCTCCAATTAATGAGCACAGTAGTGTTAAAGAAGATTGCTGCCCAGATTTGATGAGCCCTCAAGGAAGGTTATGCTGCTGCCCCCAATGAAGAGATGGGTCTCTCTCTTCAATAGTAATGATGCCCATGATTATAATAAGATTCCATGCCACAAATGGGGAAAGGATTTCCTGCCCCTCACCTCAAGCACTACCCACAGTAATCTCTTGCCCTGAAATATAATAAATAAGCGCACGTCTTTAATAGAGACTTAGTGATATGGATGGATTATAGATTATTACTGACTGTTATTGCCCATCTATAAACGTTGATAGAACCATTCCCTTTCAAGCCAGTTTGCGCTGTTTCCATCTCCGAGACAAAGCATCCCATTTCTCTGGTGTGCTTATTATTATCTGGCCCTTTTCAAGGAGCTTCAAATCAGTTGCAGATTCACCTGTCAGCTCAACTACTTTCAGTTCCAATCCTTTGCCAAATTTATGCTCCCAATCCCGATATCGCTCTTTGGCAAGAGCTTCTATAGGAGCAATATAGACACATCGAAATACACTGTCTATGCCTTTTTTATGCAATCGTAGTAAAGAAAACTCAACACAGATAGTCTTACTGCTATCAGTAGGTGCTGCAACTAAAACATTATCATCTGAGTTATAAAGCACCGTAAATACCTGAGTTTGAATAGGATTGAAGTGTCTAAACTGTTGATAAAGTGCTTCATATGAGGGATTTCTTAACGCAGACACAGGAAGTGGCTGCAAGTCTAGCAACTCAGTTGGAGGTGGGTATTTCTCTGGCAAAATAAGATGTCTAAATGAAACTGGCAATATTGTCTGTGACCCTAACCACTTATGACCATATTTAAAAAAAAAAAACTACAGATAGCGTCGCTATATCGACGGCTTGCCGTGGAACTTTGTGACGTCTTGCCGTCGATATAGCGACGCTTACTCATCGATATAGTGATGTATTTTCGTCGATATAGCGACATCGTACTGTCGCAGGTATTGGGGTTGGGATTTTTCATTCTAGGAAGGTCCGTCGCAATTGCGATGTATTCTCGTCGCTCTTGCCACGCAATTAACGGGTCGTCGCTATTGCGACGAAATGAGTGCCACGGGAAAAAAAACACTTAGACGTGGCAATATCCACGCTTTTTCATGGATATTCCCACTTTTTTGCCATGGCAAAATTGATCACTTGTACTAGTGATATGATATACCCTTCCCTTCTTTTTAAGACATATTGGAAAGACTGGTTTCTCCCATTTTGAGTTTCTTCTTCATATCCTGGTGAATGACATTCATAAGATCTGAACCTAATAAGTACTGTAGATCGGATTTAGAAGGACTACTCATTACATATTACAGATAAGCATTTGTTCTTTCCTTCACATATTACAAATAAGCATAACTCAATATGAGGGATGTGCATAAATAATAAGAAAAAAAACCAAGAAAAGTGAAAACTGCAACGTTTTCCTTACAATACAGATTAATCTTGTTTGAAGAAAGAAATTTTCCATTCCATTGCAATCAGTAACTGAGAAAATACTATAAGTTTTCAAATGCAATTAGGCCGCAGATTGTATTGATCTTGACAATCCTATACCCTATACTATGAGGAAAACAAGAATCTCTTTTTTTCAGAAACAAAACCTCTAACAAACAATAGCAATCTATACAAGTAATATAACCACTTGTGAATTTCAGAGTTACATTTCTCTTAGGGACCAATACTAATTGTTAATGTACCGGCTCACCATACGACGAGTTAGTCTCAATATTGTACTCTTCCTAAGATACGTCGTTCCCTTCTTTTTAAGATATTTTGGGAAGACTCATTTCTCACGTTCTACATTTCTTCTTCACAGTGTTGCTTCTTTATATTCACAAGATCTGAGCCGAACAACAATTGTAGATCAGAATTAGAAGGAATGTAAAATCCTTGGGGAGGACTTGCAAATGAATTTCTAGTCAAGGATCTTCTAATCATTGATGTATGGTATCCAGTAGTGTCATATACTTTAGCAGGCAAGGGTATATGTTAAACTGTTGTCAGTGATTCCTTGGCTAGGGAGACATTGCTTCACTAACACATTCTTTCCCTCTAGAGTATGTGACACATCTTCAAGTTTTTACTAGACAAATGAGTCACTACCACACTACCTTAGATGAACTTCTTCATACCATTCAAGAGTTTAACACCCTCTTGGATAATTTCACCATGTCCAAGTAAACCCAAAATGAATTTTCCCCCTTGGTTTTAAAATTTGGTGTGGTATAATAAGGTCGCATATAAATCAAATTGACATAAGCACACTTGGTAGGGGTCAAAGTAACAACGATACATGTCAAAGGATATCTAAATGCAGAATGATAGGCTGAGATGACAGCCGTGGATAATAGTGGCTCATACCTACATTCTAATGAGCATTGAAAAGGATGAGGTGTGGGAAACTTACATTCTAATGGGGGAATAGTTCTAAAATATAATGCAATGAAAGAATGGGATCATATACTTACATAAACAAAATGATCTTGGCCAAGATAACCACATGTGAAGAAGGATACATTCATCAAAAGAGTGGAAAGAGAGAGATTAAATGCCATATATTCCACATTGCTTGTTTCAATTACTAGCTTCTGTAAATCAAAGGAAAAGTCTATGCTTTGTTACAACATGTTCTAAGAATCATCACTAAGTAGCAAAAATCATTTTCAAAATAGGACTTGTTCCCATCCATTGATTTTCTGTAGCTCCCAAATTCCCAAGGCCTGCTATCCACAAAATAGTAATACTACTAAGGTTAGTTGTGGGGATATCACATATTTATATTCAATTTCCTAATACTTTATCCCTACTTTTCCTTGGTGATTAATCTCATCACTATTTCTTAAATTCACAATGTTTAGAGATTGATCGCAAACGAACCAATGTTGAAAATGACACCCATAGGAGAATCATCTCTAGAAACATGAGTGGTAGTAAAGTCCAAATGCTCGGGTCCATTTGCAATTAACTAAAAAAGTATTAAAAATACATAGTTATTACCAACAGAAACATAATAGATTATAGAAATAATTTCTTTGCATAACACAGACATAGTAGAACATAACCATGAACCAATGTCAGAAGACACCATAAGCACCAATGAACATCATAATCTAAGATAACCCTTCATCGATTTCAGAATGCAAAAATAAATTGAAAAAAAAAATAAACCCAACTACTACAAAACAATTTAATTAATGGCATCATGTAACCAAAATCCAGGAACCAACATTACCATAATCCAACAGAAACATAACAAATCATAAAAATAATTTCTTTGAACAAACACACAAATCTATTTAAGCTACTCATAAATAAAATTAAAAATACATATTTATTACCAACATAAACATAATAAATTATAAAATTAATTTATTTGCATAACACAAACATAGTAGAACATCACCATGAACCAATGACACAACACACCATAAACAGTAATGAACATCAGAATCCAAGACAACCCTTCATCAATTTCAGAATGCAAAAATAAATTCAAAATAAAAATAAACCCAACTACTACAAAACAATTTAATTAATGGCATCATGTAACAAAAATCGAGCAACCAACATTACCATATTGCAACAAAAACATAACAAATCATAAAAATAATTTATTTGAATGAACACACAAAGCTATTTAACCTACTCATAAATAACATTAAAAAATACATAGTTACTACCAACAGAAACATAATAAATTATAAAAATAATTTCTTTGCATAACATAGACATAGTAGAACAGAACCATGAACCAATGGCACAAGACACCATAAGCACCAATGAACATCAGAATCCAAGATAACCCTTCATCGATTTCAGAATGCAAAAAGAAATTCAAAATAAAAATAAACCGAATTGCTACAAAACAATTTAATTAATGGCATCATATAAAAAAAATCCACCAACCAACATTACCATATTGCAGCAGAAACATAACAAATCATAAAAATATTTTATTTGAACCAGCATACAAAGCTATTTAAACTACTTATAAATAAGATATAGGTTGACAACAGATTACTTAGGAACAAATCAAAATTCAAAATATTATTCAAACTTATAAAATATCTTCAACACATTTAGATAACTGTATGCAACGATAGAGTGAATAAATACAATGATGCGAACAGAAAGAAAAAGCACTCTCACTATTGTTTTGATATAGATGGTGATGACAGTGGCTCAACAATCTTTTTATTTTCTTGGCATGACACCACGAATTTTCTTTGTTTTTTTTTTAGTATTTTTTTTTGGGTTTTCTTGCCAAGATCACGAATTTCGTTCTTCACCAATCTGTGGTTAGGCTCATATTTTATTGCATCCTCAAGCTTGTCATATACCAACCCAAAACCTGAAGATCTTTGTCCATATGTATGAAAACTGTAAATAAATATATGTTGTGTACTAGTAATGCCAAATTTCTTCCCTATCTCCTTTTGAATTTTTGGTTAGGAAAGGTTTCCTCTTCCAAGATGTAGAATATGTATCTGAAATCGACACCTCAACCTTGGTTCATCTATGAGGTGTTTGATGCATACTGTTGGAAGATGTTTGATTTTTTTTACTTCCATTTTTTATTTGGATTTGACGCAAAGATATGGAAAATAAAAACATATATGGTTTTATGAATTCGAACATCATGATAACCAAATAATACAATAAACAACATTGGAGGAAATGTGGCATAAGCACTAAAACTCTAAGATATCAATAACAATTAAATCATACAATATAACAAAACGTAAGTTGCATAAAATGGTAACATGCATGGTCATGGTTATATATGTCAAAATCATTGGCATGTCATCTCGTAATCTATCATTAAATACTGTTTTTCTGGCACATTTCATCAGTACATTCACATTTAATCGATAAAACCCAATTAAAAAAATTTACATTTAGTTGTGAGGATATTATGAAAAAAAATAGATAACTAACTATATCTTTACTCTTGCAACACATACAAAAGAATATGAAGAACAAAAATCCAAATAAATTAGTAAAAAAAATAATGGCTGCCACTATGTTTTTATGTCGTAATACAGCTTAACAAATGCTTGTAAATTGAATTGTAATTGAACATATTGAAAAAGTGTATGTTAACATATAGGAAAAAAACTTTTTCTCGACAACTATATGAAAAGACAATGAATAAATAGAGATTAAACTCTATTAGTTTGTAATTTGGTTTTCTCTCTTGCAATCTATATTTCTTCCTCCCAATTCAAATAATAACAACGAAACATGTCAATATAAATATCTATACAATAAACAATCAAGTTACCTAATAACCTAATAGTTGTGATCTTTAAGCTGAAATGGATTCCAACCGTTGTTCTTCTTTCTTCTTGATTGTAGCATATGCACTTTTGGCCATCTTTGAATACCTTTCAAATGTAAACGGTGGAGATATTCGTAAACCATGAATAGATTTTACCCTCGAAATTGCTGTGAAAGTTAAACCTTGCCTCTCTGCGATACCGATATCAATGGTTGCCCTTTATAAAGTCAAACCTTGAGATTTGTGTATGGTAAGAGCCCAAGACATACACAATGGGATTTGATTGCAATTTCCTCTAGCAATAGGTTCTATTGGAACAATTTTGGGATATTTGATGTCCCATGGTAAACCAATGTAATCATCAAATGAGACTATAGCATACATTGGCAGTTGTGGTGGTTTGGATCCATCAGAGAAAAAAATGTTTTGAACTATTCCAAGTGCTCCATTTACCAACCCTGCTTCCACCCACAAGTTACACGTCAACATCACTCACTTACCAGGACATAAAATCACTTCTTGTTGAAGCTGGTCATCATCAACATCAGAAAAATATTTATTCTTTGTATGTTCAACAACGCATCGTGCTATAGGAATTCCAAGTGACTTTAGCATGCATCGATTATGTACATTTACCAAGCTATTCATAGGAAACAAATGGATTTCTGAACTGAAAGTATTACTTTAAGTACCATTCATATTTGCATCTGTTCGTGACATTAAAAGATTCCAATCATCCACTGTTGGGTTTGCATTTCTGATGTTGGTTAGCAACCTCTTAAATTTGACTCATTAGAGGAAATTTCCACTCAAAATGGGCCTTTTAACATTGATTCAAACTCCATGTCATCATGTGTTAGACATTGAAATTGCTTTAAATTTGAAATACCGTATAGGTCTTAAACACTTTTTTAATATAAATTTGGGAATTGGTATCATAAAAAAACTACTTTTTTTGTTTGTATTTTCGACATATCTGCTCGTGTTTTTACTCAAATTTCGATAAGGAGAGCTCGTTGGATGCGGAATTAAATTCCGCATCCAATGAGTACCAACTTGGCATACTTTTGATGGACCCCGCTGCCCCAAAAAAAATAAATACCTGAAAAAACGTGATGATGACATCATCATCACGTTTTTTCATCATCATCACGTTTTTTCAGGTATTTCTTGTTTCGGAGTTAGCGGGGTCTGTCAAAAGTATGCCGAGTGGGTACTCATTGGATGTGAAATTTAATTCCGCATCCAAAAAGCTCTCTCGATCGAAATTTGAGTAAAAACACGGGGATATATGTCGAAAATACAAACAAAAAAGTAGTTTTTTTTCTTTTCTTCCTCCAAAATTAATAAATATTATTTTATTATTTTAACTATTATTTCACTAATTCTTTTTAGGAGGCCTATTTTGAGTTGAAATTTCCTCTAATTTGATTTGGATCTATGCCTTGTTGATGAAATATCGTGTCCAATGCAACAACCTTTCTGAAATCTTTCCATAAGACCTTGCCAGCCGTGTTTCCTACGTACAATGGTTTATCTTTGATAGGAGGAAACTGCAAAAGATCTCCAACAAGAATCAATGATCTCCCACCAAAAGGAACTGACCTTTTTTCAAGAAATGCCTCCCGAAGACGTGAATCAATTTGTATGAACAACCTTGGCCCAATGAAACTCATTTCATCAATTAAAATGTGTGTAACATATCACATTTCTTCTTGCAATACAGAAAGTGACTGACCCTGTAAAGATTTGAAGTCTTTAAAAGGGATTCTAAGGGCCAAGTGAATTATTTTGGATCATATGTTGAAGGCAGCTACTCTTGTAGGTGCCAACAATAGCAGAGGGTTTTTTCCATTTATGGAATGCATTGAAAATTCATATCCAATACAATGTATAAGGTAAGACTTTCCTGTCCCTACAATTCCTTGAATTATCATCTTCAGTGGGTTTGCATTAGGTCCTTCATGGAAATGTTCAATAATAGTTTCAAAACAAAGATGTTGCTTATCAGAAAATGAGGATGGAGAAACTGACCTAGAATGTGAGAGATTTGGTATGGATCCTCTTGAGCGTACATTTTTTATGAAATCTGTTGGGTCCTCTAAGTTTCTATTCGAACCTGTAGTACTATTCCATGCATGGATCAAGTCAAAGCCTCTGTGACCAAGAGTATCAATGTCTAAAACTTGAATAGTATTGGGAGAACAAGATGTGACAACATCTCCCACTCATCCATGTCATTCTCATGAATCACTTAATCTTCATGTGTATCATCATCTTCTTCATTGGTATCTGGTTCTAAAGGTATCTTATTGACATGCCAAGCTCGATATCTAAGGATCCTCCAGTTATGAATAATAATTTATGTGCTGACTCCAATATCAATCTGAATGTTTCTAAACGGTTTATAGAGAAGTAATTCACTGAGGAAAAATGACTCAAAGGAATCTGAATTGTTTTTAGGAACCTCACAGAACCGTGGCCATACATGAACTATCGCATGTGTATCTCTTGGCTTCCATGGTTCTCTCTGACATTGACCACTAAAAGACCATGATCATGCAGTTTCAATCAAAGATAAGTGCTACAGAAATGGAGGTCTCTTTTGGTAGTGTTCTAGAAACCCAGACATTGTTGGGAATTTGTTGTTATCCGAGTTGGAAGAAACTCTTTTGAATATTTTTATGCCAACATTAACTGAAACAAAGCTATGGATAGAAATAACAAGAGGAAGCTTTAACAACATATGACAGGTTTCCTATGCTCCTATATCTCTTTCCACAATTGTTTCAGCAAGAAACTTTGTATATGCACATATAGAGGGAATGTCAGAGTCAATGCCATTGGAAATTCTTGTCAACATGTCTTGATAGCTTTCTGATCTTCTCTCTAATTTTGAAGCATACTTTGCAATGTATTTCAAAACTGCATGATGTGAAAGAATCCGCTAGCAATCAACATCGGCATGCCATATTGAAAGAAGAGGAATTTTATGAACATTTAACATGTCATCATTGTGAGCAGGTTCATATTTTTTGTGTCCTATGTCATTGAAAAATATTTTCGACTAGTCTTGAAGTTCCCATGGTTCATTGTATCGACACATGTAGGAGGAACCTTTTTTTCGTAAACATGAATGAACACTGCATATTGTGTGTCATTGCACTCGATTCGCTAGTTGCTCATAATCATCAAGGGGATCTGTATTGAATATTTCACTGGTATCCAATAAGAAAGGATCTTCCTCTGGAGGTCGATGAAAATATATATTCCTATGGTGAGAATCACGAGGATTCCATGCTGTTACATAGTTGTAAAAGTATCGTCTCGCTGCAACAACACTTATCGTGTCTATCCAATCCAGTTATTCCATGTCTGGTGCACCTTCTAACCACAAAAATCCATGGATATGTGCTGATCCCCTATGTCTCCATTCATACCTATGAAAATCATCATGTTTCAATAATATTAGCTTGCAACAAAATTTCAAGTAATAATCTAACATGTTAGATGAAAAAATAGAATAAGGAAACGACGTACATGTACCAGTAGTCTTTAGCATGAAGGTATTTTACAATGATTTTGTCACAGAATATACTGAAACATTCATGCATATACTTTGTAACAATGTGTGGATAGTTTATAACATTATCGGTTCTCCATCTATTTCTGTTCTGTGTAGATACACGTGCAGAATTGGGCATAACTTTATGTAGGTCTGGCCACTTGGAATCAGCTGCACTCAGAGTGAAAAACAAATTTGGGAAACCGATTTGTGATATCAAGTCAGAAAGCTCACTGTGACATATGTTCCAATATGCCTTCATTCCTCGAAGACATGAACCAAAATGCATCAATCATTCAACTAATTTGGTGTCACGGAATTCAATGAGCTCCTTACGTAAATCTTCAATTGTGGTAGGTATGCCATATTCAATGTTTTTTTTCATGAATACAACAGTTGTTCCTTGGCTTCAATGTCTAATTATCATGTTCAATACAAAATACCGAAACCTTGGATGTTTTCCAAACCTTTGATCACAATATTTAAGTAGGTGCAACCCATACTCATGTAAGCGGACATCCTTCAAACGTGGTTGCAACCAATCAGAAGTGCCCATGGGAAACAATGTTGGAAATTTCATGTCAAACAAACCTTCTATGTTGTATTCATTTATTGGAGACAAACTAATATCTGGCCATTCCATATCTAAATCTGACAAAGAAGATTCTTTGTTAACAAAGTTTGTATCTCTTCTATCTCTCTTTGTGCATTTGGCATTCTAGCTGTAAAGGATGAAGGATGAGTTTTGAGTTGATGAGTTCCAAATCTATCAATGTATGCATCAATCTCTTATGAGTCAGCTATGTCAAAGTTGATATAACGCAATTTAGAGGAGACATCTGTTGGATGGTCTGGGAGACATACGACTGATTCTGGATCAACTTCAACATCTTAGTAATATTTGTCCATCTGTATTTTGTAATGCAACGCGTCCATTACTCGCGACCTACTAACAATGCAATCATAGTGCGTGGATGGAGGCCCTTCTCTCCTGATAATTAATATGTCTAGGTCTTCTATTCGATGAGGAAGAGTCTTAACAATTGAAACGATATCTTGTGGGAAGCTAATTGTATGACCACTATATTTATATTGACCTCCACATTCATGTGTGACCTATAGTATTGGATTCACTTGTGCTATTAACATTTCTTCAACCTGTGTCAAAATTGATAAAACAGGAGGCTGTTTGCTAGGATTCATGTTGTTATCTTGAGAAAAATTATGGATACCATGCTCTTGCCTACATCTCACACAAATAGGTCCTTCATCTCGTTTGAAAACATTCATTCCAGGGTATGATTCATGACAAACATTACACATTTGCACAATTGACAATTTATCAATTTCGGCATGAAATGCTCGATGGAAAGAGGACATTTGTTGGAAAAATTCAACCATGTTTCTTGATGTATGTATATTTAAACCTGGATCTTGAGCATGGGCATTACCATTCAATGCAAAGTGAGGCGATACATGTCGACATCTCTCTCCTCTGTTGCTGCAATGATGCAGATTCTTGACTTGCCTTCATTGAGTACCATCGCCTAAAACTTGACCCAACTGGATTTCATCATGAAAAATATAATGAAGGTTGGTTTCCATCATATCGTTCAGATGAGTTGGGGTTTTAATGTTGTGTCCTCGACGAACCTCGACGCTATTATCTTGAAAAGTGAAAATGTCGTTGTTAAATATTATGTCAAATATTCTGGTAAGATCTAAATATGGAAGTTGTGTATGAATAGGCTAAGTAAGACCTTTGATGTTCCAAGAAAAATAGTCCTTTCTACATCTCCACTTGGTCTACTGATCATGATCTGGTTTTGAATTATTGCTTGATCATTCATTGGTGTAGAATTGTTTTCCCGATTGAGGTCCATGTTCTTCGGTTGGTTGCACACAACATAATTTTGACCGACATTTTGTAGAGAGTCATCGTCACCAGAAGACAGAATGACATCGATCAATGTCATGTCGTTTCGACAATTATGTCCATGGATGCTACTATCCTGGAATTTCAAAATGATTTCTCATTGAATTATTGAACACGAAGATGAAATAGTATTGTATCTAATACTACCTTATTTTGATCAAGGTCAAATGCATGGTTGTTGTCATGGATAGGTGAAACAATACCTTGGTTGTTCCAACAAAAATAGTTCTTGTTGGATTGGACATTTTCAAACCGGTTTTGAGTTGATTTTGAAACCCTTGCTCTTCATTCGTTAACAATGCATTGTTTGCGTGGCTGTGTGAGTCATTCATAGTAGACTTGGAAATCGTGTCCTTTGTTTTTCCAAGAGAAATTGTTCTTATACCACTGCTTCTTTCAACTGTATTGGTGTTATCATTTTGTATTGTTTCATTTTGATTTGTATACACAGCTTCCTTGCGCTCATCAAATGATCGATTCGAAAAATTGTTGTGAGTAGTTATCTAAACATTGAACATGTATGTAAGTATATCTATATTGTACAGATAAATAATTTTTCAAATATAGACAATGCCGTGTAATCCTTATACCTCGGTGCCATGATTAGAAAATGTTTCGCCCGAAGTATGATTTACGAAAGGTTCAATAACTTCATTCAACCTTTCGTTACAGTTGTCGCTATATGTAGGAGTTGATGATATAAATTGACTTCGGTGATTTGATCTCCTCATTATATCAGATATGCTTTGGAATTTAGTGGGCTTGCCCTAAGAATCAATGACATTTGCAAAGGAATGACCATGTCGTTCTCTTATTTGTTTGCCAATTTGCTCACTATTCTCTTGGTATATTAAACGCCGCTTCCTATTAATTCCTTCCTTTTGATTATCATAGTTTTTTCGCAAGGTTTTGTTTTTTGTGTGACATGATGTTTCCATCAAGTTCTTCTCACTGCTCCAATTATTATTTTTCTCTGACGACATATCTACATGAACATAAAAAAATTAGTTAATGTCAAACCATATTAGTGTACAAAGTCATGTTACAAGTATAGCAAAAAGAAACAGAAACGTACAAGTTTTCAACTTTATTTAAAGATTATCTTATAATATTTCTAAGAGTTTTGAACTTTATTCAAATATTATCTTATAATATTTGTATTGCCGAAGATCGCCAAGATATAAACTAATATTGTACTCAAGTTTTGTATCCAAGAAAAAAAAATTGGCATGTATGAATAATTTCTATTTCATAGAGAATGTAAATTGGCAAACATCAGAAGAGACAAATCCAATAAGCATGGTAATGAAGTATTGAAGATGTCGATTTGCATAAGTACAGGTAAGTAAAATTCCATATGTAGCAATGATTGCCAAAAATCCAGTAAAGTAGGCTGGGAATAAATATTTTGAATAAGTATGATTAACAACCATCCAAACATGTCAACTTGCATAACATACATGCAATTTACATGCCATATATGTTTATATTATCCCATTGAAAACACATCATCAATTGAATCCATGTTTGGACAACTTAGAATGATGGATATGTTGTCTACAAGCTCAACAACACTTATGTGTGTTGGATTTTCAAGTTTGGATAATGCAGAATCCAACATTCTATCCTTGCTTATGAAATTAGAATGTGCATCGATGAATTCATTGAAACCAAAAGTAAGACGGTCATATTTTCACATGAGCATGTAATTATCAAGTGCTGCAACAAGAAAATATCCACTGCATTTTCCATTAATGCCCGAGG
The DNA here is from genome assembly GCA_001517045.1 of Pseudotsuga menziesii. NCBI lineage: Eukaryota > Viridiplantae > Streptophyta > Pinopsida > Pinales > Pinaceae > Pseudotsuga > Pseudotsuga menziesii. Next base: position 3,661 of record LPNX010834664.1, on the reverse strand, counting down.
TCAAATTAGACATGATACTCCATTGCAATCCACCTTCTAAACATCCATTTCTTATCGAAGAATTTGTTGAATCATTTTGATTTTTTGTTGGTTCTATAGACCACATTGTAGTTCTCCCATCATTAATAAAACAAAGAAGCTCATTGCCTTAACATTCTAGGCTAATCGATAATGTTGAAATCGAGTGTGGAATAAACTAGAACCCCCATTTGTTATCCTCAAGATCTATCCAACATAGCTTGTATATAAATATATGATTATCTCTAGAAACCACATGAATATCCACCCATAACATTGTTTGATTATACAATATGGGATTTTTGGGCCACAAAACATCGCCATCTATAGGACATGTTTGTCTCCATTGCATATGAATACTACTGGAAATAAAATATTTTGTTTGAAATTATGTATAAACATGTTTCAATGCTACCCAATGGTATTTTTGTTGTTCAAAATTTTTCAACAATGTAAAGAAACCCCAATCACCAAGACCAAGAGACCCTACAAATATACAAGTCTTTGTGAATGGATTAGCGATGTAGTAGTTTCTTTTTCGATATAAGATACTAGAGGATGAAACTGCAACAATTGAACCACATGTGGATTCAATTTTGTATTTGCTATTTAGGAGTTGCATAGATAGAGATGAACATTTTCCTATTTGGCTAATGTAATGGCCAACGAACCGATGTCTACCAGAAGAGACAAAAACAACAAAAACTCCATATTCTTTCGTTTGATTGTGTTTCCATTGTGAGATGAAATTGTTTTCAGACATAATACGATTCCAACCTTTGCAAACCGTTTTCAAACAGATAATCATAGATAAAGGAAACCAAAGAAAGATCATTTCAAGTATGTCTATTGGTAGAGATTTCCAAATCGCAGGGACCATATCCATTTCTATAACACAAAATAAGAGAATTGGTTAGCAAATGGATTAATGTAAATATGCCTTTAGTTTCAAATACTAATAAAACACAGGTTTTTTTTTGTAGGCATAAGTATAATTGAAAAGTGTTAGACTAAGGGAAATTTTTTTTTTCATGTTACTTGTACAATTGAAGTACAATATAAAATGACGAAATGTAAAGATGATCGCAAAAAAATACATACACTACAAGAAAACATAACATCCACAATGGATATTTTTTGGTGCAATATAATTTTTTAGATATATCTAATGATTACATGGATGTAGATAATATAAAAAGATGATCAAAATTCACAAAATATGTAAAAAAAACATCCTTTTTGCATATTGTTTACATTCCATAACGCTCCAACGACTCATCCCAATTTGTAGGAAAAGGGAGTAAATTGTCGAATGCTTTCATGCTTGGAGTTAGAGGGAAAAAATTTATAGACATTACAATGTTGGTACATTGGATGTCTATTGGCATAGGCAATCAGTGAATTTAGAGCAATGATCCTTCATCGGGTCCTACATGAGTAACCCTGCAAGTGTTGAGGTCATAATATATGTACAAGATTTGGCCATACCTACAAATCAGAATAAAACTCCCCACAGCCCGAAATGGAAGGTACCTAGGACAACGTGTATTTATATGGAGTGTCATAACTTCTAAAAGGGTCCATCTCAAATATATTTCAAATATCCAAAACCCATGCACCTCTTCAACTACAGATTCACCAATCCTTAGATCTATCATTTCAGTTATGGACCATATAGTTGTCCTACCATCGTTCACAAGACATAGCAACTAGTTTTGATGTATAGTCAAACACATGGATCATATGATGCATCCTGTATGAATTGCATGACCAGCCCATTTGTTCAATCCAATGTCGAGTGACCACATAGTATAGGAATATAGAGCATCTTCCTCTGAAATGATTCTCATATGTAACCAATATATTTTTCCATTAAAAAAAAAACTCCATCTTTAGGAGGGGTTGGAATGAAGCCAGTTGCATCAATTTCTCTACAATCTCTATTCACATTGTTGGACACAAAAAATTTTGAACCATGTTCATTCTCTGCATGATGAACAACTATCCATCCGTGTTTATGATCACCGATGTTGCTTATGAGTGTGAAGAAACCAAGCACTCCAATTTCAATCACGCCTATATATAAAAACCGTCCTTCGAATGGGTTAATAATAAAGTAGCGCTTGTGACTTGGCAATGAACAAAACATCAATAGAAAAATATTTGAACCAGCTTTGCATTCAACTGAATAACTGTTTTCTGGATTGGTAATATGTAGAAAAGACGTATGGCCTATATAATTTATAAACTTATATAGTATTTCGATCTCATATGGGCACCAAACATCAACAAAAAAAACAACTTCAGTTATGTGTTTGTTCAACCAAGAATTTCTAAATGCTCGTTGCCACAAAATAGCTTGGAAACATTTAGAAGTTGATCCCAACCAGATCAATGTCGAAAAAGGATCCCACAACAAAATCAGTTCCAATATCTCTATTGGCAACAAACTCTAGATGGCAGGATCCATTTGTAGCTATATAACAAAACAATGAAAAAACATATGGTTATGAACAAAACCAATAAAATTAAAACAATATTTATTTTACCATTTTATAGGTGGAACATAACTTCATTTGTTGACATAAAGAAATGTCTATGTGAAAGACAAAATTGATCTACCAATTTCAATTTTGAGGTCATTGACATGTGCTTTATGAGTCCAACATCCAAAAGCGGATGTTACTGTGATAGACAACATGTCAATGTTACATATCCTATGTCTAACATCCAACAATGGAATGCTAAATGAGATCCCTCAACTATTCATTTATAAATGTGAGTTCTACATCCAAATGTGTTTCTGGTTGGGCCACATATACGTTAAACAAAACCTAATATATCATTTTCAAGTTTCTCATGATTATAGATATTGAGGTCATTGACATGTCATTTATCAGTCTAACATACAAAAATTGGATGTGCAAGAGGGGCCTCACCAATTGGCTGAGCACATGTCTCTTGACTTCTAACATGATGACACCTCTATCTCAAATGGTATTCATAAATTTATAATTTATGAATACCATGGGACAAACCTAATGTATCATTTTTAAGTTTTCTCATGATTATAAATATTGAGGTCATTGACATGTCATTTATCAGTCTAACATCCAAAAATTGGATGTGCAAGAGGGGCCTCACTAATTGGCTGAGCACATGTCTCTTGACTTCTGACATCATAACACATCTCTCTCAAATGGTATTCATAAATTTATAATTTATGAATACCATGGAACTTTGAACTAAAATTTTTATATAAAAACAACAAATAACTCTGATTCATAAATTGCAATTTTGACGATCTCGAATTGTGAATCTTATACCATATATATATCGATGTAGTCACAATCTTACACATAAAAATTACGAAGCAAGATTTTAAAAATGACACGAGTTAGCATTTAAACATTTCCGTAATACATATCTATAAAGGGAAATTTCATATATATTTTGAAAATCGATGCTACTTCTCCATAGTATTTTGAGAAAATAACAATAGCTACAAAAAAGTAGGTAATATACAAATGCAAGAGAATATATACATATTAACATTTAAACATAGGTAATACTTATCCATAAAGGGAAATTTGATATAGTATTTTGAAAAAAAAAAACCTACAAAAAAGTAGGTAATATAAAA
>LPNX010834591.1:49622-77844 GCA_001517045.1 Pseudotsuga menziesii | reverse complement strand
AGGTGAGAGACCAGGAGAGTGAAAATGAGGAATTGGAAGAGGCTTATAGAGAGAGGGAAAGGGATGGGGATGTGGTTAGTGGAAGTGGAGAGAGATAGTTGATGTCAGTGAGAGAAACAATAGAAAACATGAAAGAGTGTGAAGTCTCGAAGGAAAAAATATAGAACCTAACCAATATCTAATATGATGTTTTGGATTCCAAAGAGAGAGATAGAGAGAGAGAGAGAGAGTGGTGGGAGTAGGTGAGAGACCAAGAGAGGGTGAATAAGGGGGTGGAAGATAGATTTATAGAGAGAGAGAGAGAGAGAGAGAAAGGGATGGGGAGGTGGTTAGTGGAAGGGGATAGAGATAAATGATAGGAGAGAGAGAGAGAGAGAGAGAGAGAGAGAGAGAGAGAGAGAGAGAGAGAGAGAGAGAGAGAATAGAAAATGTGAAAGAGTGTGAAGTATTGAAGGAAAAGATGCAAGAGATGACCAATATCTAGTATGAATTTTTGGATTTCCTAGAGAGAGAGTAACAAACATAAAAGTTTGAAGCTTTAAAGGAAAATATGTTGAAGCTAATAAATATCTACTATGAATTTTTTATGCCCCAAAGAGAGAGAGAGAGAGAGAGAGAGAGAGAGATTAGGAGGTGGTGGTTAGTGGTAAGAGTAGGTGAGAGACAAAGATAGGGTGAATGAGGGGGTGGAAGAGGGATATATAGAGAGAAAAAGAGATGGGGGGTGTTTATTGGAAGGGGAGAGAGAAAAATGACGAGAGAGAGATGGAGAGAGTACCAAACATGAAATATTGTGAAGTGTCAAAGGAAAATATGTAAAACTTGACCACTATATACTATGAATTTTTTGGATTCCTTGGAGAGAGAGAGAGTAACAAATGTGAAAGAGTGTGAAGTCTTGAGGGAGATAATGCAAACGATGACCAATATCTACTCTAAATTTTTTGATGCCATGAAGAGAGAGAGAGAGAGAGAGAGAGAGAGAGAGAGAGAGAGAGAGAGAGAGAGAGAGAGAGAGAGAGAGATGGATATTAGATGGGGAGGTGGTTAGTGGTAGGGGATTAATGTGGTTGTTGTGGTAGCGGAGGTGGTTAGTTGGAGGTCCATGGAAATGTTGTCATAGCACCACATTTGACTCTATATACATTATTTAACTTATATATAGGAATTTTATTAAATTACATTTCATACTTATTACTCTCAACCTATCAAAATATGTATGATTCTAGGGTATCAATGACGCATATGTGTTATAGCGCATATGTGGTCTCTATGCATATAAATTGTGTGTGTAATATAACACATATGAATAATGTTTAAAAACCACACATATAATATAACATATTTGCATTATTAAACATATACGTTATATCACATATGCATTTTGTAATGCATATACATTCTTTAAATTTTCAATTTTGGCATGAGTGACTAGTTTGAAATTAGATTTGGACTAGTGGGGCCTATTGGCTAGGACAAAAAAATAAACCTATTAGCTTTCCTCCACAAATCTCTCTAGTTGCTTGCTTTCAACGATGTTTTTGACAATGCAAAACACAATTTTTTTGATAAAATTACACAAATTTATAGAGTAGATTCTACAAATTCTAAATCTGTAATTTTATCATATAAATGTTTATTTTTTTCTATTTTTATTAAATTTTGGAGCGACAAATGTCCTGATTCCAAATTACAATTCTTTGTCGTTTATGCTATAAATTTTGACTACCTTCACCATTTCTCAAACAAATTAGATGGTACAGTAGAAGAGAGAGATATATTTACACTCATATAAAAAAAGTTCCCCTAAAGTGTTACAAGCACACATAACATCCTATTTCCATGGTTTTATGACTTCAATAAATCATAAAAAATGAAAACATCATCAATAATTTTGGAAAAAAAGTGTTGCAGTACAACAAGATGCCCTCTACATATGTACAAAATTATATGCAAAAATAATGTCATTGTGATGTCCATAAATACACTCTAAATTTTTTTGTAAGGGTCTATATAAACTTACAAACTCATAAAGGAGTTATTTTCTTGTTTTGATTTAGCCTCATAATAAGTAAATTAACTTCACCACTGGATCATCATTTTCCATATGACTTATTATGAATCCCATATACTACACAATCTTATTTGTTTTGATGTATTTCTTTGTTTATGGATTCCAATGTATATTTAACAAGGAATCATTCCTTTACTTTTATGGCGATTGGCCTAAGGAATTCCCAAGATTACTTTGCATTCTCATGCTAAAACATGTTCTGAACAATTGTATATAGGATACTCTATTCTTGATGGAATATTACTCACTCTCTTACTACTCTAAGGTATGCACTTGATACTCATATTTTTTATCTATGTTTTGAATGTTTCCTTTGTAGAGGAAAGTGATTGTACATCTAAATATTTCATCCCTTTTGAGTTCTTCTAGTTTAGTATTCTTGAATTAGTTACCTCTAGATCACTTGTATGGAATATTTATCGTTTATTTGCTTACTTATAAAGTGTTATCTCTTTATGGATGGATTTGTCTAAGTAATGATCGAGTTTACTTACCAAATATCGTTAATGCATAGATTGATCTTATTTGTGGAGATTCCCTTGCACGAGAACATAATAACATTTCAAATATTAAAATTGGCATGGGCATTAATAATTACCAATGGAAATGACCCTTCGTAAATAAATAATTAATAACCAATAATTAAAGACTTAGCGCTATCTTCCTCGATAGAAGACTTCCCTTCATCATTTACATCATCCCCTATCGAAGACCCCTGGTATGGGGGAATCCTCCTTTACTTGTGCACACAAAAATATGGGCCCCATTTGAGCCACAAAGATTGTCATCGCATCCAACACCAAGATGCTCGCTATCTCCTTATCGAGGATTTCTTGTACTGCTATTGTGTGGACACTATCCTGCATCGTTGCCTCACCCACAATGAAGCCGAGAAAGTCTTGAATGACTGTCATAGTGGATCCTATGGTAGCTACCTCTCTGGTTTAGCTACTTCTCAAATATTCTCTACGCCAGTTATTTGTGATCCACCATCTTTGGTAATTGAATCCATGCAGTTAAACATTGTCACAATATCCAACACTTTCCCCCTAAGGAAAGGACACCTCCCATGCTGCTACATCATGTTGTCACAGTCGGTCCCTTCTAAAAATGGGAAGTCAAATTCATGACCTATAACCCTCCTTCGGTCAGCAACAATAAACACATCATTGTGGTTGTTGATTATTTCACCAAATGGGATGAATCCATGCCTACCTTCAATTGTAAGGATGATATTCCGGTGCTTTTAATTTTCAACCACGTTATCGCTCATTTTGGTGTCCTCTAATAGTTAGTCTCATACCAAGGTTCTCATTTCAAGGACACAGTTTGGACAGACAGATATATCTACCATGTTGATGACATTCAGGTTTGGATGATCTAGTTACATGTGTGAGATTGGAGCATGTCACTATCTATGTGCTATTGGTGATGATTCTATATGCTTATGTTATAATGATGATCATGTAATGATTTCACTAATGATTATGCTATGATGTGGATAAATATAGACAACTCACATGATCGTGATATGATTTGATGTTCATCAAATGTTATATGTCTATGTTATGATTTTTGAGATGCTTAAGATGTCATATGATTTCATCACGATTTGATATGATGGAATGAATGTGAAATATGAAAATGTTGATATATATAATTTTATGAGTTGTCAAGTGTGACTTGTAGAGAATGTACATGTGAAGCAAATAGGCATCCATATGCAATGGAATTGAAATGAGTCGCAAATCAATAACATACATTGAAAACCCAGTATAAATGTTTGATTGTGTAAATATTGGAAAACAATTTAATACATGTGATGTGTGTTGAATCTGAATGAGTGGGATACATTGACAAGTGATGTTAAGCTATGATTTATGTTTTTAATTGAAATATTATTTGTAAAATATTTGATGTGGGTGATGTTTACATGTAAGTGTTGGATTGTGATTTCAAAATCGATCCATGTTTGGTAACGCGGATAAATATTTATATGATGTAAGTCTAGGATTTTCCATCTAATGAGTTGGAAGAGAGAGAGAGAGAGAGAGAGAGAGAGAGAGAGAGAGGCTATTTCTTGTCATATGTGTGTTGTTGTGAGTGTAGGCCATGGATTCAATCCATCATTAGGCACATTACTGGGAGGAACACAATAAGGATATTCCTTATTCCCCGGGAACCACTAGTACCTCAACGGGGCCGACGAACTGAGTTAACAAGGTATCAGTCATCGTACAAAACCTCCATCAATGGGGGAGTATCTAAAGGGAATGTGTGGAGCATGGCACCCTTGATTTCCCGATCACAACAAAAACATGGCAATTAAACAAAATGAAATCAATCATTTTAATTTAAATATTAATGGGGGAAATAAGAATATTCGTAAAAAAAATTAAGAAATTAGTCTAGCTATTTTTTATGTGAATGTAATCCCAAAATTAAGTAAATTTAATCAAGGAATTATGAAAAATAAAAGTGAACACAATAACAAAGAGTCCTCCTTGTTGCAGCTCGAGGGTCCGAGGGGAATGAGAGTACCGATGGGTATCGTAGGGAGGAAACCAGTCGATTATTTATGTTTGACAATTCAAAGGTGGGACTCACAATGGATCTTTAGTGATTGCGTCAACCTTCAACAACTACAGGATTTCACAAGTATTCTACTATTAATCAATTCTGATTGTTAAATATCGTAATTTGATTTTCTTAAACTATGGATTATAGATGTGTAGATATTTTATTTGTGTAATATACTTCTTGCCTAGATCATGGATCTTGTGCATGGTTAAGAAAACAATTTATGCTCCTTGTTTTTCATATTTATGAGGTGAAAATTTCCATTTTTATTGGGTATTTTAGTAGGGACACCAAGGAGGGTCCCTACAACTAAGTATACCTTGAAGAAATGTTAACATATTTCACATTAATAAATTTTGTAGTCTAAATACAAACAATGGATCCTTTTCTTTTTTATTGTAACACAACTTAATATAAATATAAAGGTATTGTCAATATGCTTTATCATAATACCATAACTATCTTCCATAATTTTATTCAAATATTTATCAATATCAATTTCTTATAAATTAAGAGTTCCATTTCAATAACTATGCATATTGATGATAAACTCAAATTCAGTATAATGTCAACTTAAGATACAATGTTCTTTTGAAGGAAGGGAGAGGAGATTCTTAATGCTCCTCTTTGAATTGAGCACGACCTTAACCACATTAATGTATTATGGTTAAATATTTAAAAAACTCATTTACCTTTAGTTCATCAATTTCAATTGAAAGTATGACCCTGACCCAAACAAACCTTAGAGACTATAGTTATCCTCTTTGAATTGAGAATAACCTTAAACACATTAATGTATTAACATTAAATATTTTGAAATTTTATTTGAATTCAATCAGACTTGGACCTTTTAGACATTTCAATTAGAAGTATAACTATAACCTAACCCAACCTTATAGACTGTAGTCTATACCACATAAACAAAATTTCAATGGTTCAAGCCAAACATGGTTGCAGTGATTCTCTTATGTCACCATTGTTCAAAATAAATAATCTTTGTTTATATTTTATATTTGCCTTTACATTTTACACCATAAATATATTTTAAGAAAACTAGGTAACATCTTTTCCTTTCTGCATAGCTTTTTATACACTTTACATTCATTTTTTTAAATTCAAATACTACTAGTATAACTATATTAATCAATAATATGGTTACCCGTGGGGGGAAAAATCAAGTGGTAAAGTTGAAATGTTGTAAATGGTTGTAGGTGGAACGTCTCATGTTCAAATCTCCCTCAAACTTACCCGTGTGTCATGGTTCAGGCCCTATGGATGCACCTAGGAGTATAGTGGTTGTGGGATTGGATCTTCGGACACTGTGTCACGTGAGTACTAGCCATGTCCCCAATTGTCGATTCCCATATATATATATATATATATATATATATATATATATAGATATAGATATAGATATATATACGTCGATCGACTACATTATTTAAAGTTATTAAATAAAATTGAAAACTTACAAAATTTAATTTGCACTTAAAATTTATAATTTGTATTATATATATATATATATATTGTTGTTTATGATGATTATTATGATGATGATGGTGGTTCACCTTTGTTCAGACCAACTTTGATCTATTGGGCCTTAAGAAATTAATTAATTTGTTGTAACAAATTATTCTTATGCTCAAATAGCTTAGAAATAGGTGTGCTGAGGTGACTATAGTTTTGACATGTTGAAAGATTAGTGAAGTTAGTATTATAATAAAGATTGTGAAGATCTATTGTGATTGTAGGAAGGGAACACTAAGAGAGAGTGAATCTCATCCTCAACATTCTTAGACTCATGGATGGAAATTCCTTTCAAGAAATATTAAAATCTTAAATATTTAGAAGAAAAATATGTTATGTTTATATTTGACAAAATTAATTAATTTTTCATAAATTAATTACCATACATTATTTGTAATAATAGAAGATATATTTTTAGGAGGCATAATCAATATACTTCATAATACATTAACCATTAACCATATGTAAAATGAATAATTTAACTTTAAGAAAACATTTATATTCATAAGATTAAAATTAATTATAGACTGTGTGAAGCAGAATGTAATATAAATACCTATTGAAACATCCAAAAATAAATAAAATTATATCATATGTTCCATCCACATCTTACATAATGTTGATCGATGGAGTACTTAAAGGAATAAAAAATATAACTCTAAACTTTTTTCCATTCATTATTTTGTTTATTTTATTTTACAAATTACATTTTTATCAAACCTAGATTTCCACAATATGAACTAAAAGAACATCCTTGCATTCATTATTTTGTTTATATTATTTATAAAAAATAAAAATAAAAACTTCTTTACTTTCATTATTTTGTTTATATCATTTTACAAATTACATTTTTATCAAACCTTGGTATCCAAAATATGAACTAAAAGATCTTTTAATCTCAATGATGGTCACAATTCATTTCTTTGACGTTATATATGAATGTACTCACTGAAGTGATTAATGTGTTGTCCATTGTTTCTCTTTTTATGGTTTTGTTTCTCTTCAACCTAACTACTATCGATTATCACTCATTTCATTTAAATTTCTTCTCACAATTGATTGTTTCTTCTAAATGATTTGGAATACCAAATTTCAAACTTGATGATCACGGGAAAAATGTAACTATGTTTAACACAAAAACAGATACAAAATCATAGCATAAACTGTAAATACTCATCTAATTGAGCAACAACTTGTTTGAAAAAGACAGATCTGCTTAAGGATATTGTATGGACCATATCGCAAAGGATATTGTTTTCTTCAATCTATTTAAGGATACTGTATGGACCATATTGCAAAGGTTTCATATTTCTATATAAACTAGTGAAGCGCTCCTTCTTTAGATGTAACCAGACCTGATCCCCAATTTTGAATGAATGAGGAATGCAATGCTTGTCATGTCGTGCCTTAGCTTTTGCATTAGCTCATTGTCACATTTTTTTCTTGTTTCTGGATGTTGTAGATTTGATCTCTAAACTTTAATTCTTTCTCCACTTCTCGTCCTTCAAAGTCGGTGTCATTCAACTGTGTCGACAAACTGATCGATAGGCGCTGAGGTTTGAAATCCATAACAGATATCAAATGGACTATTTCCTGTAGAACTGTGTTGAGTAGAATTGTAGTCGTGCTATATGTATGGAAGGTTGTCATCCCATGTTCAACGATGCTTGTGGTTGTACATGTGAACTAGTTGTACTACCAAGCGATTTACAACTTCCGTATTTCCTCAAACACTCCATCAGTGCAACCTTCTCCAGCGACTACACTACATCCACCTTATCGGATTTATTCTCTAGCAAGCAACCACCATTCTTCCTCCCTTTGTGTTGCAGCTCTGAACCCTCACTGTCAGCAGCGACCTTCCCATGGGTTTCCTTCCTTTCACATGCATAGGCCTCCACCCTCAGTCTCATCCCTGCCAACAATCTCCCCAATTCCATTTTCACTTCAAGCTTTTCCCAATTCGTCTCTTCGAGCCTCCTAGCAATTTGTTAGGGTTTACCTTTCAAAAATGCATTAATACTTTACGTAAATATTTTGTATGTTTATTAATTTGTTGTTTTATAAATAGTATTTTAAAGGCATGCATTAAATCATATTTGGTTTAGTTTATTAGTATAATTACTTTTTGTATGTTTATTAATTTGTCGTTATTAATAGTATTTTATATGCATGGGTAAAATTATATTTGGTTCAATTTATTTGTACAATTAGTTTTTTTTGTGAATGTTTATTAATTTGCATGTTTATCATTTAAATAATCGTAATAATTTATTTAATTTATCTGCATTATATAATGCTGCATAAATTTTGAATGATAAATAAATTAGTGATAACTTTTCCATTAATTGCATATTATATTTGTTTCTTGCACATCACGTGATTATAATAAACTCCATTAGGCACTAGTAATTAACACATATATATGCAAGATCTATTCTTATTGTCGTTACAGGATCGAAATAGGGAAGAAGTTTGGGACAAGTGACTAAGATAACAGTGGTCACTTTTCCCACATATGCTTATTTGTGGGTAGACCTGCTATTCCATCACACAAATATAAATAACCCATACACATGAAATCTCCAACCAAAAAAATATGGTTGTGATACCAATTGTTATAAAATTAATAACAGCTAATAATTATATTAAACAATCTGAGATCTAATAAATAATTTGTCTGGGTCATGAATATAAACCAATCTCTTACATCTAATAATAATGTTTTGCAATCACATCAATAACATAAACGGATTGTAGACGTATTTAAAACAAAACATATTAAGACATAAAACAAATAACCTAAATAAATAGGACACGAGTTTTAAGTGGAAAATTCAATTTAAGCACTTACCATTTTATTACTTACAAAACTTCACTACAATATAGGCCCAACTAGCCACTTAGTTTTGGGGAGATCCCTCACTCTTAAACAAAAGCTAAAATATATAATTTTATATCCATTATTCATACCAAATAGTTAGAGCTAATAGAAACATAAAACAAATACTATTTAATAATAATAAAAAACTTAAATTAAAAAGACAAAAAACAAATTGTGTTTCCTTTCTTTAACCACCCCACCCCTTAAGTGAACCTTATTTAAATCTTAATCAAAATGCATTCAAGAAGAAATGAATCATGAATCATGGCTGTACACTTGTTATACCAGGGTTAATGTTTATGATCTGCTAAAAAAATGTCTACCTTCAATCCAAGAAGAGAACAATGCTTAGTCCACAACATCAAAAGTCAAGAGAAGTGCCAAAAATCTATTCACGACCCTAATAATAACTGAAATAATTTCTAAAAAAATCACCAAATATCAATAGTTCAAATCCCATGAAAAACTAGAGTTACTCTCCCCATAGGAGGAAACAGTATTCAAACTCATAACAGTTCATAGAACCCTCCCTAATAGTGGTCTCCGACCGAAAAATCATACCCTGTTCCAATAGTAACATTTTTTTAGATAAAGAATCCACAATATTATTATACTCCCGGTAGATATGATGACATACCAAAAGAGGATCAGAATCCAACAACAACATGATTTTACCAAGCCAATGAGACAAAACCAAGGTTTGTAGGTTATTCCTCCTCATGGCCCAATTGATGATGACCATAGAATCACCCAAGATCTGTTGTAATACAATACCATGTGCTTTTGAAAAATAAATAAAATCCCCAACAGGGCCAAGAGCTCAACCGAGTGTTAGACCCCTTTCCTACAAGCATACACAAACTGTAGATATGGTATTCCCCCATCTGAATCACCATGCCTGCACCACACTTACTCTGCTGCTCAACACCATCAAAAAAATCCTACAATATCAACCTCAACCAGGCAGGGGTATCCACAGTCACAAGAATGATTTTTAGTGCCAGGACCAAAACCAGATCCAAGGATAGTCAAGGTCTTCGACACAGCATGACCAATATCAATAGGAGTCCCCTAAAAAATGAGGATATTCCTCATGCCCCAGAAATACCAAATACATTACAAAGCATACTCTAGAGGTAGATTTGGATGATTCTCATCACTAAGCATAAAATCGGAAAGATTACAGTCATCCCACAACCAATGAACATTAAAAAAATCACATAGGAGCGACCACAGATAACGAAAACACGGACACAAAAAGAAGAGATGTTCCACAAAATCCGAGTCCGTTGAAGGTTGTCCCACGTCAAGATTTTATAATTAAGAATAAGCCAGATAAACCATTTTATTTTTCGAGCCACCTTCCTCTTCCACAGAATCGAGTGCCACCACAATGACTGACTAGTAGTGACAGAGCCATTATGCAAATTACCTTCCCAAACCAGAATGTTAGGATTACCTCACACTAGCAGTGGTGGTTATAAAGCACAACATTCATATAACAACTTTCAGTGAAATTGCTTAAGGGGAAATGGTATTAATAGCTCGATTTTGACACATGAAAAGTAGATTGAATAGTTCATATAATGACATGAAATATATATTCCATAAACAACATACAAATGTATGATCCAACAAAATTAAAAATTAAAAATAATCTCTCACACAAATATGATATAAACTCTTTCAAGCTTGAAACCAATTTCATTAAAACTAGTGACTCAAAAGCATGAGAATTCAATCTTTTTACACATGGATTTGTGATATTTAAAATTATAAAGAATATGAAAATAAGAGTATATATCCTTACATAATGTAACCAATCTTGGGAATCAAATATATTCATCAAATCAAAATCACCACTCCAAGAAGTGCACCATCACATGAGAGTATGGGGAAATGGAGAAGAAGGAATGAGAGAATAGGGAGAGAGACAAGAATTTGATTTTTATGGAACTTCAACCTGAAACTAAAAACCTTCATTCAGCTCCAATGAGAGTTTATAATTTCCTCTCCATCAACCAACCTAGAAAGGAATCCAACTCCCTCAAAATTGGTTCACAAGCAGGGAGAGTGAACACTCACCGTGCAGTGGACAAGCAAAAGCTGTCAAAAATTCCAAAGGGAAATTAAAAAATGATTTAAATCCATTATAATTCCTTGAGACATCTTTTTATTAAATTTGTGAGGAATCCTAAGCTCCAATTTTCCTCCATAGGATTCCTCCAACTCAACATAGTGGTTTAGTAACTCATATGACACTTTTCTTCTTTCTTCATGCTCCAACTCTTTCCCCAATTTGAATGGATGCCTCTAAGTCCCAAATGCACCCTATTGGTGGATATTTTTATCCTTTTCATGTTATATTTTTAATAGGTCTGCAATCAGGTTTGAATTAGTCATATTTCTTATAGAATATTCCATTATTAGTTGTCATAGAGTGCATAGAATCTCCTTCCAAGTGGCACACATTGTCTTCCCAATCTCTTCCTCTTCCATGGGAGTTAATATCATATCCTAATTCAAATTCCATGTCTCATGATAGGATATGTGACACCATGTCACCCTCCAAGAATGTTACAATCCCCATGGGTCCGAATTTGGATGAAGGGCATGCCAACTGTGTGGGGAATCTTGTCACCCAAAGGCTCCGCAACCTTCCAAGTGTCTTCATGTACCAATTCCACCTTATTTTCTTAGCATTTATTATTTATGTGACCCATTTTAATGTAAATATGGTAAAATTAAGTCATTTTGGTTCCCATATCCCTCTTATTACAACATTTATGTTTGCATCTCAACCTAGGGAACTTGTAGGTTGGTGAAACATTATTTGCAAGTAGTCTTATTTGGATGGGGACATGACAGTCCTCCCCACCCAAGGTTGCTTGTCCTCAAGAAATTCCAAGTTTGGATGCTTCAAAATTTTTTCATCTTCCCAAGTGGCATCCTCACTTGGTACTCCTTCCTTTGCACCAAGTTCTCTCTTATGGTTCTTCTATTTAATTTTTTTTAGCTGCAATTTGAGTAGTGGAACTCATGTACTACAATTTTGTGTTCCCAAAAGTAAATAGTTCTGGATTTTGCACATTGATATATCCTATGACATCACTAATAAACACCAAAATATCAATTAATTACATAAAAAAAAATTGCACAAATAATCTTTACCTCCATATTTCGGAAACCCATTCTAAACTTTCAACCCTTTTTTACCCACTGGATAATTCTTTGAAGTTGCAACTGCATTTCTAAACTTGGTTTTTTCAATATTCCAAGAAAGTTTCAAAGAGGAACCACCATGCTTCTTGTTGCACTACTCCGATTACAATCACCTTCTCGATTGATGACTTAATAACCCATACTTCTTCTTGCCCCCAAATTATGTGTATCAATAAGGTACCTCATTTAAGAATCATGAAAGTGCATGTACACGCAAGTAAGTAGATAATCGTGTGGCCCATACACACAAGCATCAAGTATTATATCAAATCTTCTCCAATGACATAGGTGAGGATCCCATGTCCTATAATGATACTCCTAAAGAATGTAAGATGCATCAAAATAATAATCCATGTGTTCTTTGATCCAAGAAGTGAATGAAGAACCTCCCCCAAAATCTAAACCAAATAAGGATCCAGGAAAACATGGTTACTTCAAGTGGCTTAAAGAAGTCTCATAAATACACCCCTGAATATCTATATAATCACAAAATAACAATGAATGTTTCTGCCAATAATAATGTGCTTCAATCATATACATCAATATGAAAGCCACTTTGACCATTGAAGTGGTAAGAAGTTTGTGTGACAATTAAAAGTCAAATTACAATTTTTAATTAAAAATTAAAATTCTTACCACTCTTACCTTTGAAGACAAGTCATCCAACATGAAACATGTCCACTTTAATGTGTATATAAACAAATCCAAACACAATCAATGGTGGAAGTAGAGAAGTGAATCCGTGGAGATTGGTCTAATGCTTTTTTCGCAGCAGCAGAGGAGCATCTTGTTTTTACAAAGAAGTTCTTGGGCATCTTAACTAAAATTGGAATAACTTTCTCATACAGAATCAGAATTACAAAGTTCTTGGCTTGTTGGAAATATTGTTACGAGGGATATGTGATGACATGATCTAGATTTTCTTTTGGTTTGTCTACTATTTATTCATCTTGTGATCTTCAAAAAGTTATGGTTCATTCTTCTCGGTTTCTCTTGTGATGGCACATGTTTCTCATGGACAGAGTTCATAGTTGATCTAAGTATGTGAGCCTCTATATTGGTATATATATTTGGAGTCATTATGAAGGATATGATGATGATATTTCATACCTTAATGTTATGATATGATACACTTTATGATGTTAATTCATGTGATAATGGTGTACTCACTATGATGTTGATGCATTCATATACAATATGATGTACATGCTTATAATATGAGAAACAATGATGAGAAGAAGAGATGAGAAGTAGTGATGAGCAGTAGAGATGAGAAAAAGTGATGAGCAACAGAGATGAGAAGCAATGATGAGAAACAATGATGTGCAGCAATGATGAGCAGTAGACATGAGCAGATTGACCACCATAGTGATGAGTAGAGATTGATGTGCAGAGAAGAGGTTGGTTGTGTAGTACAGCCATATGATTGTTTGCAAGAAGAATATTGCACTTGAGGATTGGACTCCTCAAACCCTTCTTACTTGGAGCTAAGAAAACCGGTTTGGGTCCTGTTATGAGAGTTGGTTCTCTTTTCATCAGTTGGTGTTGATTGCAATCAAGAAGATTATTGTCTTCCATGTACAATAAATAAAGATCAAATTCCATATATTCTTGCATCTCTTTTAATGTGATGTTGTGCTTGTGAATCGAGATGAATTTGATTAAACAATTGATGACATAAATATTGATATACTTTGATTGATTAAAAGAAGGTAAAAAGTTTATAATTGTCTTGCACGGATTCATCCCCCCTCTTAGTGTGGTCATTGTGTCCAACAATTGGTATCAGAGCAGGCCTTCATCACAAGCCTATCAATATTGAAGAAGATCTATGGAGACACAATGGAAGCAAAAGAAGAGTCATTAAGCAATGACGTGCCCGTACTTGATATGACAGATTATTTCAGTTGGAGGAGCAAGATGAAGGAATATCTGAAGAAGTTTGGCGTTTGGGATATTTTGATCAATCCACCCACTCCATCAAATAAGAAGGGAAAATTAGTTGCACAGAAGGAAGCAAAGAAGAACAATACTACATCCTTGAAGTTCCTCTTGGATGGACTTCCCAGTTCAGTGAAAGAAAGTGTAGGGGAGTACAATTCAGCCAAAGATCTGTGGTTCAAGTTGGAGAGGACAATCCCACTAAAGATATCAATCAAGAAGAAGTGAAGAAAGACAAGGAATCCAATAAAGGTATGGACTCGTGTGATTGTAATGATAGCTTGTGTGATGAAATTGATAAGGTTCTTGTAGATGATGATGAAGGGATATCAATGGTTGCACATGAGAAACATCTCATGTTGTTGAATATTGATCTCGGAGCCAATTGGTTTCTGAACACAGTAAATCTGAACCAGAGTGACTTCATGAATTTTAAAAAGAAAATATTGGACTCCTTGCATGAATATCAGCAGAAGACCATGACAATGAAAGCGTTACTTGTAAAACTCAAAAAAAAGGACAAAGAGTTGCGGGATCAAATGAAAGACAAGGATTCTAAAGTTGAACAATTGAAGACTGAATTGATCAGTCAAAAGGAAGAACTAGAAGAACCTATTGAATAGCTTAAAGAAACTAGAGAGGTCAATCATGATATGAAGACTCAGCTAGAGGAAGCCAAGACAATAGATAAAAATCCTAAAGATTAAGCTGGAAATTAAGGAGGTTGGTCTCAGGAAGAAACTTGAGAAGAATCAAAATTTTGTCAAGTTCAAGGATAGTTCAGTTGTACTAGATAAGATCTTGGATTTCCAGATATCTCCACTCGAAAAAACTGGTCTTGGTCATAAGAAGGAGAAGGAAAAAACTGAAGATGACACTTGGTCTCTGAAGACTCCAGAAGCAAGTCCATCAACATCCAAAGTGGCTCCCCATGCACCTGCACATGACAACAAGGAATTTGGAAGTTCAAATATGAACCAAGGATTTAGGTATATTCCTCAAAGAAAACCCAAAAAAGAAACAACTCCAAGACCCAGGTATGAAAGTGGTTTCAATGGTTATTGTTATTTTGTTCTAACTTTGGTCATAAGGCTATGGATTGTAGATTCTATGGAAGAAGAAGGGATGGAATCCCCAATGAATCAATTAGATGTTGGACATGTAATCAATTCAGACATGTTGCTACCGCATGTCACACATTAAGATGCTACACCTACAGTGGCTTTGGCCACAAATCTCAAGAATGTGCAAGTCAAAGAAGTCAACCAAGAAGGATTCCTTCATATACATCAACAAGAAGATTTGAAGATGATAATACAAATACCTACAATTAGGGACACTCTCATGCATGGAAACATGAAGTTGATAAAAGAAGTGATGTAATTTCCAATAGCTCGGTCAGGTGCTGGACATGCAACCATGTTGGTCACATTGGTGCATATTATCGTACAATGAGGTGTTATAGTTGTAGTGGCCTTGGGTACAAAGATCAATATTGTTGGAGTACACGGAAAAAACCCTTGAGAAGTTTCCCATACATCTCATCAAGGAAATCTAGTACATATGAAGGAACAAATGTTGTGAGAACATATGCCAAGAAGCAAGAATGGATGAAGAAGACCAAGCAATTGTAGATAGGATAGGTTTATCAGAGCAGGGAGGATGGATTCCATATGGAAAGACAAGTTTAAGGTCTCTCAAATAAATTAGCACACCTTGAGTTCATGAGGTTGGAGGATGAACTCAAATAAGAAAGGATGACTGCTCCAGGCATACAAACAGGTCCTAAGATCATGCATATTGACAAGGGGAGCAGTGAGTAGTGATCAGAGATTTCATATACAAGTATGTAGACACCCTTTTCCATTGATGCCAAAGGGGGGGAGATGAAGACAAAATGGGATCATGTACACTGGGGGAGCATGAGTTGTTGTAATCAATGATAAAGGGGGAGATTGTTGATGAAATTGTCATTGATGCCACCAAGTCCCACTTACAAATCCTCGGACCCCTTACAAAGTGGCTTTGAGCTTTGGACCCCTTACCGAGTGGGTTTGTTCCTTGAAGCACCTTGTACCTAGTTGAAAAGGTCCTTATACCAACAAGGAAGGATCTTGGAGCCACCACCTTGTTAAAGATGTTGAACACCCTAATGATGGAGATGAGGACCTTGGAGACGGTCCTAAAACCTTGATGGAGGATGGAAAACCCCTAGATGGGTTGTAGAAGCATTAATGACCCATTATGTGGTCATTCATGCTCTGATGGTATCATAGTACCTCGTGAGAAGACCCAACTACCCCACAGATGATGTCATAATGGATATTGGACTTTGAGGGTATCCTAGTGTTGTTGAGGTGGTTTAAGAAGCCTATGAAGCCTCTTTCTTGTTGAATAAGGCTTGATGAATCCCTTGGACCCACACTTGATGGTGTAATGACCTTTCAACCCTTATTGGGGTCATGGAGCTATTATATGATGCCGATGACCATGTATGGTCCGACCTAATAGGCTATGGAACCCCTGGTATGATGAAGAAGCCCATGGAACCCTTGATGAATGCCCCAATACCCTTGCAAAGGTCATGGAGCCCACTACTTTCACTTGATATGGTTATACAACATGATGATGTGGTCTTTGGTGACTTAATTAAGTCATGGAACCTTGTGAAGACCTTGATGCCCATTTCTTGCACTTGATGTTGTTAAGGAACCCACACACATATTGGATTGATGATGGTCCATTTAGTGACAAGATTGAATCCCATGATGACATCTTGCACATGGCATGCCATTAAAATCCCTAGTGGCTTGTTGCAACCCTATGAATATGTGGAGGACACACCCCCATGAATTTAAATGACGTGGTTGACTTTGAATGATGTTTTAAAAGAAAAATAATAATAATACATAAGGTTGACCATTGAGGTGGTAAGAAAAATAATAATAATAAATACATAAGGTTGACCATTGAAGTGGTAAGAAGTTTGAAATCCTTGGTCATACATATGGCTTATGTGGTGGACACCCTATTATATGGAAAATAAAATACATGCAATTCTTTGGTAAGGTTTGACCATTGAAGTGGTAAGAAGTTTGAAGTCCTTGGTCATACATATGGCTTATGTGGTGGAAACCCTATTATATGGAAAATAAAATGCATGCAATTATTTGGTAAGGTTTGACAATTGAAGTGGTAATAAGTTTGTGTGACAATTAAAAATTCAAATTACAATTTTTAATAAAAAATTAAAATTCTTACCACTCTTACCTTTGAAGACAAGTCAGACAATATGAAACATGTCCACTTTAATGTGTATATAAAAAAATCCAAGAACAACCAATGATGAAAGTAGAGGAGTGAATTTGTTGATATTGGTTTGAGGTTTTTTTCTCAGCAACAGAGGAGTAGTTTGTTTTTACAAAGAAATTGTCGGGCATCTTCACTAAAATTGGCATAACTTTCTCATATGAAATCGGAATTACAAAGTTCTTAGATCGTTAGAAATATTGTTCTGAGCTCTATGTGATGAGATGATCTATATTTTATTTGGTTTGTCTCCTATTTATTCATATTGTGATATTCGTAATGGTATGGTTCATTCTTTTGGGTTTCTCTTGTGATGGCACATGTATCTCATGGATAGAGTTCATATTTGATCTTAGTATGTGAGCCTGTATATTGGTATATATATTTGGATTCATTATGGAGGATATGATAATGATATTGAATACCTTTATGCTATGATATGGTACAATGTATGATGATAATTCATGTGTTAATGATGTACGCACTATAATGTTAATGCACTCCTATGCAATATGATGTACATTCTTACCATACTGTGATGATTCTCACCAATGAAATATGATGTATTCTTGATGATGATGTTGTATAAAAGGTGCACACTAAGGTTATGATGATGTATACTTGATGATGATGATGAATACGCTATGACGATGATGCATACCTATGATGATGATGCATGACGATGAATTCCTTATGTTCATTGAAACTAGAGCAGAATTATTTGTTAAGTATTTGTGTATGATGAGGTGTACAATAATGTTTACATGAGCATACTAACCATCTTGACCAACATTATTAATGAGTAGAAAAGAATAACCAGTAGTGATGAGCGAAGTTGATGTGCATATATACTTAAGAAGCAGTGATGAGCATGAGTTATGAGAAACACTGATGAGAAGAAGAGATTAGCAGTAGTGATGAACATCAGTGATTAGCAACAGAGATGAGTAACAGTGATGAGTAGCAGTGATGAACATCAATGATGAGAAACAGTGATGATCATCAATGATGAGAAATATTGATGAGCAGATTAAGCAGTAGAGTGATGAGCATAGATTGATGTGGATAGTAGAGATTGGTTGTGTAGTATATCCATATGATTGTTTGCAAGAAAAATATTTCACTTGAGGATTGGACTCCTCAAACCCTTCTTAGTTGGGGCTAAGAAAACCAGGTTGGGTCCTATTATGAGAGTTGGTGTTATTTTCATCAGTTGGTGTTGATTATAATGAGAAGATTGTTGTCTTCCATGTACAATAAATAAAGATCAAAATTCCATATATTCTTTTGTCTCTTTTTATGTGATGTTGTGCTTATAAATCATGATGAATTTGATTATGCAATTGATGACATAATGATTGATATACTCTAATTGATTTAAAGAAGGTAAAAAAAATTATAATTTCTCTCACACTGATTCACCCCCAACCCCCCCACTCAGTCTGGCCATTGTGTCCAACATATAAGATACATCAAAATAATCATCCATGTGTTCTTTCATCCAATATGTGAACCTCCCCAAAAATCTAAACCAATTAAGGAGCCAAGAAAACATGGATACTTCAAGTGGCTTAAAAACGTCTCATCAATACACCCATGAATATGTATATCATCAAAAATAACAAAGGATGTTGATGCCAATAATAATGTTCTTCAATCATATATATCTTCATCCAAGTGTTGGATGAAGTTCCTCCAACATTAAATAGACCAAGAAAAAAGTAAGGAAAATCACGAGTCTTCAAGTGACTCAAGTGAACATCATAGGTGCAATCATGTAGATGTGCATCATCATAATGTAACAAAAGATGTTGTTACAAATGTAAATAAAATGATTCTCTAATCATGTCATCATCAAAAGGAGAGATATAAGTTTCATACTCCTCATTTCACACCATAAAAAAGAAACCTTTCACCCATACTTCATCGCTAATTGATGTGGTTGAAAAAGAAGTAGGGAGTGGATAATTATGAGCCAACCTTACCTCTTTGCAATTCTACCTCTCAAAATTTTGAATGCACCTTCTCCATGATTGGTTGGTCCAATTGTTGTAATATCATGTACCTCCTCCAAGGCTCTACAACTCTCACCAAGAGGAAACTCATAATCCCTCTAAACAAGAATAAGTTCTTGGTTTACTTCTTATTTGAATGTATCCTCTTCAAGTGTCTACATATCAACATGTAACTCATGTTCTACCATCACATGAGATTCCTCTTTTGTAAAATAAATGTTTCCAGCCATTGAATGACTGATTTATATGTAGGAGGGTGTAAAGGACCCTTGCAACCTCTCTTTAATTTGGTCAATCCGCACTATAGATTTTTGGAGTGCATTTTGGGTGGAATCCAACTCATTTGAGAGCTTGACATTATATTCTAGATTCTTCTAGGTTAGTCCATGATACAAACCAACAAGATTAATTAAATAATCTCTATCAGAAATAAATTTCAAAAAGCTACATTTGATGTTGGATATTTCCCTTGAATTTTCTCGATATCCTCCATGGAATATTTCTCCTCTGTGCTCCAAAAAATTTTCGATACCAAAGCAGGTTTTCCATGTTTTTTTTAATATTCTTTTAATCGATCCTCAATGCCCCTTCAATAAAAATAGGTTCTTATTGAGGAACCTCCTCTTCTTATTCCCTCTTGATTTGGTCAACTTCTTGAAGCTTAAGTGGTGATGGGAAAGTTGATATGGGTTCTTCATCATATGCTACACAGTCTTCATCTTCATGTTCATAAGAATTTTTTCTTGCAACAACATTTTCAAATATGATCTCTATGCCACCAACATAGAGTTGTGAGCACCCATCATTAGGTAGTCCTTCACAGTTCAAGCATCCATCAATAGATTCTCTTTGATTAGTACTTTTTTTTCTCCTTGTATTCCTTATGATCAATATTTTTGGAGCCTCTTTTTGAATAAGCTCCAAAAAAACTCAACAAGTAGGAATCACATGCATTCAATGAAACTTATGTTTTGGCCACTTCTTTGTTCTTGAATGACACCTCATTTTCCTTCTTATGTTGAAATCCATACTTGAAAATATATTCTTTGAAAGACAAACTTTCACTAATATCCCATATCAAAGTTCAATACTCCTTGTAACATACTTCGATATCAATGGTTGCAATTTCTTCTTCCATTGGTGGGGGAGGAAGGAAAGTGGGCATAGTGGATCTATTGTGAAGCCAAGACATGTCTACAACTTTTTCTTCAATGGACGGTCTTAATGCACAGGTGCAAGGACCATGCTCGAATACCGTTGTAGTGTACCTTTTTGGGTAAACTAAGCACAATATCCAAAATATTTCAAAGAGGCTTCAAAACTTATTTCTCAACACCCTTATTAACAATGGATTTCACACTAACTCCATGGTTATGAGACAACTGGGGAATCTCAAGGGAAGTAATATTAGGTTTTGATTGCATTTAAAAAATTCATATATGTGTATTCTTAATATGGTTTTCCCAAGGAGTCCTCACAAACAATTCACATACATCATCCCTCAATACTTTATCTAGTTTCGAAACTAGGAAAAAAGCAGTGAACTATTCTTTCTTAGTTTAGTTCTCAACACCACCAAACCTTTCCAAATTTCTTATGGAGGGATCCTATGGGATTTAAAAAATCCTAAAACACCTTTGAAACTAACTGGTTGAATAATAAAACTAATTTGACATGTTATTCAGGTTTGCAAAATTTTGGCCTATTTCGAGCTTTGCCAGTCATGACACTAGGGGGTTCCAACTGACTCCAAATGGTATCGAATTTGAAAATAAAGGATATGATGAGTATCATACCATTCCAATATTACCTATGAGAAATTAAAATCTAACTTTATACTTATTCTACTTTATTTAGGGCTAAGGAGAAAAGGGGCAAATTTACTAGGAAAATGAGGTCAAATTTCCCCCAAGGGTGAAGGCCAAATTGGCTTCCCAAATCAAGTACGAATCTCCAAATTTTCATTAGAGAGTATGGGAATGAATACAAGGAATCAGGGGATGCCAATAATCATCGTTATTAGCTCTCTAAGCTGGTTATAAAGTGCAACATTCATATAAACACTTTTGGTGAAATCACTTCATGAGAAATGGTATTAATAGCTCGATTCTGACACCTAAAAAGTAGATTGAATGGTTTGAATAATGAAATGAAATATAGAGACCATAAAAAACATACAAATGTATTCCCCAAAAACATTAAACATCAGAGAAAATCTCTCACACACATCTGATATAAACGCTTTCAAGCTTGAATCCAATTTCATTAAAACTAGTGACTCAAAAGCACGACAATTCAATCTTTTTACACATGGATTTCTGATATTTTGGATTATAGATAATATGAATATAAGAGTATAGATCTATACATAATATAGCCAATACTAGTAATCAAAAAGATTCAACAAAGAACAATCACCACTCCAACAAGTGTGACATCGCATGAGAGTATGGTGGAATGGAGAAGGAGGAATGAGAGAATAAAGAGAGATGAGAATTTGGGTTGTATGGACATTCAACCTACAACTAAACACCTTCATTCAAATCCAATGATATTTCTGAATGGCCTCTCCATTAAAAAACTGGGAAAGGAATCCAACTCCCTCAAAATTAGTTCACAAGTAGGGAGAGTGAACACTCACCGTGCAATGGACATGCAAAAGATATCCAAAATGCCAAAGGCCAATTAACAAACGATCAAAATCCATCCTCATTCCTCAAGAAATGATTTTATTAACTTCATGAGGCCTCCTAACATCGAATTCCCCTCCATAGGATTCCTCCAACTCAACTTAGTGGTTTAGTAACTCATATGAAACTTGTCTTCTTTCTTCACGCTCCAACTCTTTCCCCAATTCGAATGGTTTCCTCTAACTCACAAATGTGCCCTCTTGGTGGATATTTTTATCCCTGGCATGTTATATTTGTCATAGGTCTGCAATCACATCTAAATTTGTCATATTTTTCATAGAATATTCCAAAATTTGTTGTCATAGAGTGCATGGAATCTCCTTTTAAGTGGCACACATTTTCTTATTAGTCTCTTCCTCTTCCATAGGAGTTCCTCTACTCTCCTAATTCGAATTCCTTGGCTCATGATATGCTATGTCACACCACATGACTCTTGAAGAGCGTTACATTCCTCATGGGTTCAGATGAAGGTCATGCCAAGTGTGTAGGGAATCTAGTCACCCAAAGGATCCACAAGCTACCAAGTTTCTTCATGTACCAATGCCGCCTTATTTCCTTAGCATTTATTATTTATCTGACCCATTTTAATGTGAATATGGTAAAATAAATTCATTTTGGTTCCCATATCCCTCTTATTACAACATTTATGTTTTCATCTCAGCCTAGGGAACTAGTAGGTCGATGAACCATTATGTGCAAGAAGTCTCACTTGGATGGGGACATAATAATGCAACTCATTTAAATGTTTGGCTATGGATCTTCCTTCTTCATTTTGAGATTAAACAACCTCTTTATTAATAATAATTTATTCACTGTCGTGTCTCTTTCATACAAGTCTTGAAGATTTTTCCATAATGATTCAATTGAATTTTCTTGTGAATCATGGAAGTATATTGTCTCCCAAATATTTTCCATGGGGTCTTCACTCAATGAAGCCATGTCATAGTGCCTTCGTTCATGGCATATTAAATAATACCCCTAATTTCACAAATTGCAGATCTATTTAAAACAATACATATTCACAAATAAAACAAATTACCCAAATAAATAGGACACAAGAATTTTAAGTGGAAAATCCAATTTAAGTATTTACCATTTTATTGCTTACAAAAATTCAACGCAACATAGGCCCAACTAATTAAAATCCAATTTAAGCATTTACCATTTTATTACTTACAAAACTTTAATGCAACATAGGCCCAACTAGTGAGTTAGTTTTGTGGAGATCCTTGACTCTTAAACAAAAGCTAAAATATATAATTTTATATCCATTATTCATACCAAATATTTAGAGTTAATAGAAACATAAAACAAATACTATTTAATAATAATAATAAATAAATAAATTTAACTGAAAAAAAAAAAAAAAAAAAAAAAAAAAAAAAAAAAAAAAAAACATTATTTCTCCTTTACCCCTATCCCTTAACTGAACCTTATATAATCTTAATCAAGATGCATTTAAGAAGAAATGAATCATGAATCATGGTTGTACACTTATTATACTAGGGTTAATGTTTTTTTATATTCTCAAAAATGTCAAAAATCTCATATACTAACAGAATCACTTTATTGTGCCCACAGGGGCTTCACTTGTTGACCAATATCCTATCACGTTAGTTCATATTGTGGGTTTTAAAATTATTAAAACTTGAACCAATATATTGTAGGTATTGGGGGGGATGA
This sequence comes from Pseudotsuga menziesii, assembly GCA_001517045.1. NCBI lineage: Eukaryota > Viridiplantae > Streptophyta > Pinopsida > Pinales > Pinaceae > Pseudotsuga > Pseudotsuga menziesii. The sequence goes on along the minus strand of LPNX010834591.1, from coordinate 53,919 downwards.
GGGGTTTAAGGTGCGGGTGGGTAGGGTGGTTTATAAGGATTGAGGTATAAAAAGGGGCAGGGAGGAGGTTTTAAGAATTGGGAGGGGGTTTCAACAAAAAGAGTTTGGGTCAATATCTCTGGAAATTAAGCGTATTCTTTAATATTGCACGATCACACATGCTATGTGAGATGTTCACTAAGTGAAGTCACCGTGGCGTGATTGCACCAAACCACTTAATTTTGTGGACATAGTTGATTGTTAAACAAAAACTAGGAATAAAATCAATATAAACATAAAACAAATATATTTAATAAATAAATCAATAACATCATTACTATGTATATAAATTCAACATTCAACTAAAATAAATAAATATTTTAATTATGGATTCAAATGTACTTGAACTTCTATAACAATCTTCCTATCATAAATATCAAATAACTATCATTATTTTATATATACAATAATTATCATTACTTTATATAAGTAACTATAATCTACATGGCTAAACAAAACCTAGGAGAGTCCTTAGGTTTGCATTATTCTTGATATTTCTCAACACTCTCATTAACAATGGATTTCACACTAACTCCATGGTTATGTAACAAATGGGGAATCTCAAGGGAAGTAATGTTATTTTTTTATTGTCTTTAACAAATTGATATATGTGGAATATTAATATGGTGTGCCTGAGGACTCCTCACAAACAATTCACATACATCCTCCTTCAATACTTTGTCTAGTACAGAACTAGGAAAAAGTAGTAAACTAGTCTTTCTTAGTTTGGTTCTCAACACCACTAAACCTTTCCAAATTTCTTATGGAGGGATCCTATGGGATTTAAAACATCATAAAACAACTTTGACATTAAATGGTTTGATAATTAAACTAATTTGACATGTTATTCAAGTTTGCAAAATTTTGGCCAGCTTCAAGCTTTGCCAATCATGACCTTAGGGGGTTCCAACTGACTCCAAATGGTATCGAATTTGAAAATCAAGGATATGATGATTCTTATACCATTCCAATATTACCTATGAGAACTTAGGATCTAACTTTATGCTTATTCGACTTGATTTGGGGCTAAGACGAAAAGGGGAAAATTTACTAGGAAAATGAGGTCAAATTTCCGCCAAGGATGAAGACCAAATTGCCTTCCCAACTCAAATATGACCCTCCAAATTTTCATTAGAGAGTATGGGAAAGAATATAAGGAATCATGGGTTGTCATTAATCATCATTATTAGGTCTCTAAACTAGTTATAAAGCGCAACATTCATATAAACACTTTCAATGAAATCACTTAATAAGGGGAAATGGTATTAATAGCTCGATTTTGACACCTAAAAAGTAGATTCGAATAATGACATGAAATATAGAGACCATAAACAACATACAAATGGATTCCCAAACAACATTAAACATCAGAGAAAATCTCTCACATGCATATGATATAAACACTTTCAAGCTTGAATCCAATTTCATTAAAACTAGTGACTCAAAAGCATGAGAATGCAATATTTTTACACATTGATTTCTGATATTTTGAATTACAAAGAATATGAACATAAGAGTATAGATCCATACATAATATACCCAATATCGGTCATCAAAGAGATTCAAAAGAGAACAATCACCACTCCAACAAGTGTGTCATCGCATGAGAATATGGGGGAATGGAGAAGGAGGAATGAGAGAATAGAGAGAGATGAGAATTTGGGTTGTATGGACCTTCAACTTGAAACTAAACACCTTCATTCAAATCCAATGAGAGTTCTAAATGGACTTTCCATTACCAAACTTGGAAAGGAATCTAACTCCCTCGAAATTAGTTCACAAGTAGGGGGAGTGAACACTCACCATGAAATGGACAAGTAAAATCTATCCAAAATGCCAAAGGCCAATTAACAAATGATCAAAATCCATCCACATTCCTCAAGACATGATTTTATTAACTTCATGAGGCCTCCTAACATCAAATTCCCCTCCATAGGATTCCTCCAACTCAACTTAGTGGTTTAGTAAATCATATGAAACTTGTCTTCTTTCTTCATGCTCCAACTCTTCCCCCAATTCGAATGGTTTCCTCTAACTCTCAAATGCACCCTCTTTTTGGCTATTTTTATCCCTCTCATGTCAGATTTGTCATAGTTCTGCAATCGCATCTAAATTTGTCATGTTTTTCATAGAATATTCCAACATTTGTTGTCATAGAGTGCATGGAATCACCTTGTAAGTAGCACACATTTTCTTATTAGTCTCTTTCTCTTCCATAGGAGTTCCTCTACTCTCCTAATTCAAATTCCTTGGCTCATGATAGGCTATGTGACACCACATGACCCTCTAAGAATGTTACATTCCTCATGGGTTCGAATTTGGATGAAATTCATGCCAAGTGTGTAGGGAATCTAGTCACCCAAAGGCTTCACAAGCTTCCAAGTTTCTTCATGGACCAATGCCACCTTATCTCCTTAGCATTTATTATGTGTGTGACCCATTTTAATGTGAATATGGTAAAATAAAGTCCTTTTGGTTCCCATATCCCTCTTATTACAACATTTATGTTTTCATCTTAGCCTAGGGAACTAGTAGGTCGATGAACCATTATTTGCAAGAAGTCTTACTTGGATGGGGACATGACAATGCAACTCATTTAAATGTTTGGCTATGGATATTCCTTCTTCATTTTGAGATTAAGCAACATCTTCTTCATTTTGAGATTAAACAACTTGTTCATTAAAAATAATTTATTCACTGTCGTGTCTCTTTCATACAAGTCTCAAGAAGATTTTTCCATAATGATTCAATTGAATTTTCTTGTGAATCATGGAAGTATATTGTCTCCCAAATATTGTCTATGGGGTCTTCACTCAATGAAGCCATGTCATAGTGCCTTCATTCATGGGATATTAAAGAATACCCCTAATTTCACAAATCCGAGATCTATTTAAAACAATACATATTCACAAATAAAAAAATTACCCAAATAAATAGGACATGGGAATTTTAAGTGGAAAATCCAATTTAAGCATTTACCATTTTATTACTTACAAAACTTCAATGCAACATAGGCCGAACTAGTTAGTTAGTTTTGTGGAGATCCTTGACTCTTAAATAAAAGCTAAAATATATAATTTTATATCCATTATTCATACCAAATATTTAGAGTTAATAGAAACATAAAACAAATACTATTTAATAATAATAATAAATAAATAAACTTAACTCAAAAAAACAAAAAACACATTGTTTCTCCTTTACCCCTATCCCTTAACTGAACCTTATATAAATCTTAATCAAGATGCATTTAAGAAGAAATGAATCATGAATCGTGGTTGTACACTTATTATACTAGGGTTAATGTTTTTTTATCTCCTCAAAAATGTCCAAAATCTCATATACTAACACAGTCACTTTATTGCACCCAACCACTTAATTTTGTGGACATAGTTGATTGTTAAACAAAAACTAGAAATAAAATTAATATAAACATAAAACAAATATATTTAATAAATAACTCAATAACATCATTACTATGTATATAAATTCAACATTCAACTAAAATAAATAAATATTTTAATTATGGATTCAAATGTACTTGAACTTCTATAACAATCTTCCTATCATAAATAATAAATAACTATCATTACTTTATATATACAATAATTATCATTACTTTATATAAGTAACTATAATCCATATGGCTAAACAAAAACTAGGAATAAAATTAATATAAACATAAAACAAATATATTTAATAAATAAATCAATAACATCATTATTATGTATATAAATTCAACATTAAACTAAAATAAATAAATATTTTAATTATGAATTCAAACTTATTTAAACTTCTATAAGAATCTTCATATCATAAATAATAAATAACTATCATTACTTTATATATAGATTCAACATTCAGTATTTTGTTCATGGTTGTTAAGTCTTTTTAATTGCCTTTGGTGGGAGACTTGTATTAGTTTATGTTAAGGGCAGTTTCAGTATATGTTTTTCGCGATTTTGGGTAATATTTAATTACGATTAGTTTATATATAGATTCAACCTTCAATATTTTGTTCATAGTTGTTATCCAGCTTTGATTGCCTTCAGTGGGAGACTTGTATTATGTTAAGGGCAGTTTGAGTATATGTTTTTGGTGATTTTGAAAACTTACGTGGAAGTTAGGTTGATCATTTAGATACTATGTTGATATATGTAACAAACTCTATTTGTTTTTATAACCGCTATTTTTTTAATACAGCTTTACTTTTAATATAAAGTTATCTTTCAATATGAAAAAAAAACATTCAATAAAA
>LPNX010834591.1:36586-49194 GCA_001517045.1 Pseudotsuga menziesii | reverse complement strand
TCCTGGGCTTCTCCTTTGAATCTCATAATGTGAGAAGCTCCATTATTATAAAGCTGCACAAGTCAAAGCGATTTAGTCCGCACAATTAATTGAAATTGATCTGAGATGAAATGAAAGGAAAGGAAGAATTGATTCAGGTAATTATTAGATGAATTAATACCTTCTTGTCTACAAAGTCTGCCCAGAATCTTGCACGGGCTCGGCCATATGCTGTGTCCGGCATAAAAGGATTGGAAGCAGGCCAGACCTCGTCGATGTACTCGAGAATGATGAGAGACTCGCAGACAGGGTTGCCGTTGTGGATGAGGACTGGTATCATCTTGTGAACAGGATTCATTTGCAGTAGAAGGTTGGTCTTGGCGGAGAGATTCTCTTCTTGGTATTCATATTTGACGCCTCTCTCTTCCAAGGCAATCAAAACCCTCATACCGTATATACTCGCCCATAAGCTCAACACCTTCACGTGCTCCTCCTGATCAACCTTCTCCATCGTCCCCTATGGAAAATTGAAAATAAATGAGACAATTACAATACTTCTCTCTGGATTAATGAATGTTGAATGCTTGGAGAGAATTATAAATAGGTAGTTCTATATATAGTGAGTGAGGAAGCATCCATCCATTCCATTCCCCTAGTGATCACTACCGGTAGTAGGTGTGCACCGCTTAACTTTCGGCAGCCTAGTGCATAAGCGATTACCTTAAAAGTGGCCGTGTCAAACAGTCTGGCTGTTCCTGTTGCTTGGTAGGTAATTGGCGTTGAAAAAAGTTATCCAAGACACACATGATCTTGCTCCTTTTGGAAAATTGTTTAAAAAATCCTTTTCTCTTTATATACAATACACCTTATTCATTAATCTCCAATTCACGTGAACAAACAAAGATGTGGCTAGGAGCGGCCTCCTCACGCACTTTTGAATTCTATTTGAGCAAGTGTGGCTACCATATTTAGAAGTGTGACATGAACCCACGACTGGGCTCGCTTCAGCTGTTTCCCGCCGTGGGGAGACCCAGCTACCCAAACAGTGAACGGACAGTCGTTCGATATACTGTTATCTGCATCGTATCTCTTTTACAGATATGCAGACCAAGGCAATAACTTTCACATTCACACATGTCGATGAAGCAAAGAAACCCAACATGGGTAGCTCTGCTTAACTTTATTGGTATTGGATTTTCCAACCAAATGGTGAATGGTCAAATCCAAGTAAGGGTCGCTTTGTGACTATTGTTTACAAGTTCCCATGCGACTATTGGATGGTAAAGAGTCAGGTTCCATGCGACTATTGTTTACAAGTTTTTAGTTAATTTTGATCTTATCAAAGGATAAGTGTAAAGTTTTTAATGTTATTACATAAATTTTATTTTATACTTGTATTATTTTTTATCCTTAATTATCTCTGATTTAGCCTAGGCAGGTAGGGGAAGTGGTCAGCATAGTTGGAATTTGACGAGTATTTAAGAGCAGTTTGCAGCTTAGGCTTATGCGTTTCGAAAAATTACATAACTAGCATAGCCTCAAGTTGGGGAAATGAAAGGTCTAAGAGAAAGTTGTTGTGTGTATGTAGAAAGTATAAGTTTTGAATTGAAGGAGGGTTTGCTTGCAGCTTGCTGGGTTTGCTTACAGCTTGCTGGTCGGAGAACTTGCAGGCTTCTGAACTGATGGCGATGGACCCAAACACACGCGCTGGAGGAGATGGGCGTACGAGGGTTTGCTTGCACTTGCTGGTCGGAGAACTTGGAGGCTTCTGAACTGATGGCGATGGAAGTCGCGATTTTTCGAGGTACGGGTAGCCACTATAACCCTTATCATCCATCCGGTTCATTTCTGTTTTGGCTCTTGGTTGATACGGCTACCTGTTATCGTTGTCAGTCTTTTTTTCTGGGTTATTTCGGGATGGTTTGAACTTTGTTTTGGCATCATTTTTGGGTTATTCCCTTTGGTGGTACTTGACCTTTGGCCGGACCTTTTACTCTGATACCCTCCCTCTGTGTTTTGATATGGGGTTTGTTGGTTCTTTGATCTTTGTTTTAGCCGTTACCGGCAGCTAGAGTCCCTCCTCATAATCGAGGACTAGTACCAACCAGCTTAAAAGAAGTGGGAAGTTTCAGCATATTTGTCGGTTTTTTTTTCGGTATAGGCTTGATTTGGCGTCGTGTTTAATTTGTCTCCTATCTGTAAGGAGTCTGTCGGGATTGGTATCACTAGGGTTTGTCTGATTTGTTTCGTTACTGCTTTGTATTTTGGTCATAGACAAGGGTTATTATCTAGTGAGTAAACCCTACCCTCGTCGTCTCGGTCTTTATATCGGGGCTATCGATTTTTTTGTTGTCCTGGCTTTATTGTGGATTGATTGAGATATATGGATTGGTATTTCGTTCTCGTGTTTAGCTTTGAATATATGAGATGACTGCTATTTCTTGTGATTATTAGCGATTTGTCTATCGCTCACACGTTTCTGTTGGTTTATTGATTTACATTACCATTCTCAGACCCGAACCGGCTTCCTCGACAATTTTTGGTTGATTGGATTGACTGTCTTTATTTGCTGTTTGTTCTTTTATGTGCCGGTATTGTGCCTTCTGTAAGGATTACATCGACCTGAAGTCCCCTGGTTTGATTGCCTAAGGGTTAGTGAGGGGGGTTTTTTCTTGGTCTCTGTATCTGGGATTTCTATTGTGATAACCATATTCTGGATTTGTATGCGACATACACTGGATAATTTTTGTTTTGGGTCTGCACTATCATAGGCACCCGTGGTATTGAGGGTATGAGTCATCTTATGTCCACTCTCATTCTCTCTTATCGGCATATATTCCTTCTAGGATTTTATGTCGATGTAAACCTGTGTTATCTTGGCATTGGGCTAGATTCTGGAATTTGGGGTTTTCGACTGTCTTGTTCCTTTCTTTGACAGTATCGATATCCGCTTTATCTATATAGGCTTTTGATTTTAGCCATTGTGGTTTGGATTTGCGTTTTCACTGGCTCCTGAAGTTTTGAGGTTATCGCACTGTCTTTTTTCCTCTATCGTCTCCCTATCGGCGTATGTTCCTGTTGGTGTTTATGTCGATTGTATCCCTGTTTTTTCTTGGCATCCTCGAATGTTTCTGATTTTTGGGGCATTTCGATTGTCTTGTTCCCTTTTAAGCTAGTTTGATCCCTTCAGAACTATTTGGGGTTCGTCTGCCTTCTACTATTTATGGAATGATCCCTTCTTTGCTGGAAATGATTTCTGATATACACATTATGAAGCTGTGATATATAGTTTCTTTCTATATGATTATTGATATCAGAGACTCTCCTTATGTTCAATTGTATTCAGCCCTATCCTTCTGATTGTTTATTTGTATGCGGCTCGAATTTGATGGTCTGATATTGATGAGGTGATGTTCGATTTTTGGACTAACTTAGCAGTCTGGTTTGTTTCTGTTTTATTGGGATCCGACTGTCTTCCTTCCATATATTTTGTTCCTATCTGTGCCGAGATCAATATCTGGGGTTTCATTAAGGAGATTTGATTCAGTGCCCTTTAATTCTGTTGCTCATAGTCCGAGGTTTGAACCTGTTGGTTTGCTATTGATTGAGTTTGTTGATCTGTTTTTGGGGACTGCTTTTTGGGAAGCTCTTACCTTGCTTTTGATGGTGGAGACCCATGATGGGTCTCCTGACCCTAGAATGGACCATGGTCCTGCTCGATTTCAGAGGCGTAGAAGGCAAAGGCCTACAAAATTTTGGAAGTGAAACTACGCTATGTGGTTGGTCGGGATATATATATGGATAGGGTGGAAGCTTTAAGTCGTCGGGCATTAATTGGTAGGCTGGAATATGCTTCCATGGAGAAAAAAGACTGGGTTTCTTGGGCTACTGAGTATTGGAAACCTTTTCTATCCTATGTTCCTACTATCAGCTTGTTGGTTCAGGGCTGGATCGTTTTTGTCTTCTTAGAGGACTCTCATGCCTCTGAGGTCTTAAGCCGTCTTTGGAGGGTGGGTAATGGTTCTTTAGTTCTTGATCGATGGCATGTAAATTTTGATCTAGTGAGAGAAAGAGTGAAAAAACGCCATCTGTGGAAAATTCTCCCAGGGCTTCCTTTCCCGCTCTGGAATCGATCTCTTTTGGAAGGAATTGGGAACACTATAGGACGGTTTGTGGCATTAGAGGATGATTTCATGAATTCCTTTGATAAGAGGAAGGAAAAAGTTCTTGTTGAACTTGATATCACTAAAGGCCTCCCGGCTAAAGTAGAGATTCTCTGTCATGAGCATTTGGATTTTTAGGGCATTCCCTTTAGGTGCAATGTATGTAGGGAGACTGGCCATTTGCGCCGTGACTGTCCTTCTTTCCATAGTAGGGTTGTCAAGTGATCTTTAACAAATTATTTTGTTAATTCCCCTATATTTTCTCCATCAAAGGTTTGTTCAACTCCAGTACAAAAAGCCTCCTCTCCTGGTTAGATGAAAAATACTATTTCTTTAGTTGGGGAAGTATCAGATCTTGATCTGGATATAATTGACTCTGTGATTAGCAGCAAAAAAGCTCCTACTCGTTCTTGTAATCTTTCTGTGGAGAATGAACCTGTAGTCCCTACGAAGCTTGCTATTTTGGAGCCAACTCCCCTGCCCCCTAATATTAGCCTTTCTCCTGCTCCGGATCCTCCATCTGCTTCGATTCTGATTGATGTCTTTCCTAGCTCCTCTACTCCTTCTCCTTGCCCCCTAGAAGTTGTTGCTCCTCCTCCTTTGTTCACTGAGGATGATTTTCCACCCTTATCAAATAAGGGGCCATCGACTATTGAAACGCCTCCTCATAGCCCAGCTATCTCCACATCCTTCAAAGACCCTTCTTTGCAAAAAACTCTGAACATTTTCTCGAATAAGATGCCCCTTTCTCCTTCTATTCTCCCACTAGACTCAATCAGATTTGAGAATGTCACTATCAGAAGAAAGAAAAAATATTCTAAGCCACCATTTGATTCTTTGGATTTAGCCCCAGCTCCTTACACCCCTTTATCCTTGAGATTAAAAGCAGCAGACTGTACTTCTTCCTCTCCTCCTCCTCGGGTCCTTAGAGCTTCAACCCCACACCTTCCCGATTCTTAATGCGTATCCTTTCCTTGAATATCTGTGGTTTGGGGGGTTCGGCCAAACAAAAAAGCGTTTGTCTCTTGCTGTCTTTTCTCTCTCCTGATTTAGTTCTTCTTCAAGAAACAATGACAAGTCCTTATCCAGCTTTATTTGCTTTTTCCAAAATATGCCCGGGATGGGAGTTTTGTGCCCTTAGCTCAAATGGTCTCTCTGGGGGAGTTCTCACTGGTTGGAATCTGAAACTTTTTAAATGAAAAGCTTATCAAACTGTTGCTGGTATATTACTGAAATCCTCTCTCCGGGGTTCTGCTTTTAAGCTCTCCATTCTAAATTGCTACGGCCATTATCACAATCATGATACTTTTTGGAATGCCATAGCTTCGGGAGGTCTCCTTTCGCTGCCTAATCTCATCTTAGCTGGGGATCTAAATCTTACTCTTTCTGCCTCAGAAATCTGGGGGTCAAAATCTCTTTTAGACCCTTTGAGCCCATATTTCTCAAAGCTTTTCTCAAAACATAACCTTGTGGATGTGGCTCCTCCTTGTGCTGGCCCTACTTGGAGGAATGGGAGGATAGGGGAAGAAGGTATATCTAAAAGATTAGATCGTTTTATGTTATCAGAACAGCTGGTCAACTCTCTTCCCAAGTATAGAACTTGGACTCATAGATGTGGAATTTCAGATCATTTCCCTATTGTTTTGGAATGTTTAGAACATCAAAGCACTAGTGCTTATCCTTTCAAGTTTAATCATTCTTGGTTAAACAATGAGGATTTTGTTCAGATGGTTCATTCTGAATGGCCTCTTATTCAATCAGACCTCTCTTTGGATGCCATGAATGATCTTTCCTGCAGACTGAGAGCTCTTAAAGAAAAGGTAAAATCATGGACTAAAGCTGAAGCTTTAAAAATGAAAGATAAATCTGTGGCTTTGGAAGAAGAAATCAACTATCTTCTCCGCTCCTCTTAGTCTGCAATATTAAATCAAGATCAGCAATCAAAACTAAACTCTCTCAAAGCAGCTCTTCAACAAGTAACTGATCATGAGATTTCTTCTGCAAGACTTCAAAGTAGAATTACCTGAGCTCTTAAGAGAGATGCTAATACCAAATATTTTCATGCGATGGCTACAGCACGAAAAAATCATAATGCCATTTGGAGTCTTAAAGATGGTTTGGGTAATTGGGTTTCAGATGATCAAAGTCTAAAAGAACTCGATATTCAATATTTTAAGACCATGTTTGAAGATGATAAGCTGATGAATCTGGAATCCCAGCTGAAGGTTATTCGTCTCTTTCCCTCTTTTATTAGTCTGGAGGATAAGGAATCATTTTCTAGCCTAGTTACTTTGATGGAAGTGGAAAAGGCTCTACACCTCTTTAAAAAAGATAAGGCTCCTGGGCCGGATGGTTGGCCAGTGGAGTTCTATTTGTTATTTTTTGATCTTTTGGGCCCTCTCCTTGTTAAGGTGGTGGAATCAGCTAGAACCATGGAGAAAGTGGCCCCTGCTCTCAACTCTACTTTTCTAGCTCTCATCCCAAAGACAGAACTGCCTGTATATTTCGCGGACTATCGGCCTATATCTCTTTGTAATCTCTGCTATAAACTGATTTTCAAAATTGCAGCTATGAGGCTTAAACCCTTTCTGGATTCTTCCATCTCCCCTCAACAATTTGGCTTTTTAAATAACTGGCTGATCCATGATCCTATAGCTATCACTCAAGAAGTCTTACATACTGTTAATTCCAGTAACAAACGTGCCCTCATCCTTAAGCTGGATTTATCCAAGGCCTTTGATAGAGTTAACTGAACCTTCATTCGTCTTCTTCTTATTCAGATTGGGGTCCCACTTGTTGGAGTTAATTGGATCCTAGGATGCATCACTTAGGCTAACTTTGCTGTTCTTGTTAATGGATCTTCTTCCTCTTTCTTTCCAGCATCGCGGGGTTTAAGGCAGGGGTGCCCTTTATCCCCCCTCTTGTTCATTCTAGTTATAGAAGGGCTTAGTCTTCTGATTGAGGATGCAAAACATAATGGGAAGATTAAAGGCATAAAAATTTCTTCAAAGCTTTCGCTTACCCATTTACTATTTGTAGATGATGTGATTTTATTTGGTCTGGGATCTTTTGAGGAATGGCTAGCCTTTAAAGCCATTCTAGATACTTTCTACGAGGCCTCAGGTATGAGTATCAATGTGAACAAATCTTGTTTTCTACAAAATGGTATGGAAGAGGAAAACCTTCAAAGAATCACAGATATTATCCCTTATATGACTGATGATTTCCGGAAAGGTTTTAGTTATTTGGGCTACTTCCTGAAACCGTCAGGTTACTTGTTAAAAGATTGGCACTGGTTGGTTTCAAAATTTGAAAAGAAAATTTCACATTGGACAAATAGACTCCTCTCCATAGGAGGTCGACTTGTACTCATTCGTGCTGTTCTCTCAAGCATACCAGTCTACTGGATGGCTCTGGTCTCGATTCCTTCTTCAATACTAGACATTCTCAGGAAACTAATTTATTCCTTTCTGTGGGGATCTTCTTCCAGGAAGAAAAAATTTCATCTAGCAGACTGCCATCTTCTGGCTAAGCCCACTTCTCACGGTGGCTGGGGTATAAAACATCTCCCTAGCTTTAGTCTTTCTTTGAGAATGAAATCTTTTTGGCTGGCAGTAAACAACAAGGGCATCTGGAATCTTCTCATATCTGCAAAATACCTGAAAAATAAACCTTTTCACTTTTGGCTTAGGGAAAAAAACTTCATTTACAACAATGCCTCAATTATATGGAAGGGTTTTATGGCTACTTTGGATTGGATCGATAAGGGAATTATCTGGCAAATTGGAAATGGTGAATCCATTTGCCTGGGTGCAGACGCAATTGTGGGTATGGGATCCTCTTTTTCCCTGCCTAGAGATTTACGAGATTATTTAGAGGATTATGGTATTTGTACTTTAGCTCAGGCTCGCAATCATACTCCCAATGCCACAGGTTATTGGTTCTCTGCAGATGACCTTGATCTAATCGGAGATTGGAAAAATATATGGAAAAATTAGATAAGAGGCTTGGAATTTGGCCATATACAGCTCACGGATCAAATTGATATTATATCCTGGACTCATGATAAGTATACAGGGCCGTTATCTGCTGCTGAAGGTTATTCCTGTGTAATCTCGGATTGTTGTTCAGAATTAAATGATAAAGTTCTGAAAATCATATGGACTATGACTATTCCTCTGAAAATAAAATGCTTTATCTGGTTATTGATATATCAGAAAATATTAACCTAGGAGCAATTGCAGTCTAGAGGCATCAATGGGCCAAGTCGATGTGTTCTTTGTGAAGGTAACCTGGAAAATATACATCATCTTTTTTTCTGCTGTCCTTTTTTCGCCAGAGTATACTCTCATTTTGAGGTTAAATTCAACTGCTCGTTTCCCATTTCCAGATCTGTTCACTCCTTTCTGGGCCAATGGTTTTCTCATTTTGTGAGTTCTGCTCCTTACAAATACTTGCCACTGTTTATTTTTTGGGGAATCTGGCTATTAAGAAATATTTGCATATTTGAAAATAAGAAACAAACATTCTCTTCGTTGATTGCCAGAGTTGACGGTTTGGTTAACACTTATCCTGTGCCTATGAAAATTCATAAAACCCGCAATATTGGCCCTGAACCGTCAAAATACTTCCCATGTGGCTTCTTTGATGGAGCAGCCACGGAAAATATAGGTGGATCGGGTTATGTGATTTTTATAAATGATTCACATTACTTCAATTTTTCTATGGGCTGTGGGAGCTGTTCGAATACAAGAGCAGAGTTATTGGCATGTTGGGGAATACTTAGAGTCAGTTTATTGATGGGAATTCCATTGCAGCTAATTTATGGAGACTCCATGGTTATTATCTCTTGGCTTAACAGAAATTCTGCACTTGATGTTCCATCTCTGATGCACTGGTGTTGTGACATAAGATTTATGCTTCAAAAGAACCCGCTGATGATCTTTAAACATACATATCGTGAGCATAATTCGTCGGCAGATGCACTCTCCAAACAAGGCCTGAAATTGGATATGGCTGTTGTTTCTTTTTCAGAAACTATGGATGGTTTGATTATGAATCACAACAATCTCAATCTTTTTTAGAGTAGCTGATTACTACTTTTATTCAGCTTGTTATTAGCAGTTGACCGAGTATCACTTTCTGTTCTTGTTGAGATCTTCTTGCCAACATATATTGCTCTGATGTATGTTTTGAAGTTCATCCTCGATATTTCTCAGTACCTTTTGACTTGAATTATCAGGGATGATGAGAAAAGTCTGCTAAGATCAGAATTTGTCTTTTTTGATTCTGCTGTTATGTTATTGTCACTTATTCTCATATGTGATGGATCTGGATTGACAGCTGTTTTGTATTGTCACTTATTTTTATATGTGACGGTCCTGGATTGGCAATCATGCTGATATGTAAACGATGTCTTTTGATTCATATGAATAACAAAGGCTGGTATTTTTTCCTCTGAAAAAAAAATTTGACGAGTATTTGTTGGGTTTTAACATTTTTCCATTTTCCCTCTTAAATATGGGTAAAAATGGTCATAACCTTTTTGTTAAATTGTTGAAGTTTTTGTAGAATTTCATTTTGAGAGTTTAATTTTTTACAACATCATTATGTCTCTAAGTTCTAACTTCTAAGCCACGTATAGGTCATGAGGGTCCACTTAGCACCATCCACTTGAAATATTAAATGACATGGTCTGTAGTTTAATGTCATTGAATACATAATTGTTTGAGTAAATATGAATACACGTGGTTGGTTTTCCTTGATCTATATTTAGTTCATTAATACTTTCAACCCTTAGTGAAGAGAAATGTTAAACCCAAAATGGAAAAAAACATAACTAATGTAGTTTAGAAGTTTGGAGACAAAAATTCTTTTACTTCATAAAGTGGCATTAAATCCATATAAAAAAGGTCTTGTAAGCTTGCCTTAACAATTCAAGTTTAAGATCTAGATCCAAAAGTAGTTGAACTTGTTACATGAGAATAATAAATAGCATATATATATATATATATATATATACTAGAGAGAAGCATAGCTAGCTGCAAGGCCAAATCTGGAACTATACATTGAATAGTATCCACTTGACGAAGTCCCAGATTAGGTAAAGGGAGGAACCTCACTGATATAACGTATATAAAATTATACACCACTTATACAACGCTCTTATACAACATTTATGGTAAAACCTTTCAAGCTGTGTGTGTGCTACTAACGTATATAAACTTATACACCACTTATACAACGCTCTTATAAAACATTTATGGTAAAGCCTTTCAAGCTGTGTGTGTGCTACTACATCCACAAGTAGCAACATCCAAAATAGTTATGTATTCCATGCCAATGAAATAGCTTGCCCTAAGGTAAAACTTTTTGGTTCGTAGCTCTAATAAAAAGGTTCCATAATTATATTAGTTAAATAAACTAACCACAACTACATTAATTTTATTTAACATGTGTAAATAGGTCCATAGGCATAAATTTAAGCATGCATATACTATACCAAAATATTAATAAAATTAATGTGTTTATTGCTAGTAACTAGTGAACAGGTAGAGATATTTCTATAACATTAAGAAATTATTATTATTTAATTTATCATAATATTAATATTAATTAATAATTTATATTATTAATTAATTAATTAAATATAATAATTAATTAAAATAGTTTCAATTAACATATTTTATTATACTACATCAAATATAATTAATATAATAGTATATAAAGATATGAAAAAAACTTATTTATAAAATAATAATATAATTAATTATAATATTAATATTAATTATGATTTAATTTAATATTTATTTAATCAATTATAAGAATTTATTATTTAAATAATACCATTTAATGAATAATATAATATAATAATTAATATTATTATTCATTTAACATATTTTATTATACTTTATTAAATATAACTAATATAATAGTATGTAAAGATGTTAAAATATAACATTATAGTATAATAATAAAATAGAATTATTTATTTAAAAAAAATAAATTAATTATAACATTATGATATAGTATAATAAAGTATTATATTTATGTCAAAGATATTTTTTATATTTATGAATAATAAAATAATAACTATTATAATTACTATAGTATAAAAGGTATTATTCTTAATCACATACATGTCTATCATGTTTATGTCTATTTAATATTTTAATTTAATTAAAAGCATTGAAAAATACAATTAATTATAATAAAATATGTTAATTGAATGATGATATTTGTGACATAACACTCAATGAACGTTGTAATACAATGTAACCCTTTATAAATGTCACAACATGACATAACCTTTGATGAATGAAAAATGTGGCATTATTATCGTGTCGAATCTTTGGTTGTGTCAGCATATACTGGACATTGTAATGAACCATAGTGTACTTTGGTCAACCATGCTTATATTTAGTAAGGCCAAAGTAACCCATGGTTGAATTTTTCAAGTAAGGTTTGACATTAGTTAACCTGTAGTTAATTAAAATATTATCATTAAAGTAATATTAATATAATAAAATTATTTAATTGAAAATAATAATATTTAATTATAATGAAGACGTTGAACATCACAATGCGACATAACCAATTGTATTTCTATATAGTATGTTTTATGCCGAAAAACATTAATTTTTGTGACATAAAACCCTTGCAAATTGTGACAATGCTACATAGCCTTTGTTTAATTTCATAATGTGACAAAGACATTGGAGAATGCAAGCATTCAAATAGTATGTAGGAGGTTCACGAAGGGTTATGAGGCACATCGTAACATGTCTAATGCATTTCCTATATGAATGGACCACAATGTGACACAAGCATGTATGAATCTCAAATTTGTTACAATAATCAAGAGATGTTTCGATTGCTACAATCATCCAAAGATGTTTTGATTGCTACTATGCGATTATCTTGACGATAAAATTTATATGACAATCCAATAAAGGCTTCGAGGAACATTGCAAATATGAATTGTTAGAATTTGATATAATCATGGATGAATGTCGCAATCGAACATTATGATATATTTCATAGTTTCTTAATGTACCAATCCAACATGTCTTCCTTGTGATTAGAATGAAGATGAGTGAAATATCAAACTAGAATGTGACATAACAATTTACTAATGTAACAAGATTCCATAAGTAATATATTATTAGAAGATGAATGTTGCAATTAAACATGGAACTTAATGAACATTCCAATGTGACAACACCCTTGCAAACCCTAAGCATGAAGACTAAAAGATGAATTTTAGATTATGACATAAACATGGGGCAATATCACAATCAAACATAAAAATTGATGAATGTTAGAATGCGACAAAAGATCAAAATGTGACATAACCCTTGATGAGTGCCGAATGACACATTATTCATGTGTCACATATATGGCTATTTTGGCATATATTGAACAATGTAGTGAACCATGGTTGACTTCAATCAATCATGTTTGAAT
>LPNX010834591.1:20090-32328 GCA_001517045.1 Pseudotsuga menziesii | reverse complement strand
TATAAAAAGTTTAAACAACCTAAAACATTTATTGAAATTGATAAAGAGTAAAATTACAGATCCTAATACAAAACATAATGGATGTAATTATAACATCTAAGCATAATAAAAAACAGAGATAATAGCTTGAAAATGTAGAAATCTCTTACCTGCAATTATGCAGCTTGTAATGGCTAAAGAACCCTGCACGCTTCAACACCGAGAATTATTAAAACAATTTCTATATTTGACCTTAGGAATGATAAATGGGTAACTTTGGAACTACCATGTTCCTTCCAACCATGACCCGGAACCGTTTCAAGTTCTAATTCGGATCCCCCAAGTTGGCTCCAACATGCAAGTGATCTAGAACTCCTAAAGGTGAGGCTGCTGATGTTTGGAAAATTAGGCCTTGTATAAGAATGCTTGGACTTGGAAAATGCTCTCCAAATTCATTCAGGAATAATAATGAGATCCCTAATCCTTCTATTGGATTTGTTCTTATAGATAATATTTTAGGAAAGGGAAGTTGGTTTAAACTTCAGTTAAATCAAGAATTCATTACTTTCCTGAAAATAATCTTTAATTTGATTTTTATAGAACTAATAGTTATTTTGTTTACTAAAAACTTTGACTAGTTCCTACCTGAGCTTAGAATAGAATATTTATTTAAATATTTTAATTCATGATATAATATCTACATAGACTAACTTATTATTTTAGTTACCTCTATTTCTTTATATATATATTCTTGAATATACATATTAGATAAACTTTACTTATTATCCTTGATTATTATTTATGGATAATATATCATAGTTTATTTATTTTGATGTGCCCCTTAGTTTATGTTTATTTCTTTTATCAAGGCCTCGGGTAGGGTTTGGTCGGTCAACTAGGTTAGGGGTGAAAAATTGAAGTTGGGTAACACTTCCGTGAGAATCGGGTGCCCAACCAACATAGCGGGAGTTATTCAGCCGAATAACTATATTTATTCACCGAATAATTAAGTTATTCGGCCGAATATTTATAGTTTTTCGGTCGAATAACTAATCCTTTATTCGGCTGAATAAACTTTAACGATAAACTTTTAATTTGACGGAACAGATTGCCAATCGGTAATTTTTATCGACAATTCAATAATTATTTGGACGAATAATTTTTTACCATATAAGCTCAGCTATAGGCTCATTTTCATTGTTTGGCCTGCAACGATTTGTTGTTGTCCAGCCACCTGTCTCCCCACTCATCTCATTTCGCCACCCGTCTTGCCACCTGTCTCATCCTTGTCCACGTCACCCAGCTGTCTGACGTGTGCATCCGCCATCCTGTTCAACTATGTACAAATGGACAGAGCTGATCTGCTCTATTCATTTGGATAGAGTTGATCGGCTCTGTCCAGATGGATAGAGCTGATCAGCTCTGTCCATATGGACAGAGCTGATCAAGTCCCTATGTAAACAATTTATATGATAGTTGAAAACAATATATATGACAGTTGAATAGCTTTGTCCATTTGGACAGAGTTGAACAGCTCTGCCCATTTGGACATCTCTAATTATTTTAAATGATTTTAATTAAATAAAATTCAATATAAAAATTTAAATCTGTTAATGTTTTTTTTGTTTCTATATTTTTTTAATTAGCTTATTCTTATTCCCATTGTACATGAAATTTTATAGAATATTTAGAGAGCTCTGTTTTAAAAAAGTCCATAACTTTTTAATTAGCTTATTTTTATTTTCTATGTACATGAAAATTTATAGAATATTTAGAGAGCTCTATCCAAAAAAATCCATGGTTATCTAAGCTTAAATAACTCCACCGGTATGTAGCATCTCTAAATGATATTTAAGACATCTAGACATTTAAGACTGTACAGGTTGCAGCTCTGTCCAAATGGATAGTTCTGATCAGCTATGTACAAATAGACAAAGCTGATCAGCTCTGTCCATTTGGACAGAGTTGATGAGCTCTGTCCATATGGACAGAGTTGAACAGCTCTGTCCAAATCGACAGAGCTGATCAAGTCCCTAAGTAAACAATTTATTTATGTATGTTTTTTTGTTGGTAGGGAACAGGATTTCAAAACCTTTTCATTTTACTACCCTGAGTTACAACTTCAGCTGTAGTGTAATAACTATATAGTTTTGTTCTTAACCTCTACTATTTGCCCTAGTCCATACAACTACTAGCCGAAGTATAAGTCCCATGGCACTTTATGAGTATCTTAGTCCATGATGCATTGCATTAAGTAACATTGCCATTTCATGCTTTTCTGAAACATAGAGAGAAAAGGTTAGATAGATAAAGGCAAGTTTAAAGAAATAATTGCTTTATCTTCTTATGGGGATGGAGACCAAAACAACGAGAAGTGTAATGTAAAATGATAGGGATAGGCTAGACTAATGGGGGAAATCCATAGGTGTATGTAGTCAGTCCCTAGACGCTCGCCTTAGTCCAAGTCGAAATCTATATGTACTTGCCATTTGATGTGATAAATCCATGAAATCACAACAGCTGATTGATAGCGGTTAGTTGATTCATTGCCATTACTCTTCATTGCTTTATACAACTAGAGGCACTAGGATATATAATTCATTGTAAACACTCTAGATCCTAGAAGAAGGGAAGTGCTAGTATTTAAAGATGAGAAACAAAGAGAAGGCAAGGAATAATCTAGAAATACTTTCTCCCTATTAGATTCAGGGATGAGCTAGTTGATTCACCTACGATTTAAGTTCAATTGAAGAAAAAGAAGCTCTATCTTAATTTAATAGTGATGCTCTCACTAACAAGTCTATAATGACTAGGTAGCTAGTAGCCAGCAATAGTGTCTTTCTGTAGAGTAGGTAAGTACTTGCACTTTCCTTAGACTATATTTTATACTTAGCAAAACGTAGTTCATGCACATGTTGTTAAAGGACTATTAAATAATATTAGTGATATCTAGGTCCTTATTGAAATATTAGTTTTTATAGTTGCTAGGTCTTTGAAGTTGATTAATTAACATGTAGAAGGTTAGGCCCTTAGTGATTGATGCATTATGGCTCTCAAACTTCACGCCTCGATATTTAGGCCTGACACACTATCTCCTTGCATTTTCCACCGCTCGACTTGCAAAATTGTTTAATGGATCAACATGTTTGGCTTCAAATTACTCTACGTTTCAACTTTTGGCCTCTGAACCAAAACACGTTTATGGCATGTGCTGGGGTCAAAATGTTATACAACATGCATAGCAACCATCATATACCAGTGTATTTATTGGATTTAGGGATCTTTCTTATCACGAAGAAGCCTCATTATCTTTATATATGTTATTTCTCCATACCACCTTTGTTTTTTCTATTTATATTACATTGAAAGACTAATTTTAATAGTAGTTAGATCTTTGAAGTTGATTAATTAACATGTATAAATTGATATTTGTGTAAGCTTGTAGATATCATATCCAATGGAAAGAGAGCCGCCTTTGAGACAGAAGCGTAGGAGGTCATCAAATTCTTCGGGAGTTGGTGTCCAAAATGAAAATCGAAGATTATCAACTTCACCTCGAGACTCAAGCCTATTGTATAGTTCACATTCATTTGATCATCGACGTAGCGATAGTGGTAGAGATGATTCCCCCTTATCATCTATGGGTGAATGTGGATCTTGACCTTCTGTACGGGAGACAAGTGTGGAAGCAGAGCAAGGTTCGCAAGAGGCTCATCATCATACACAAGGTGGCAAAGGTCAAGGAAGGATGCAATATGTCTAGCTAGATAAGGGTTGTACGCCCATTACGACCTATCCATCGGATTTACCAGACGAGATTCCATGGGAAAGTGGGATTCAACAAACAACTCTTGAAATTTGTAGGGCTCACTATGACAAGCTGCAAAATGATCTTTCTAGTTTGGATATCGCTTCAGAGAACAAACAAAGTATAGAGATGATTTTGTTATCTTTACAAAAATACATTCAGGTATATGAGGATCTTGGACCAACAACAGATGGTTTTGTTGCCTTGATGCAAAGAAGAAAGGCAGAAGTGATGGGTCTAGATAAGCGGGTTGTTGTGAAGGAAAGGGTGACTAAAGAATAGGCCAACTGAATGTTCAACTTCAAAGAGAGCCTAAAGCGGAAAGCATTGGAAGTGCAATATTTTAAGCACCCTGAACTTGCACATTTTTTATATGATCGGTTTCTTGCAGCCTATGGTCGGTTGCCATGGAATGATGAGGTTCCTAATTATTTTGCTAGGTTTTTTTATGCTAAGTTTTTTTTAAGAATGAAGACAGACTATACTGATATTCATTTCGAGTTTTATGGAGTTGGAAAGGGGAGGATATACAATTGAAAAGGTGCCCTTAGAGACCCTAGTACTCTTCGACCTCCACCTCCGATATCTCGTCCACCTAGGATTGTGACTTACAAATTAGAGATGGAGCCCACATCACAAGTTGGGACAACTGCACGGCATAATGTTGCCGAAGGTTTGACTTTGGCTTTTGTAGGAGTTGATGTTGGATTGAGTCGAGAGAAGGCTCGTGCCACTATTCGGCAAAATTTTGTTTACAAAATAGATGATGAGTTAAATTGTATGGGCATTGAAGATCTAAAGGCCTATGCGAAGCTTTGTCGTAATATAGCTTCGGATAGAATATCTAATGACACATCAAGCATAGGAGAGGTTTGTGTACTTTCAATCTATTATTTTTTTTATTCATTATGAATTAAACTTTTGGTTACATTATATCTATGTATGATAAATTATTTTTTGATGTATAGTAATAAATACGTTACATAAATGTTTATTGTTTTCAGTTTTCCTGATTGTTAAATGAACATAATTTTAGAGTCTCCACTAGTCAAAATGCTGGAAATGTAGAAGAGCATATTGGAGAGGTATATTTAAAATTTACACATTTATATTTATGTTTGAAAGTTTTTTTTTTTTTTTGTTATTAAATTTAACTATGTATCTTATTGTTAATTTGACTTATTTATGTAGGTTTCATTAAATTCAAACTTTTTAGATGATTTTCCATCTATTGCGAGCTGATATTTTTTTGTTTTGTTTTTTAAGTTAATTGCTAAGCTTAATATTTTTTACTTTTACTATGAATTATTTATTAACAAAATTTAAATTTTAAGGGAAGATAACATATTGAAATTGGAGGTGAAGATATAGGTTCTTTGATGGATGTGGATATTGGCACCGAGGTAATTTTGTTCATAATTGAATTGTTTTTTTATATATATGTTTAAATAGTTTAAATAATGTTTAACATTTGTAAATTGCTGTTATATATGTTGAAGCTTGGGTCTCTTCGATCTTTTAGAGGCAAAGGAAAGACTCCATTGGACGATAGTGTTGGAATTGTAAGTTTAATATTTTTATTTTTTTTATATCATTTAAAATAGTCTAAATAATTTATAAGATTTATAAATTGTTTTTATATATGTTGTAGCTTGGGTCTACTCCACCTTTTAGTGGTAAAGAGAAGACTTTGTTGGATGATAGAGAATTGGAGGTAATTTTGTTGATAATTGAATTGTTCTTCGATATATTAGTTTAATGTTTTAATGTTTTGATTTTGGTTTAAAGTTCTTTAAATAATTTATGTTATTAATAATCTATTTTTATACATATTGCAGATTGTTACGAGTCCAAGGGAAGACCTTAGTCAATGATAGTGGTGGACTTCTATTTAGAGAATTATTTACATTGTTTTTTTTATGTAGATATATATATTGTATTTGACTTGGACATGGAGGAGCTTAATTTTTGGATTATATACATGTACTTTGAACTCACATGTACATAATTTTTGGATTATATACATGTACATTGAACTCACATGTACATGATTTTTTTGGATTATATACATGTACATTTATATTACATGTTCATGATTGTTTTTTGGATTATATAAATGTGCATTGACCTTATATATTGTTTTTGGGATTATATAAATGTGCATTGACCTTATATATTGTTTTTGGGATTATATACATGTATATGTAAAGGTTAGGAATGTTAAGAAGTTTTGATAGGTGCAAATATATGAATGTATATAATTTATTAAATTAATGTTATTGAGAAGTTGAGAGTGATAGATATGTTATGAAGTTTTGATAGGTGCAATCTAATGTTATGAGTGAATGTTTTGATAGGTGTAATATTAGGAGTGAATTTTTTGATAGGTGCAATGTTAGGAGTGAATGTGGGAATCTTAGGAGTGAATGTTTTGATAGGTGCAATGTTAGGAGTGAATGTGGAAATAGGGAAATGTTAGGAGTGAATGCTTTGATAAGTGCAATCTAATGTTAAGAATGAATATATGAGGAATGGATATGGAAATGTTAATGTTATGAATGTTAGGAAGTTTTGATACGTGCAATGTTAGGGGTGAATGTGGAAATGGGGGAATGTTAGGAGTGAATGTTTTGACAGGTATAATATTAAGAGTGAATGTTTTGATAGGTGCAATGTTAGGAGTGAATGTGTAAATAAGGGAATGTTAGGAGTGAATTCTTTGATAAGTGCAATCTAATGTTAAGAATGAATATATGGAGAATGAATATGAAACTATTAATGTTAGGAATGTTTGGAATGTTAGGAAGTTTTGATAGGTGCAATGTTAGGAGTGAATGTGGAAATAGGAGAATGTTACGAATGAATGCTTTGATAAGTGCAATCTAATGTTAAGAATGAATATAGTCAGAATGAATATGGAAATGTTAATGCTAGGAATGTTAGGAGTGAATGCTTTGATAAGTGCAATCTAATGTTAAGAATGAATATATGGAAATGTTAATGTTAAGAATGTTAGGAAGTTTTGATAGGTGCAATGTTAGGGGTGAATGTAGGAATGGGGGAATGTTATGAGTGAATGTTTTGATAGGTGCAATATTAGGAGTGAATGTTTTGATAGGTGCAATGTTATGAGTGAATGTGGAAATAGGGGAATGTTAGGAGTGAATGCTTTCATAAGTGCAATCTAATGTTAAGAATGAATATATGGGGAATAGATATGGAAATGTTAATGTTATGAATGTTAGGAAGTTTTGATAGGTGCAATGTTAGGGGTGAATGTGGGAATGGGGGGATGTTATGAGTGAATGTGGGAATGTTAGGAGTGAATGTTTTGATAGGTGCAATGTTAGGGGTGAATGTGGGAATGGGGGGATGTTATGAGTGAATGTGGGAATGTTAGGAGTGAATGTTTTGATAGGTGCAATGTTAGGAGTGAATGTGGAAATAGGGTAATGTTAGGAGTGAATGCTTTGATAAGTGCAATCTAATGTTAATAATGAATATATGGGGAATGAATATAGAAATGTTAATGTTAGGAATATTAGGAATGTTAGGAAGTTTTGATAGGTGCAATGTTGGGAGTGAATGTGGAAATAAGGGAATGCTAGGAATGAATGCTTTGATAAGTGCAATCTAATGTTAAGAATGAATATACTCAGAATGAATATGGAAATGTTAATGTTAGGAATGTTAGGAAGTTTTGATAGGTGTAAATATATGAATGTTTGAAATGAATGTCAGGAAATGTTAGGTGCAAATATATAAATGAATCTTAGGAAAGTTTAGGAATGCTAGGAAGTTTTGATAGGTGCAAATATATGAATGAATGTTAGGTAGTTTTAATAGGTGTAAATATATGAATGAATGTTAGAAAATGTTTGAAATGTTAAGAAGTTATGATAGAAATATTTTTTATTATTAAGGTAAAATTAGCAACTTGATTCTGAATTTTAATATTTTTTATACTAAGGTAACATTATCAATTTAATTATTATATTTATTTTATGTTCATTACAAGGAAAGAAAATAAGCACTACAAAAAAACAAACTACAAATAGAATTCCTATATAACCCCCTAGGATTTAAAGAAAGGCGATGAAATGGATAATGAAAAACAAAAAGAAAGATGTGTAGAGTTATAGGGAGAATTCAAAAAGTTAAGGCTTTTCATGTTTGATGGAGAATTTGATGAAATGATAGAATCTTGGTTGTTAAATCTGCTCCATGGTGGAAGGAGGCTAAGAGTGTTAGTAGCATATGTAGTAAAGAGTTGAGTTGGATTTTTTTTTTTTAATTATTGAAAAAATGTATATGTCAGAACGATATTATGATGAGAAAGTTCAATAATTCAATGATTTGAGACTAATATTGTTAACCATGGAAGAATTTGTAAATTTACAACACTATGTACCATATCTAAGAGTTGAAAAAGATAAGGTATACAGTTTTATCAGTGGTTTACCCCTAGTGTATAAGAAAAATATTGTGTTTGAAATTCTTCAACAATGGATGAAGCAATTAAAAAGGCATAGTTGTGCTACCATTTGTTTAAACAAATATCCAAATTGAGTAGAAGTTGGAAAAATTTTAAAAATTTAAAAGATCAATCAACGTAGGAAAGGATTTAAACCCACACCTTTTGGAAAAGGAATAAGAGGTCATACTGATAAAAATTTCAACAGGCGAGGTTCAACCAATAGCAATGGGGTAAAGAGTATTGAAACTTCCACTGGAGGATGGAATAGTAACCTGTAAGCACGTTGCAGGATGCTTGTACTGTGAATGACATAGTTAGGAATATATACTGTGAATGACATAGCTAGGAATATCCCTATAGTTAATGTTTCTTTGGAATATCGACAAGTGAGCCATCAATCGAACATGTTGGAAGTAGAAGGTAAAGTTTTGAACATACATGTTTCAATACTTATCGATTCAGGGTCTAGTTTAAGTTACATTGCATCAAAAGTAGTTGAAAAGTGTAAACTTAGTAATGAAAAACAAAAAAATGCATGGTTGGTATAGCTGGTGACAAAGGTAAAAATGAAAGTTACGAAGATAGTTAAAGATTTGTTATTAGGTTTTAATGACTTGAATACCTCAGTTAATTTAAATATACTTCTCCTAGGATCCTATGACATTTTGATAGGTATGGATTGGCTAGAATCTCATAAAGATGTTATCAACTATTTGTATAAAATTTTTAGTAGTGTGGATGAGGAAGATAAGTATCATACAATGAATGAAATTTATAGACCTTTATCTACATGACAAATTTCAGCACTACAACATAAAAAGTGTAGTAGGAAAGGGTGTCAAATTTATGGCATCAAAATTAAAGAATTTGAGCCCGAAAAATAAAAAATGAAATTAGAACAATTTCCTATTTTAAAGGAATTTGAAGTTATATTTTGTGATAAGATATCAGTATTACCACCTAAACGATATTTAGATTTTAACATAGATCTAATGTCGTTTTCAACACTAGTATCATGAGATCCATATCATAAGAGTATCCGAGAATTAACGAAATGAACATTACAATTACACAAGTTGCTATAGACAAGGGATATATTAAGCCTAGTGTATCTTCTTGAAGAGTACATATTTTGTTTGTGGGTGTGTTAGTAATATGATAAATTGTAATGTATTATTATTGTTTACTATCGTGCATGGATAACTTATAGTTGATGAATAGATAAGCAACCATTGATGGTAGATAACTAGAAGAACGCGAGCTAAAAAAAAATTCGGCAGACAAAAGTTTTTTCGGCCGATGATTTTTTTTCGTTTGCATTGTAAATAATGGTTCCGTAATGGAAAAACATTGTTCGGTTGAATGATTGTTTGGCTGAACCATTGTTCGGACGAATAATTGTTCAGCCGAATAACCTCTGAGACCTTAAACCTGCACAATTTTCAGGTTTCTCCATTTTCGGAAGGTAAAATGGATGCCTTACACTACAAATCCACTGTCGTACTTGATACCATTACTTTCATCATTGAATCTACTTTCTGTAGGTATTTATTTTGTTGTTTATAGGTGATATCCACTATTTTTATTTATTTTTGTTTCTTAACATGTGTCGAGTTTCATTTCATCTCTTTCAACATGCGGTGAAATGAAAAATATATAACTTTAAAAATAGACCACCTAAAAAATTGAAACAAATATGGTGCACTTAATTAGAGTGTCTACTTCAAATGGGTATTTGTAGATTTTTAAATTTTATAGTCAATTGGGTGAAAAGTGGCGCAACCAAACACATGTTGAAAATCGACAAGGTTTCCCCATTTATCAAATTCAAATAAATATTATAATTAGTGTATAGATCTGTTGGTTACAAATTTATAGTCATCGCAATAGTATATTGTGTGTAGATTGTTGTAACATATTTTGTTTTTGCAAAACACAAGATTAACAATGATTTTAGTGGCACAGCCAAACATGTCTATTTTTTAGTCCTTTCATTTTATAAGAACATGCTGTCAAACATTTTCCGAAACGACATATCAAATATCAATAAAAAAAATTGAAAAATTTATAAATAGAAAACCAACATAATTCTCTAAAAGTTATGTTTTTACTTAAAAGTGAAATTCTAAATGAAAATATCACTTTCGTTTTCCCAAAGTTGAAAAACATGAAAAAATCAAATTTATTTTCTCATAAGACCCCCCAAAATAGACACCCATCTTCATGGATTCACCCTTAGGTATATCTAGATCCTCCTTGCATGTTGGATTACCTCATTTTCATGGTAGTTCTTCCAGTCCTTGATGAGAAGTAGATTTGAAATTTCAATTAATAAACTTAAAAATAAGTATGGTGAGGGCCAGTGCTATTCAGAGTGTTTCCAACTCAACACGCTTAATTTACAGTAACCCCTAGTGATATTCAGAGCCTAAGATCAACACTATCAACTGGGAGTTACACTAGTGCAATTCAATAGCCTATCACTCAACACTAATACTAGGATGCACTTGTAGGATACACCTAAGGATACAATGGCAAAGGATCCTATGCTCCAGAGATTATGCTCAACATCAATTTGAAGTGCTCCAGGGCTTATGCCAACACTTCCAATCTTATAAATCATGTGCTCTAGTGCTTATCCTCAACACAAAATCCCATAACTCATGTGCTCTAGATCTTATGCTCAACACAAAATCTCATAACTCATGTGCTTCAGGGATTACAGCCAACACATTATAGAACTCAATCATGCATTCTGTCTTCTGCACAATACATCACAATAATCATCTCATTATATATATATTAGGTCTAATCACATAAAAATAAATCCAGTACATCATGCCCAGTACTAGGACAATAGTCGTTGTCCATCGGGGCCTATGCCCAACATATATAATCATATACAAGACAATGAAACATGTGCATTGGTTCATGCCCAATATATCCATCCAATAAACATAACTCATGTGCAGTGGGGAATACGCCCAGTATATATATATAAACATAAACATCAAAGTAACTCATATGCAGTGGGGCTCATTCCCAATATAGTCAAGGTCAAAATTTGGGATATTACATTAGCCTTTTAGTTTACTAGTTTTCCTTAGCTCTTATTCTTGTTTCAGTTATCCAAGCCTTAAGGAAAAGGATGCTTCAATTTCTATGGGCGGGAAGTTTGAATAAACTAAAATTTCACTTGGCATGTTGGGAATTCCTCTATTTTCCCAAATCATTGGAGGCTAGGGAGTAAAAAACATAAGTTATGGTTTAAGGATACTTTGGGTGTCAAAAGTTTATGGAGAGGTATTTTTGGACAAATATATTGGAAATACATTCTACACACCAAGTATTCGAAGAATAAACCCTTATCTCTTTGGATCTTATCTCAATGTAAGCACGATAAGAGAGATTCTCTATTTTGGTGGGGGCTCGTAAAGGTGTGTACTTGGATTGGTGCTACTTTTGCATGGAAAGTAGGAAATACATACATGATACTCCTGGATTTGGACCCTTTTGTTGGTGGTGACGATTTCTCTAGACTGTCCTCTTCTCTTATCTCTTAGCTTAAGCATGTTGGATGTTACAAACTTGCTCATATATGAAACAAGATGGGAAAAACTTCATGATTCTAGGTATAAAAATTATTTATATTATAATTTTATAATTTATATTATTTATTATTTATATAAAAATTATATATATGTTGTTGTTGATGGCGAATATTATGATGATGATGATGGTTCACCTCTGTTCAAACCAACTTTGGTCTATTGCACCTTAAGAAAATAATTAATTTGTTGTAACTAATTATTCTTATGCTCAAATAGCTTAGAAATAAGTGTACCGAGGTGACTATAGTTTTGACATGTTAAAATATTAGTGAGGTTAGTATTATAATAAAGTTTGTGAAGATCTATTGTTGTCGTAGGAAGGGCACACTAAGAGAGAGTGACTTTCATCATCAACAGTCTTAG
>LPNX010834591.1:1916-19904 GCA_001517045.1 Pseudotsuga menziesii | reverse complement strand
AGATCATTTATATTCATAAGATTAAAATTAATTATATACCCTCTTAAGCAGGAAATAATATAAATATCTTGAAATTTCCATGATATCTTACATAATGTTGATCAATGAAATCCTTGAAGGAATAAAAAATATAACTCCAAACTTCTTTTCATTCCTTATTTTTTTTATTTTATTTTACAGATTACATTTTTATGAAACCTAGATCTCCATACTATGAACTAAAAAAAACCTCTTTGCATTCATTATTTTGTTTATATTATTATTATTATTATTATTATTTTAAAACCTCTTTATATTCATTATTTTGTTTATATCATTTTAAAAATTACATTTTTAGGATCCAAAATAATATGAACTAAAAAATCTTTTAATCTAAATGATGATCAAAATTATTTTTTTATGGTTTTGTTTCTCTTCAACCTAACTACTATCGATTATCACTCATTTCATGTAAATTTCTTCTCACAATTGGTTGTTTCTTCTACATGATTTGAATTACCAAATTTCAAACTCCATAATTATGGGAAAAAATATAATCATGTTTAACACAAAAACAAATACAAAATCAAAGCATACAGTGCAAATACTCATATAATTGTGCAACAACTTGTTTGCAAAAGAGGGATCTGCTACACAACTTGTTTGCAAAAGAGGGAGCTGCTACAAGATAATGACCAACAATTATCGGACTGAGATCGTCATCACAACGTGTCTATTGTTAGGGTGGTGTATTGTTTTACATTTTTTGAGAAATGATACAGAGTGGAAATCGTGACTATTCATAGGCTTAATATAAATGTTAATCTTGAACTGCACTTTGCATATTGTCGATGTCATGTATATATAGTTACATCTATAAAAAATTTATGACTTCTAATTATATTCCATCGATACTATGCATGAATTTGAAATAGTTCATATACTTATAAAATTAATGAGGCTCTTGAAGTAGTTCATATACTTATAAAATTAAAGTGTATAAATAACTAGTGGTGTAATTTCTAGTGTCTATATCTCCAACCATATTTGCATTTGTAAAACCTTCAAGCACAATATTATTATCACCAAAACATAAACAATGATGACTAGTGCCCTTAAGATACCTTAAAATTGACTTTACTTCCTCCTATTGTTGTTTTCTCGGATTGGAAAGGAATATGCTCACAACTCCCACTGAATGGACAATGTTCGGTCATGTAGATACCATGGAAAACATCAAGCTGCTAACTACTAAATCATAAGAAATATTTTTCATTTCTCCTTCTCCTTGTCATCACAAGGGAACAAATCAATACTTAGCTTGAAGTGGGTAGCAAAAGGTGTACCAACCATCTTAGCATCCTTCATATTAAACATGCCAAACAATTTCTCAATATATTTTTCTTGTGGCAACCACAACCTTTTTTCTTTCTATCGCACATAATATTTATGCCCAATAGTTGTTGTGTTGGAACCAAATCCTTCATTGCAAACTAGCTTCCGAAATATTTCTTCAACCTGTTAATCATGTTCTTGTCTCGTCCAACAATCAACATGTCATCAACATACAATAATAAGACAATGAAATTTCCAATTTCATATGTTTTAATGTATACACAATAATTTGCATTTAGCCTTTTAAAACCGTGATCAAGCATAAAAGAATCAAATTTCTTATACCGTTGATGAGGGGATTGTTTCAACCCATACAAACTCTTCTTCAACTTGTAGACTAGATTATATTTACCTTTTTCTTTGAAACCTTCTAGCTACTTCATGTATATTTCCTCTTCGAATTCACCATGAAGGAAAGCAATTTTTACATCTAATTGTTCACATTCCAAATCTAAAGTAGCAAAAATACCAAGAATGACTCATAATTATGACATTTTAACAACTGGTGAGAAAATTTATGTAAAATCAATACCTTGTTCTTGCCCAAATCCTTTCGCCACTAGCCTTTCTTTGAACCCTTGCGTATTTTCCTTTCCTTCATGCTTTATCTGGCACACCCACTTATTCTTTAGAAAAATTCTTCCTTTTGGTCATTCAACCAATTCCCACGTATTATTATCATGTAGGGATTTAAGCTCTTCTTGCATAGCCTTTTTCCATTTGATATTATTATTTCCTTCACAAATTTCCTGAAAAAACAAGAAGGTTCACCTTCATTAGTCAATAAAATATATTATAAGGGGGATACCTTTGTGAAGGCCTATGTGACCTAATAGACTTGTGAATCGATAATTTTTTTAGCAATATTTCTCTTAATGGTTGTTGCTTTTTTTGTTCTTCATGCTCTTTTTGTTGTTCACCATTTTCATTTTGATGTTATGGATGGTCATTATTTCCAGTAGCCTCTTCTTGTAATGGTTGTTTATTTTTTTGTTCTGCCTGAGTTTCAACAAATTTTTGCACCTCCACATTTTTTCATCAGTTTTAAAAATTTGTTATTCACTAAAATGAAATCCCTGATTCTAATAACCCTCCTTTTCAGAGGATCCCACAACTGTTAACCTAACTCATTATCAGTGTATCCTAAGAAAATGCATTTGAATGACTTTTCATCTAACTTGGACCTTTGTTCCTTAGGAATATGCACATATGCTTCAGAACCAAAAATTCTCAAGTGATTGTAACATAAATTCTTCCTAGGCCATACCTTTTTTCAGGAAAGCCACCATCCAATGAAGTTGTGGGGTAGTTATTTATTAACTAGCAATTTGAATGAACAGGCTCTTCCTAGAAATAATCAATAAATCCAGGATTTTAAAGCATACTTCTCACCTTGATCATTATTGTTTGAACCATTCTTTCAGTTGTTCCAGTTTTTGTGGGCTACTAGAAACTATTTTTATATGCTTTGTATCATTCTTGCTGCAATATTCTTCAAATTCCTTGGAGAAATATTCCCCGCCATTATTTATTCTAATACATCTCTATAATTTGTTATTTTCCCTTTCAACAACCATATGGAATTTCTGAAAAGTTCCTACAACTTTATCTTTGCTCTTTATAGGTAAATATCACCACCTTTTTTGATGCGTTATCAATAAAAGTAACAAAATAAGCATCCACTCCTAGTGATTTTACATTAATTAGGACACAAAAATTAAAATATATCATATCTAATATTTTTGTATCCCTTTTAGGACCGTGCCTTATAAATGACACTATTTTTATTTACCCATAATACAATGTTCACAAAATTTAAATTATGTACCTTTTATCCTAGGAAAAAAAAATTGTTCAGCAAGGATTTTAAATCATGTGCTCAATTATTTTTTGTCACAAATCTATTCTAGACTCCTCTTTTGCAACAACAACAATATCTAACTTCTCCACCTTTGATTTTAATGTGTAGTGAGTGCTTATTTTCTGCCCCTTTGCAGCAATGACTAATCCCTTTAGAATTTTCCATTGTCCATTGCTAAACACTATATGAAATCCTTCATCATCTAGATTCCCATTCGAAACCAATTTCATTCCAATATTTGGTACACGCCTGACCTATTTAATAAATAAACTACAACCATCCTTTGTATTTATTAGAATATCTCCTACTCCTTCGATATTACAAAGACATTTATTACCCATGGGAGCCTTACCCATATTACTAGATTTATAAGAAATAAAATATGATCACTATAATGACTAGAATAATAAAAACACGCATCTTCAAAGGAAAGAGTAATTAATACCTCACCTTCTAATGCAATGGCAGTAGTTTCTTCATTATCATTGTTGTTGGTCCCTCGTTGCCCATTTTGTTCCCCTTTTAATATTTAACAATATTCATAATCAAATACAATTTTTAATGAAGTGAGTTGGTTCAACATTGTGTGAATATAGTGTATGTTTTTGGGGAAAATAGGCACACTATCCAAAATATTTCAAAGAGGCTTCAAAACTTTGACATTGAAAGCATTATTTCTCAACAGCCTCATTGACAATGGATTTCACATTGACTCCATGGTCATGAGACAATTAGGGAAGCTCAAGGGAAGTGATATTAGGTTCTAATTGGATTTGAAAAAATCGTATATGTGGATTCTTCATGTGGTGTGGCCAAGGAATCCTCACAAACATTTCACATACATCCTTCTTCAATACTTTGTCTAGTTTCAAAACTAGGAAAATGGAGCAAACTAGTATTTCTTGGTTTGGTTCCCAACACCACCGAACCTTTCCAAACTGATTGTGGAGGGATCCTATGGAATTAAAAAATACTAACATGCCTTAGACACTCAATGGTTGAACCTGAAAACTCATTAGACATGTTATTCAAGTTTCCACAATTTTGGCCAATTTTGAGCTTTGTTAATCATGACCCTAGCGGGTTCCAACTGACTCCAAATGGTATCAAATTTGAAAATAAAGGATATGGTGAGTATTATGAATTTTAAAATATGACCCATGATCACTTAGGATGACTTTATTCTTCTTCAACTTGATTTGGGCCTGAGGAGAAAAGGGGCAAATTTACTAGGAAAAATAGGTCAAATTCTCCCCAAGGGTGAAGGACAAATTCACTTCCCAACTCAAGTATGACCATCCTAAATTTCAGAAAAGAGTATTGGAATTAATATAATGCATTAGGGGATTTCATTAATAATGTTTATTAGCTCTGCAAACTGGTTATAAAGCACAAAATTCAGATAACAATTTTCAATGAAATTGATTAAGGGGAAATGGTATTAATAGCTCGATTTTGACACATGAAAAGTAGATTGAATGGTTCATATAATGACATGAAATATATATTCCATAAATAAAATACAAATGGATGATCCAACAACATTAAAAATTAAAATGAATCTCTCACACAAATATGTTATAAACTCTTTCAAGCTTGAAACCAATTTCATTAAAACTAGTGACTCAAAAGCATGAGAATTCAATCTTTTTACACATGGATTTATGATATTTAGAATTATAAAGCTTATGAAAATAAGAGTATATATCCTTACATAATGTAACTAATCTTGTTCATCAAATATATTCATCAAATCAAAATCACCACCCCAACAAGTGCACCATCACATGAGAGTATCGGGGAATGGAGAAGAAGGAATGCGAGAATAGGGAGAGAGATGAGAATTTAATTTGTATGGAAATTTGAACTGAAACTAAAAACCTTCATTCATATCTGATGAGAGGTCTTAATTCCCTCTCCATCAACCAACTTGGAAAGGAATCCAACTCCCTCAAAATTGGTTCACAAGCAGGGAGAGTGAACACTCACCGTGCAATGGACAAGCAAAAGATGTCAAAAATGCCAAAGGGAAATTAAAAAATGATATAAATCAATTCTACTTCATCGATACATCCTTTTATTAACTTTTTGAGGAATCCTAAGCTCCATATTTCCTCCATAGGCTTCCTCCAACTCAACATACTGGTTTAGTAACTCATATGACACTTTTCTTCTTTCTTCATGCTCCAACTCTTTTCCCAATTTGAATGCAGTCCTCTAAATCCAAAATGCACCCTATTGGTGGCTATTTTTATCCCTGTCATGTCATATTTTTCATATTTCTGCAATCAGGTTTGGGCTAGTCATATTTCTCATAGAATCTTCCATTATTAGTTTTCATAGAGTGCATAGAATATCCTTCCAAGTGGCACACATTGTCTTCTTAGTATCTTCCTCTTATATGGGAGTTAATATCCTCTCCTAATTCAAATTACTTGTCTCATTATAGGATATGTGACACCACATCACCCTCCAAGAATGTTACATTCCTCATGGGTTAGAATTTGGTTGAAGGTCATGCCAAGTGTGTGGGGAATCTAGTCACCCAAAGGCTCCACAACCTTCCAAGGGTCTTCATGTACCAATTCCACCTTATTTTCTTAGCATTTATTATTTATGTGACCCATTTTAATGTAAATATGGTAAAATTAAGTCATTTTGGTTCCCATATCCCTCTTATTACAGCATTTATGTTTCCATCTCAACCTAGGGAACTTGTAGGTTGGTGAAACATTATTTGCAAGTAGTCTTATTTGGATGGGGACATGATAGTCCTCCCCACCCAAGGTTGCTTGTCATTAATAAATTTCAAGTTTGGATGCTTCAAAATTTGTTCATATTCCCAAGTGGAATCCTCACTTGGTAATCCTTCCTTTGCACCAAGTTCTCTCTTATGGTTCTTCTATTTAATTTTTTTTAGCTGCAATTTGAGTAGTGGAACTCATGTACTACAATTTTGTATTCCCAAAAGTAAATAGTTGTGGATTTTTCACATTGATATATCCTGTGACATCACCAGTGAACACCAAAAGATCAATTAATTACGTAAAAAAAATTTGCACAAATAATCTTTACCTCCATATTTTGGAAACCTTTTCTGAACTTTCAACCCTTTTTTACCCACTGTATAATTCTTTGAAATTGCAACTACATTTCTAAACTTGGTTTTTTCAATATTCCAAGAAAGTTTCAAAGAGGAACCACCATGCTTCCTGTTGCACTACTCCGATTACAATCACCTTCTCGATTGGTGACTTAATAACCCATACTTATTCTTGCCCCCAAATTATGTGCATCAAGAAGGTACCTCATTTAAGAATCATGAAAGTGCATGTACATGCAAGTAAGTAGATAATCGTGTGGCCCATACACACAAGCATCAAGTATTATATCAAATCTTCTCATATTAAATTGTGTGGGCGGAATAATATTAAATTCTCTCATGACCGAATTGGGGACGAACCAGACGGACCAAATTGATACTCACAACCCCGAATCCATAGATTGATTTAGCAAAATCCCCTTTGGGAAATGGGTAGTTGTACATAGATCTGTATTTGAAAAATCCTTCGTGTTTTGCTTCGCCTCCCTATGAAACTTCATAGGTTTTAATCTATATTTTAATTTGTATAATGTATAAGTAAATAATATGTGTATATATTTAATTATATTAAATCACATAACATATGCACTATATATATTTATTTATATTAAACCTTTTAACATATGAAGTATATTAACATATTTATATTAATTATTTATTATTATTATATTTACGTATTTTACCATTATTAAGGTGAAAGAAGTTTATATATCATAAGGGTGTTTATAAAATATTTACCTATTTTATAAATTCTATTAAGTATTATATTTACATTTATTACAAGTATAGTGTGGATGGACTATGAATGTATGGATTTTAACATAATTCCCTAAAATGAAGCATGTTTTGTTGGGAGAAAGAAAATGGGAACAATTTTAGTATTATGTTTCCCTTGTGGTTTGAATTTTGTACTTTGGTGGGGTGTTTTAGAACAATCCCACTTGTTATGCATGCTTTAAATTGTAAACATATCCCATATGTTTTAAATGATGACAATGATGAACTAGATGACAATGACTGTGGTGATGTTTTTGATGATGACGATGATGTAAATGATGATAATCATGATCATCATCATCATATTTGTCATTGTCATCATGATTATCACAATAGTCATCATCATCAGCATAATCATCATCCATGTCATCATCATCGCCATTGTCCTTGACATCATCATCATCATGATTATTGACATTTTCATCAGTTATTCATCATTACCTTTGGCATAAGAAATAACATATACCCAAAGTATGTGATTAGTGGAAAAGGGTCATGGAGGACACACACGATTTATGCATGACAAATAACAACTTATTTTTTAAGATGATCGACATCATCATTCGCATTATATTCATCATCATTGTCATTGTAATCATCACCATCATCATCATTCATTTCATTTCCATCATAATCATTAGCAATGTTGTCATTGCCATTATCCTCCTCCTCATCATCATCATAATCTTCATCATCATCATCATTGTCATCGTTCTCCTTATTATCATCATCATCATAACCATCCTCAATATCATAATCATTATCCTCATTTTCATTTTCAACATCTGGGTGTAAAACTAGATGCAAAAGTGGATAAAAACATGGATGCAAAAAAGGATGCAAACATGGATGCAACAAAAGTAGGCGCAAAAGTGGGCGCATAATGGGGTGCACCAAAAATGGATGCAAAAGTGGATGCAAAAAATGATGCAATCATGGAAGCAAAACATGATGAAAAAAGTGGCACAAAAGTGGATACAACCATGGATGTAAAATTGGATACAAAATTGGATGCAAAAGTGGATGCAACAAAATTAGATGCAAAAGTAGTTGTAACACCCAATGCAAAACCTGATGCAAAAGTGGATGAAAAAATGAATGCATAAAGGGATGCAATAACTGATGTAAAATTGGATGCAAAAAAAGATGCAAACATGGATGCAAAAGTTGAAGCAAAAGTGGGTGTAAAAGTAAGAGCAAAAATGGGTGTGAATTGGGACGCGACAAAAGTGGATGCAAAAGTGGATGCAATAGTAGATGCAAAAAAATACGTAAACATGGATGCAAAATGTGATGCAAAAATGGATGAAAATGTGGGTGCAAAAGTGGACAAAAAAATGGATGCAAAAGTGGATGCAAAAATGGTTGAAACAAAATGAGATGCAAAACTAGACACAAAACATGATGTATACTTTGATGCAGAACTTGGCACATGAAGGGATACAAAAAAAGAAGCAAAAGTGGATGCAAAAGTGTATGTAAAAAAGGATGCAAAAGTGGATGAAAACAAGGGCATAAAAGTTGAGGCAAACATGGGCGTAAAATGGGGGACAACAAGTGTAGATGTACAAACTAGGTGCAAAACCAGGCTCAAAACTTGTCACAAAAACTGATGCAAAACCTAGCGCATAACCAAGTGCAAAACCCAGTGCAAATTACACCGCAATTTGCGCCAGGTTTATAAAAAGGACAAAAAAATGCCTAAAATAGCACCAACCCATGAAATTGTGCCATTTTGTCCAAAACATGAAGGAAAATACACTAAAAGATGGTCTAGGCACAAAAAAGGATGCAAAAAGAGACGCTAAATCCAGTTTTGTTGTAGTGTATTGAGGGAAAGGAAATATCGGGGAATATATATAGGAAGGGATGGTGGGGGATATAGATAGGTACTGGTGGAGAGGGAGAGGGAGTGAGAGAGAGGAAAATAGGGGGGGTGGGGGAGAGAGAGGGAGGGAGGGGGTAGCAAGGGAGTTTTTGGTGGAGAGGGAGAGAAGAATAGAGGGAAGGAGCAAGAGGAAGAGTGTTATGGAGAGAAACTTCTTATGGATTGGGGTAGACCACAACAGACTGAATGACACCATAAAACAATCCATTCCAATATGCAAGAGAAATAAATGCATCTAACACTAAGGGATATGCAGCGTACCTTATTGTAGAAGGTTGATGTAGATCCTCATTGAGATTTTCCAACAAACTTGTATTCACAATTCGCTCTCAACAACAGCAAACAAGAAAATAATGCTATATATCAAAGTGTTAGGCCTACTCTAGCATATATAAACCATCATGTATAAACAAAGAACTACATCCATGGAAAAAATATTCATATTTATGCACATGTATTGGACAGGAAATGGATATTTCTATTAATAAAAACAAAGATAGAACAGTTACAAACTCTGTAGACTCTTCTTCGAACTAGAGAAACCAAGTCCTCCACCTGGGCCTGCGCCAATTCAATCCTTCATCACAATGGAAATCTTACAAATCAAAGGAAATCTTGAGAAGAGCAGCACTGTGTGCTCCAAAGGGACAAAGGGATGCATAATCGAGCATAAACAAGTGAGGCAACAATGAACTATAGTTTCCTCACTCTCCAAATTATCCTCCTCCAATGTATCCAAGAGGTTCAATATATATCCCTCCAAATAAACAATGGAGGGTCAAGTTAGAGC
The DNA here is from genome assembly GCA_001517045.1 of Pseudotsuga menziesii. Taxonomy (NCBI): domain Eukaryota; kingdom Viridiplantae; phylum Streptophyta; class Pinopsida; order Pinales; family Pinaceae; genus Pseudotsuga; species Pseudotsuga menziesii. The sequence continues at coordinate 10,111 of LPNX010834591.1, read as the reverse complement.
CTTCTCAAGGCATATGGAAGGCCAAGAGTCAAGTTATTTGGGACTCTATGAGGAAAAATACAAAAAACATTGTCTTCATGAACATTTTCGATGTACACGGGTATTGGCTTAGAAGCTGAGTGTACACACGGATATTGGTTTAAAAGTCATGTATACACATAAACAGGTGTTTTTTGTGGACTTTCTGGGGAAATCAAAGCATAATTTGAGAAAAGGGGGTCCAAGGAGTCTGCAGAGGGACATGGAAGGCCATAACAATGTGATCTGCCAGGTGTGGTAAAATCAGCTATAATAGATACCCCCTAATGTGTGAGGTAAGAGGGGTAACATTATGGCCGAAATACATTATATCCATCCCAGAAGTGGAGTAATGAAGACCTGGGTGGAAGAACCAGCCACTCATCAGTACAATACAATGATAAATATCTGCATGTGACTGCAAATATACATGTAGCAGTCCCGGATACATAAAAGTACAATAACATGAATATGCATGATATACGAATGCCATGTGTGGTCATCGCCACGTAAAATATACAATGAAAAATATCTCCATAATGGATGAAGATATCTGGTAACATACTGGAATCTATTCATGAGAGCTGACATCTCATAAATACTTGCATGATCAAGGAGGTAGCATATGTGGAATGCAACCAAGATCGGAGATATTCTATGCAAATTGTTATGAGTAAATGTCCCATCACGCGAATAAGGGTGTTGAGGTTGAACATGATGGTCCATTGTTTGATTACTGGTCATTGATGTATATCGTTAATAGACGTGAGATATCCCATCGTTAATGATAATGGGAATCAAGGTATCGAGTGCAATATAACAAGTGTGAATAGATGTGTTGAGGTCGAACACTTAAAAGAATCCATTGATCAGGGGATATTGATGTATCCCAAAAACTATCGATGGAGAGAGAACCTACCACTGATGACTGTAAGTCTTAAGGCACTCAAATGGACTCTAGACTCCTATTCCATAATTAATGATCTGAAGTAAATGGAATGGAATCCACTATAAGGAGGGCATTAGGGCATCCCCCATCAACCAACATGAGGTACTCAGCAACGCTGCATAATGTGGAAGAACTCGAACGAACAAGATGTGCATAAACTAGTAATTGTATTGGGAATGGTCAACATGCAAATTCAAGATAACTGAGGAATGGTCGACTCAGGCTAAACTTCCTTCTAACAAGAGAATAAGGAAAATGGTGACTGAACATAGGCAGCACAGACTCAACATGCAAATTGGGACAAATCTGTGACACAACAGGCATCAACAGAGGCTCCATAGGGAATGGAATCATAACCAGTCAGAGGAGAAAACTCAAAGTAACAAGTACAACTCCTAAATTAATACTAACAAATGACCCAATGGATGTGATATACAATGATCTGTTCAAAGGCAACATGAATTGACAACTTCCAAATATAATATCATTTCTCATCCAATTTTTTATTATTTTTTTGTAATTTTTTAGATTAAAAGTATTAAAAAATAATAAAATTTCTTATAGTATATAGCTAGGAGGAGATTAATGTCATGAGCAAGCAAACTAGTTCCAAGCAGTGGAACATACTTATGCTCAATGCAAGGAAGCATGTGCAAGATGAGGAAACTCGAGGGAATGTATCCTCCTGGTAAGGGATGATCAAGCTGTAAATGATATGTAAAAGGATCTGATTGGCTAGTATTGAGACAAGCTCATGCTACATGGCTTATAAATATGAAGCAGGGAGTCAGCATAAATCTCAATAAGGAAAGCAAAATGTATGAAATGAAATTACAACTTGATATACAAGGGATTCCCTCTGGGATATTGCCAACATAAAGTTCAAGAGGAGTATGAATCTCTTGCTCAAAGACATGGTGGGACTACAAGGGACTCCCAATCATAGAGGAAAAATCTTAGCATAGGTACCAAATTTCAAAATGGGATCTAACTAGGGAACCCATGTATAGGAAATCTCTACTACTTACATAATGTCACTTCTAATAGTAGTATGAAGGTTCTGTGAAATTACAAAGTGGGTTCCTACCTAGAGTTTAGGTGAAATGGTCATAATGAAATGCATGATGCAAGTAGATATGGAGTCCTAACCTATATGCCAGTTCAAAATTATACCTTTCATGGGAATGAATGGGTCAAAGCCTCAGTGAGAGTGTACAAAAAATGGACCCTACATGACAACAATATTAGTCCAAAACAACTGGAAATAGTTAGTAAAGATTCCAAACTATAGGGTATAAGAAGGACTGATCATGACAAATGCATTGAAATGAAACAGTGCGATGAACAATGGGACATCAGAAGGAATGTAAGGTGTAGACCTAACATTCACATATCCACTACCACTCCTGTGAGGGTGAACACTAGATTTAATCCTAGATGAAGGGAGGGAAAATCATCCACAAATGGAGTAGAGGATGGAATATGACCACTCCCGAATATAGGAGCAAGGTAAGGGGATGTGGTTCCCCCTAGTCCAACGCTAGGGTCCGCACTAGGACCTGGAGCGAGTGACGGGATACCAATAGTGATATCAAGGAAAATAAAAGGACCCCAAATCAAGAGAACATAAATATACTCAAGAAACCACAATCCCAAAATCCAACTAGCACACAAATAACACACTCCTAAGAAAATCTAAGCCAAAATGAAAGCAATCCAAGAGGAGGATAAATGATCTCCTTAATGTAGCAAGTATGTCTCTCCTAGGAGAGGCTTGAGACTCCCATACACTACAAGCAGAGGCATGTAACCAATTATAGTGTCCCTCGGCTTCAATACGTAAAGATACTATGATGTCTGACCCCTACCTAGCTAGGACACTCATAGAATAACATCTCCAAGTACCCCCTGTGATACCTAGGTAATGAAAATAAGGTCACCCCAATATAATCAATCCTTATGCAGACAGTTGCAGGAGGTATCTACCATATGGGAACGGTAACAAATGGTGAAGCTCGAAAGCAACAACTAGTACCTCAAAACCCCCCATATACGAATAATATCCTAGAAATATCTCCGGTGCTTCACAGAGAGTGGTCAGGGTCTATCCCAACCAAAAAAGTGTACGTTGCCTTGTGCTTAAATCCTGTGTAATATTAGCCTCCTGAGAACACTAATTATACCGAGGATTTCACTCTCTCACCTGGACAGACACCTACTTGTTTTGTTTAGTAGTCTTGGAGAATTTACTCACAATGAACTATTCCAAGACTCTAAAACCTAAGCTTGTTGATGTACCCTATCAAATAAAAATGTGTAATCCATTTTAATTTAAGCGTTTATTTTAGGGGATGTGATTACTCAAAGTAAATGATCGTGCAACCAATGATGTTATGACTCAATGAAAGTAAATATGCACACCTAACAAACAATTCCAAGTGCAATTGTGTCTTTATATGAGGAAACAAGGTATGCAACTACATGAAATGCAGAAATATTCATTCCCTTCTAAATGTCAATGAAATCCTTCCTATATGAAATCCTAAACACAACTCTCATCCAAGCGATCCAATGCAATTACCTCCTTAAATCCATATGTGAGATGCAAGTAATAATGCAACTATATAATTATTTTGTATTTTCAATATAAAATAATGAAGATGCAATTAAAGTCATTAAAATTCTCAATCTCTGTAAGAATCATAAAACACAAGCCAAGCAAGACACCGAGACAAAAATACTAATGCACTAATGGAAAAACAAAAAAGGATATAAATGACTAGAACTACTTTCAAAGAAAAATCAATGAAAAAGTGGTTTTTGGTCATGAAAGAAGCAGTCAACACACAACATCATTACCTAGGAAGACCCAAACACACTCACAACCCACCCAAAAACTTCCCACATCAAACTCAACCAAAAACGGGAGGATGTATGTGATTGTTTGAAGAACAGTAGCATATGTACGCAACTTTTAGCCAAAAACCTAAATGTATACGTGACTTTTAGACAAAAATCTGCGTATACAGAGAAGAAAGTGGTAAAAAGAAGTCCAAGGGTCAAACCACTGTAGGGGAGTGTCAATGGATGAACATACTACTAAATGCGACATAGAAATGGGGAGAAACAGAGAGCAAGTCAAGCATATTGTGCCCCCAAACCCCAAAGAAAAACAAGGAACATCCCCAACGGAGTTGCCAATTCTGTTATAGAGAGAAAATTTCTATGGCTTAGGGTATACCACAACACACTGAATGACACCAAAAATCAATCCATTCGAATATGCAAGAGAAATAAATGCATCTAACACTAAGGGATATGAAGCGTACCTTATTCCAGATAGTTGATGTATATCCTTGTTGAGCTTTTCCAACACACTTGTATTCACAATTCCCTCTCAACAACATCAAATAAGACAAGCATGCTATATATCAAAGTGTTAGGCCTACTCTAAAATATATAAACCATAATGTATATGCAAATAACTACATCCATGGACAAAATATTCATATTTATGCACATGTATTGGACAGGAAATGGATATTTCTATTAATAAAAATAGAAATAGAATAGTGACAAACTCTGTCGGCACTTCTTCGAACTAGAGAAAGTGAGTCCTCCACTTGGGCCTCTACCACTTCAATCCTCCATCACAATGGCAAGCTTACAAAGAAAAGGTAATCTTGGGAAGAGTAGCACTGCATGCTCCAAAGAGACAAAGGGATGCAGACTCAAGCATAAACAAGTGAGGCAACAATGAACTATAGTTTCCTTGCTCTCCAAATTATCCTCCTCCAATGTATCCAAGAGGTTCAATATATATCCCTCCAAATAGGCAATGGAGGGTCAAGTCTAAGCATTCTTAAGGAATATGGAAGGACAAGATTCAATTTATTCGGTACTCTATGAGGAAAACTCCAAAAACTTTTCCTTCATGCACATTTCTCAATGTATGTGTGTATTGGCTCTAACGTTGTGTGTACATGAGGATATTGGTTTAAAAGTCGTGTATACACATAAACAAGTGTTTTGTTGGGGACTTTCTTGGGACATCAAAGAATAATTTGAAAAAATGGCGTCCAAGGAGTCTGAGGGACATGGAAGGCCATAAATATGTGATCTACTAAGTGTGGTAAAATCGGCTAAAACAAAGAGAGTGTAGAAGGGATAAGAAAAGAGTAAGAGAGAGAGAGAGGAAGGGTGAGAAAGAGAGAGTGATAGAGTAGGAGGGAGAGAGAGAGTGAAGAGAGATATAGTGATAAAGAATGAGATTGAAAGAGAGAGGGACTGGAGAGAGAGAGAGACAATGATTGAAAAGAGTGGTTATGGGAGAGAATGAGTGAGTGAAGAAGGGGTAGAGAGGGAGTGTAGAAGGGATGGTAAAATATTGAGAGAGAGTATAGAAGGAGGAGAGAGATTAAACTTGAAAAAGAGAGTGAGATATAGATAAATAGAGGGGGAGAGAGATAATGATTGATAGGGAGAGAGAGGTAAGAGAGAGATAGTAATAGAGACATTGATTAAGAGAGACGAGGAGGGAGGGAGGGAGAGGGTAGTAAGGGAGTGGTTATGGGAAATAATGAGTTAGTGAGTGAGGGAGTATAAAAGGAATTGTTTCAGAGAGAGAGAGAGAGAGAGAGAGAGAGAGAGAGAGAGAGAGATAAAGGAGGAGAGAGATAATGATTGTGAGAGAGAATGGGGGAGAGATAAAGATAGTAAAAAATATATTGATTGAGAGAGACTGGGAAAAAGAGTGAGAGAGGTAGAAAACAAAGGGGAGGGGTAGAAAGGGAGTGGTTGTGGGAGAGAGAGAGAAGTAGGTAGAGAGAGGGGGTGTCAAAGGGATAGGAAAAGAGTTAGAGATAGAGAGAGAGAGAGGGAAGACATACATAGTGATAGAGATATTGATTGAGAGAGGGGGGGGAGGGAGAGGAAATAGAGATAATGAGTGAAGGGAGTGGTTATTGGAGAGAATGAGTAACTAAAGGAGGGGTAGAAATGTAGTGTGGAATAGATGGGAAAATATCGAGAGAGAGAGAGAGTATATAAGGGGAGAGAGAATTAACTTGAGAGATAGAGTGACATAGAAATCAATAGAGGGGGAAAGAGATAATGATTGTGTGTGAGAGAGAGGGGAAGAGAGAGATAGTAACAGAGAGATTAATTGAGAGAGGGAGGGATGGAGAGAGATATAGAGGTACAAAAAGAGGGTAATGCGTAGAAAGGGAGTGGTTGTGGGAGAGAATGAGTTAGTGAGTGAGGGAGAGGGATGAATTGTTGAAGGGATGTGAATATAGAGATAGAAGGGTATATAGCTAATATGAGAAAGAGTTTGGGAGGAGAGACAAAGAAGTGATAGTGAGGGAGGGAGAAGAGAGAGATCATGATAGATATATTGATTGAGAGAGAGGGAGGGAGAGGGGGAGAGGGGGAGACAGTGATATAAGGGGAGATAGATATTGAGAGAGAGGGAAGAGGAGGGAAGGAGACACATGGATAAGGAGAGAGGGTGAGGAAAAGAGCAAGAGAGGTAGAAAAAGAAGGGGAGGGGGTAGAAAGGCAATGGAAGAGATAGATAGTGATAGAGAGACTGATTGAGAGAGAGAGAGAGGGAGGGGAGAGAAATGTATCGAGAGAGAGAGAGAGAGAGAGAGAGAGAGAGAACTTGAGAAATAGAGTCATATAAGGGGAAAGAGATAGTGAGAGAGAGAAAGGAGAGAAGGAGATGGATTGATAAGGAAGGAGGGATATAAAAAGAGTGAGAGAGGTAGTGAAATAAGGGGAGGGGTATCAAGGGAGTGGTTATGGGAGTGAGTGAAGGAGGGAGAGAGAGGGAGTGTAGAAGGAATCAACAAAGATTTAGGGAGTGGGAAAGAGATAGAGATATCAATTTGCATCATGTATGTGTAGATGTGCATAACACATATGCATTAAAATGCAGACACGTAATAACACATATACATAATGCATGTCTATGCTTTCAACACACATCAATCCTTTGAAAGATACAAAGAATTTGTGCTATGACTTTCATAGCGCATAATGTTTAAACGTATATGCATTTTAACGCATATGCATTATGGAATTCATAGAAAATTATTTAAATTTTCATTCGTGCTATGACTTCCATAATGCATTTATGTTATAATGTATATGTATTTTAATGTACATTCATTTTATCGCATATGCCTTATGGAATTCTTATCAAATGTTAATATGAATCTTCCTTAACGCATATGCATTTTAGCATACATTCATTTTAACACATATGCATTATGGAATTCATAACAAATGCTTTGATTCATTTGATGTGTTTATTTGTCCGATGGATGCTTAGATCTCCATAACATATATTGTTATAGCGCATATGCGTTATGGAGTTCCATGCATCCATATCACACAGGCATGCATCAAGTGACAAAGTGTATTTTACGGAGGAGGGATGAAGGAAATGAGAGAGGGAAAGAGAGGGATGGGGAGGTAGTTAGTGGAAGGGGAGAGAGACAGATGGCATGAGAGAGAGAGAGAGAGAGTAGAAAATGTGAAATATTGTGAAGTCTTGAAGAAAAAGATGCAGAAGGTAACCAATATCTATTATGAAGTTTTGGATTCCCTGGAGAGAGAGAGAGAGAGAGAGAGTAGAAAATGTGAAATATTGTGAAGTCTTGAAGGAAAATATGCAGAATCTAACCAATATATACTATGAAGTATTGGAATCCCCAAAGAGAGAGAGAGAGAGAGAGAGAGAGAGAGAGAGAGAGATCCATTTGAACCATGGAAGCATAGATGTGCATAACACATATGTATTAAAATGCATACATGTAATAACACATATACATTACTCATGGATATGCATCCAACGCACATCAATTCTTTGAAATATACAAAGAATTTGTGCTATGACTTTCATAACGCATATATGTTTAAATGTATATGTGTTTTAACACATATACATTATGGAATTCATAGAAAATTATTTGAATCTCCATTCATGCTAGGACTTCCATGATGCATTTATGTTATAACCTACATGTATTTTAATGTACATACATTTTAACACATATGCGTTATGGAATCCATAGCAAATGCATTTTAACACATATGAATTATGGAATTCATAGCAAATTCTTTGATTGTTTTGATGTATTTATTTGTTTGATGGGTTCTTAGACCTCCATAACATATATGTGTTATAGAGCACATGCGTTATGGAGGTCCATGTATCCAT
>LPNX010834550.1:469600-584535 GCA_001517045.1 Pseudotsuga menziesii | reverse complement strand
AGGCTGTTAGAGGCCCGAAATTCCCTTATCTTGCTTGCATGTTCCGGATGGCGGAGAGGATATAAACCATCGATTTGCTTCTCCGTTAGACCAAGGTTCAGGCCTTTCTCGGACTAGGATACTCTTTAGATTATCAAGCCTCCCCCCCCTTTTGTACTACATCCTTAGCCCAAAATATTTAATCAACAAAATCTTACCTCCCATCGGTCTTGTATCCTTTTTGTGAAATACAGGTGTTAACAAAGATGATTCGAGATCAAGATTTGTGAATTGTATTTGAACACAATATTTGTGTATATGTCGCAAAATCTAAAATCGGGACATAACATGTTCGTTATTTTCACACGTAAGATTTTCGAAATCGAAAATGTCGGTTATTGGAAGACATAGGACATAGAATTTTTGCAATCCAAAATGTTGCAAAATCGAAAAATATGGTGTTCCTTATTCGCAAATCCTAAATTGGGGAATTGAAAATTGGAACATATGGTGCTCCTTATTGGAAAACATAGGACATAGATTTCCGGATTTTGAAATGTTGGAATTCAGAAGTAGGAACATCAACATGTTCGTATTTCAACACATAGGAAAGAGAAAAGATTACGAAATGAAACGATGAAACGACTTTAACAAAACTGAAGTTTTACTGGTTTCCGAACTTTCGATTTTGGAAATTATGGAACTTTGGTTTTTGTTTATTTGAAAAGACCAAACTTTCGAGATCGGAAATGTCGCAAATTGGAATTGGGGAATCAGAAATTGGACCATAGGGTGTATCTTGTTGGGAAACATACGACATACGATTTCGGAATCGGAATTGTTGAAAATTGGAAATTGGGCAGTTGAAAATAGTAAAATGGAATTTATGGGTATATGAAATTTGTGCTCGGTAACATNTATATATAAGTGTTATCCCTGGGAACAATGGTCATAGTTAATAAGCTTTATTGAGATTGATTTTGAATTTGTTTTTTTTCTTCATAAAATGGGGAACGTTTTTATAATATGGATGTTAGAGAGTTATTTTCTATTTATTAAAAAAATGGAAAAAATTATCATAATTTAGTTCGAAATTCGAAATGTCGGAAATGGGAATTTGGGAAATCAAAAATCGGAACATAGAATGTGTGCAAGTTAGATATGTTTGTAGTTTTCGAAAGATTCTAATGTTTTGCAATTTAATGTGTTGATTTAAACATCAACTGATAATCAAATCGGAAATTGCGGATGTTCCTATTTTTTATTTCTGATATCTGGGATTCCGAAAATCCTATGTCCTATGTTTTCCATTAAGGAACACCATATGTTCCAATTTTTGATTGCGTAAGATCCGATTTGCGACATTTCATATCTCAGAAGTTTTTTTATTTTCAAATAAGGAAATGTCGAAGATAGTATTTCCGACTTTCGAGGTCGGGGTATTCGAAATCGGAAAACCTCGATTTTGAGGTTTTATTTTAACTGTTCGTACTCTTTTCGCATAATTTATTTCTCCGCTAAGTCCATCCTTATTTTTAACTCACTCAAGCTTCCCACTGGTCATTGTCAATAATGCGTATTTCGTATTTTTGCACCTTTGGTACATGGATGACCACATATCGTGGTAAAAAAATAGTGGTGACCATTTCATTATTTAAGTGGAAAGTACGTAATTATTGAATTTATATAGAGAAACATGAGCATGGTGGTCTCGTACCATTTATTTAAATTTTTCTTAAAAATAATTATGATGTTATTATAGCCACAATTAAATTGGTAGGTGAATGATAATAGGTATAACCAACCAATTAGTTTTGTGAAGATAGTTAGTTGTCAAACAAAGGTAAAATATACGGTTCGATAGTTAGTGATTTCTGAATTTCAATACGTTCGATGTCGGAAAGTGGAATTGTATGGTTTCCCGATTCTCGATTTTCGATAATCCTGATATTGGAAAAGGGAAATTCCATCGTTTTTTGGACTGAATGTTTGTTTCCCAAATGCCGAATCGCGAAAACGAAAAGTAAATTTTGTCAATTTTCGTTTATGCATATGATATATACGGTCTAGAGTCTTTTGGTTGTTTGAGTTGGGTTTTTTAAGATTTGAATTTACGAAGTCTGGGCAGTCATTAGATTTCGAGTTTTGCATAATAATGTATATTTTTTTTATTAAGATCTTTTTGCGGAAATCCTATGTCCTGTGTTTTCCAATAATGAACACCATATGTATTCCGCAAGATCCGATTTGCGACATTTCCAAGTTCCTATTTCCGATTTTCGACGTTTGGCTATCAGAAATCGGAGAATTTTGATATTCAGGCTTTATTTTGACTGTTAGTATTATTTTTCGTAGAACGTATTACTCTCCTCTAAATTTGGCAGAGATTTGGCCTGTAAACTGTGTTTCATTTGAAATTAGATATTGCCATAACGCATAGAAATGTCATGGCCATGTGGAAAAAATTACATCTGGCATTTTTTTCTTCTTTTCGAGATCACTAGGAATATTAATTTCAACTAAAAGAATGCGGAAAATTAATATGAAGCTTAAAGATCTAATATATTTAAATATATTATTTCTCTTAATAAACCTAAAGTTTAAAGATTTAATATATGTGAATAGATTGATTTGGGTATATGAAATTTATTTAAAGATTCAATAACAAATATTTATGTTAAAAAATTATGAAGTTTAAAGATAATCTGACATCAATATCATTGAATGGATTTATTGTTCATTTATTTTAAAACATTGTTTAATAAGAATTTTCTGAAAGCAGAAATTGAGAAATAAAAATGGGAATAAAAAATATTTGAACTAAAATTGTATCGAAATTGCACATTTTGGAATCCAGAATCCGACATTTTGGAAACTGGAAATTTCAGAATTAAGAATTTCTGAATATGTGTGTGTGTGTGTGTGTGTGTGAAGAACAAAATTTATATATATGACGATGATGTTGGAAAAAAAGGTTTAATATGAATGAAAATTGAATTTTGCTCATTGATGTTAGACAAAAGTGTTTTATACACAATGACAATGTTGGACAAGCTAAAAAAGAACAAAATGCGTCAATAATCATTATTTTCATAATACAAACAAGGTACTAAACACCAAATTGTAATGCTACAAAGTGATGTGTTGGACATTCATCTGCGCAACAATCCTCAACTATTTCCATACGTTTTGCTAGCTAAGGTGCAACCATTTCCATATGTTTTTGCACTTTCTTTCCTCCATAGCCCCTTCGTCGACAGTAGGAATCCCAACTTATCTTCCTATCTCCTCCCATTCCGGCCTTTGGTATCACCATGTTGGCAATTTTTTCTTCGGCAGCCATGAGAGGGGAAGTAATGACGCTGAGGAGTCTAGTTTTTGTGCATATAAAAAACCATAAATGAGGTCCAAAAGATATTTTCCTCAGTAGGAGGGTCTATTTATTGACTAAATCTTACAAATGTTATTATGAGTTCAAAATTTGCAGGATGTAGTATATATCTATAACTTGGGATTAATGTGATCTGTATATAATTCCCTTATCTCTTAGAGTACACGAAAGGTCACTTAAACAATGATATGAAAGCCTGGAATGGGAGGAGAATCCAAGATGTGAAATATGTTGGATTTGAAAGATTTGGTGTTTGGAGCGCATGATATTAACGATCATTTAATGATTAAGCAACAAGGAAATATTTATACCATCATAAGAAGGCATCGATGAGGTGATAAATGTCAAGTTCACACAATATGAGATAACTTAAGGCTGACAAGAAGTGAGGGTAACAGTCGCTTCTGTGATTAATATGATGACGTTATAGCAGAAATGGGCGGCGTTATGATGACGTGAAAATATTTCAGTATGTTTAAGTGATCTTTCGCGTCGTCCAAGAGATAAGGGAATTATATACAAATCGCATTAATCATGAAAATTCATTATAGATATATACTACATCATGAAAATACCTAACTCATAATAACATTTTGTAAGATTTAGTCCATAAATATCATTTGGACCTCATTTATGGCTTTTTATATGCTCAAAAACTAGACTCGTGACCATCATTATTTTCCCTCTCATGGTTGCCCAAGAAAAAACTGTCAACATGGTGATACCAAAGTCGATAATGGGAGGAGATGGGAAGATAAGTTGAGAGTCCTACTGTCGATGCAGGGGCTATAGTTTCGAGAGTGACATGGGATGAGAGAATGAGAATGTTGCCAATCTCGATCTAGAATAACAAGTAAGTGGACTGCAACCAATTGCAGATATGAGAAAAGATGCAAAAGGTATTCACACCTAAACAAATAATTTAATGTTGCTACATTATTGGAGCTTATGCAACATTTTGACTTGTAATTGGTGCTTTAGAGTTTGGAATATGAATGAACGAGCAATTTCACATTTTGTTATTTCGTTTGTTGTTGAACATTGTCATTGTGTATAAATTACGTTTGTCTAACATGAGTTTCCAAAATTATAATTTGTAATTCTTGAAGAGAAATTATGAATTTACAGTTTTAGGAAGGGCTAGAAGCCTTTGGAAGGGGCGAGAGAGGTTCAAATTTGAATGTTGTATAGGAGGTAGGAGTTCATTTGCTTGTGATGGACGCATTCAAATAATTTTATATTCATCAGAGACTTTATTTGCTATAGAAATTATCGCATATGCATCAAATATATTTTGATGTTTCACTTCCATTTTATTTTGCAAAAGTTGGTGAATATACAAAGTAAGCTAGGAGGTTGTTTATTGGAGTTGTAGACATTATTGTGTAAAGATATTAAGCATTTTGTGAATTGTAGAGATGTCTCATGCAGATGTTTTTCCGAAAAATATGCTTTGATTTTGAAAATTACAACATAAACATTTTGTAAACATGTTACTGAAGAATCAAACATTTTGTAAATATTTTGTAAACATTTTCGTTTACAAGATTTGACATAGAAAGAATTCGAATGTTAAAATTTCAAATCATTTGAGAAAAAAACTTGAGTCTACATTGTTCAATATCTGAAATATCAGAAATAGGAAATCGCGAATAAGGCAAATACCCTTAACAAAAATTCGACTATGCGGTTTCTGATATCAGTTTTCAGAAACTGGGTATTGTGTTTCAGAAATTGGAGAATCCGGAAGCGAGCAAATAATTTGAACAAAAACTTGAGTTTGAATTGTTCGATATCCAAACTATCGGAAATAGGAAATCGCGAATAAGGCAAAGACCCTTAAGAAAAATTCGACTTTGTGGTTTTCGATATCGGTTTTCAGAAATTGGGTATTGTGTTTCAGAAATTGGAAATTTGAAATCGCAACAGGGAAGGGAGAAAAATATTTCAACAAAAGCGTGAATCCGAGTTTATGACATCCGAAATATCAAAAATCGGAAATCGCGAACATGACAAATAACTGTGGTTTCGAAACTGAACCTTTCTGACTTACCTTCTTTTGGAAATCGGAAATCAGAAATCGGGTATTGTGTTTTGCAAATGGAAAATTTAAAATGTGAATTTGTTTTGTTTTGTTTTTTGTTTTAAGTTCATTTAAGGAAATAAGAGTTGATCTAAAATTTGTATACTTTCATTTTTATACATTAATTATTTCGTGATAGCTATAATTATTTCCTACATAATAATTTTCGCAATGAGTGTCTTAGTTCTTGAGACAGTTTAGTCTAAAATGCAACTATTTTAATATTTCTTGGATGTTTCTTGAAACAAAAGTATATCTTTTACTATTTTGAAAGATGGTATGGTAGGAGGTTGTTCATTGGAGTTGTAGACAATATGAGTGACAATTTGAAATAGAAATGGGAAATCACGAATAAGATAAATACCCTTAAAAAAAATTCAACTTTGTGGTTTTTGATTTTGGATTTCAGAAATTGGGTATTGTGTTTCGGAAATTGGAAATTTGAAATTTGAAAAAAAAATTTATTTATTTAAAGTTCATTTAAGGAAATAAGAGTTGATCTAAAATTTTTATACATTAATTATTTCCTGATATATAATAATTGTGTAGTTAATAAGTTTTACACTGAGTGTGTTAGTTTCCTAAGAAAGTTTAGTCTAAAAGGCAATTATTTCTCCATTTTTTGGATGTTTCTTAAAACAAATGTAGATTCTTTACATTAACAAGTGGTAAAAAAAACAATACATTTATAAAGCAAATAATGAGAAGGTTCAACCACAATTTTCTTTTAAATACTTTGAAGCAAGTAAGCTTTCCTCGTGTTTCATACGTTGGACAAATGGATTGTCTCATGTTTGAGAGTATTTGGAAAAAGAGAAAGGTGGAGAAATATGAAGGCCTAAAAGAGATGTAACTCTTGATATTGCAATGAATGTGAGTCCTTATCTATCAGTGTTTCCAATATCTATTGTAACATTTTGTAGGGTCATACCTTGCGCTTTATGAATTGTTAAACCCCATGCCATACGACGTGGTAGTTGCCTACAGGATCCCCTTGTTGTGGGAGATATTGGAACATAAGTAGGATTCAAAACATCCCATAAGGGTCCTTTGTAATAAGGAATTCGACAACAACAAAAGATGGTAAGCTAGGAGGTTGTTCATTGGAGTTGTAGACAATGTCAATGACTTTTCCAAGTGAGTTGTTAACAAGTCGTGCTTGAACCCATAAATTAGTAGTTAACATGACTTGTTGACCAATAGAAAGAAGGAGCTTTAATGGCAACTGCTCGTCGTCAATGGATCCCTGGCCATGTTTGTTCCTTTGTTCTGCGAAGCAATGTGCAATTGGCATATTAAGTTGTTTCAACATGTGTTTATTGTGCAGTGCAATAGAGGTATTGGTGGGATATAAGCGGATAGATTGTTGAAAAGAGCAGTTTTCCACATCTGAAAGGCATGAGCTTGTTCTTGTCATTAGGAGTGCCCAGTATTCAACCGTTGGTGTTCCATTTCGTAGGTTTAGCAAGAGTTGCCAAAAGGCAGTTTGAGAAGGGATATTTCCTTGTTGTCGAAAATTTGTTTCTAGCGTGATAAAAGTATCAAATGTATGCTAGAGAGTTGTTCCAATGGATGAGCCTGCATACACGGGGATGTCCTTTACAGGAGGCAATTGTCCAAAGTCACCAACAAGGATTATGGAACAACCACCAAATGGCATTGTACAATTTTAGGGGAAAGCTTGATGTAGTCGTGCATCAATTTGAGTCAACATTTTTGGTCCGATAAAGCTCATTTCATCTATGAGAATATAGTGAATATGGTGGAGTTCTTCTAGAAGTTTTGAAAGGGATTGGCCTTCAAGGGGTTGCATTTCACCAATGGGTATTTGAAGAGCATAATGTATTGTAGATGCATGTATATTAAAAGCAACAACACCAGTTGGAGCAAGGAGAAGAAGTGCACAGGTACTTTGTTCAGATGCAGTTTGTAGTGCAGATTTTAAGCAAGATATCAGGTAAGATTTCTCGGTGCCTGCAGTACCTTGAATCACCATTTTGAGTGATGGAGCCCATGTAGTGTTTCTAAAATGAGAAATGACAACATGAAAGGCTATGCGTTGTGTGGGAGACAAGGAATCATGTGAATTGGACAACGATAGGTTGTCTTCATGTAGCTAGGTGGAGAAGCGATTAAGGTTAATGAATGATGTTGTTGTATAATGCAAGTCGGTGGTTATATTGGTATGTGTCCAATTGTGATTTTTGTCAAAATCATGATGTCCAAGCATTTCAAGGTCATCAATTTGGATGTTGTTGTCTAGTTGCATTTGAGAGAGAAGTTACCATTCACCCATGTTATGGGACAACGGAAAGGTAATAGCATCAGAGTTTGAATCATCAGATAGAGGTGTATAAGGTTCTTCTTGTGCATGTTCAACATGCCAGATAATATATGTGCCTTTAATTTGTTGCCAATGATAAATAATTTTAGAAGTTGTTGTTCCAATATCCCGAGGGATGGAACAAAAAGCTTTGTATAGAATAAGTTCGCTCCAAAAAAAGGGTTCAAAAGATGAAGAATCAAAGGGAGGAATGGAAATGAATTGTGGATAGACTCTAACAATTTTTTGATGCAAGTTTTGTTTCCATGAATTTTTTTCCTATTAGGAGAGAAAGACCAAGAATGAGCAGCTTCAAGTAGGTTTATATGTTCAAGAGCTATTGGTCTTTGCATGTATGCAAATATGAATGGCGAAGTTGGAGGAATGTTATTAGTGCCATTACAAACACGACAGAAGGCACTTTGACTCACATTCAACGAAAAGAAGTGATGGATACAAAGAACAAGTGGGATCTTTTGCAGCACGTGACATGTCTCTTGTGCACTAATGCCTCGTTTTGCAACTGTTTGATTGGTTGAAGAATGGGGTCGTCACTTGGTGCTGCATGTGCAAGGCGAGAGAGAATTGCATGGTATCTTTCTGATTTTGGATCTAATTTTGATGCATACTTTGAAATGTATTTGAGGACAACCTGTCTAGAAAGAACAGGTTGGCAATCAACATTAGCCCTCCATATTGAAAGCATTGTAGGGTTGTGAATATTGAGAACGGAATCATTTCTTGCAGGATTGTATGTTTTACGTCCATTTGCATCAATGAATAATGAAGAAGCAGCTTGTAGCTAATATGGAAAACCATAACAACATTGAATAAATGTTCCTTTTTTGCGAAGGCAAGTTGATTATGAGCATCTGGTGTGTCTTTGAACAAAATTTACAAGTTCTTCATAATCAACTGAGTAGTTTGATGCAAATATGGATGGTGATGCAAGACTGCATGGATGATTTGCAGTAGAATGGTGTAACCTAGATGTTGACAAATGCATATCACGAGGATTCCAAGCTGTAACATATGTGTCAAAAAAAAAATTTGTAGCTTCAACTGCAAGAATATCTTCCCAATCTAAGGTGTCCATATTTGGTACATCTTCCAACCAAATAAAGCCATGAATGTGTGTGGATCCTCTATGCTGCCATTCATACCTGCATGGGAGGAAAAGGAATATATTAGAAATGAAATGTATAAAGTGAAAAATATGAAGAGAAAAATAAGAACGAAGAGATGGTTAAATACCTGCACCAAGAATCCATTCTATGAAAACCTTTGTCAAGCACCTCTTGAAGGAATGTTTTGAATCTATTGTGCATGTATTGTGATGTAATATGTGGATTTGATATGATGTTGTGAACTTTGCATTGGTAGTCTTGAGCTAAACCGGTAGAACGACCAACATGCATTAGAACATGCAAATCTGGCCATTTTGTATCAGTTGCACTAAGGTTAAAGAAGAAAGTTGGTGTACCTTGTTGATTGATAATATTTGTCAGTTCAACCCTACTTTTGTTCCAATATGAGTGTGTTCCACATAATGAAGATCCAAACCTTGCGACTCACTCACCAATTTTCTGATTAGGCATGTCTTGTAATTGGTTAACAAGTTCAAGTATTGTCGGAGGTAGTGTATCTTCAAGATTAGTTTTGACAAAAACAGAGGCAGTAGCATTACTCCGATGACACATAATTACAATGTATATGTAGTACCGGAACTGAGGATGTTGACCAAATCTGTTGTCATGATAGTGAATTAGGTGAAGTGCATATCCGTGCATATCAACCTCATGAATGCATGGTTGTTTAAGCATTGTTGCACATGTGGGGAACAAAGTTGGAAAAGCCATGGAAATAAGTCCTTCTGTGTTGTACTCATTGATAGGGGAAATGCCCATAGGAGGCCAATCAATTGAAGGTGCTAGTGGGATATTTGGTATATGTAACAACTGTCTAATTTCTTCAACCTCAATTCTAGCATTAGCTTGTGTTCAAATAAATGAGGACAATTCTATTTCATAGGGTTCAAATGAATTTGGTGGTTGAACTATAGAGGAAAATCTTTGTTGATGAGATAATGTATCATTTCTATTAACATGCGGAATCCAAGGTGAAATGTCTGTTGAGACAAGAGGCAGTGAAGATAATGCAACTAAGTTGACCTGTACACCCTTGTAGTATGGGTCGTTCGCCATTTTGTATTCAAGGGCAACAAGAACACATGTACAACTAACAAATAGTTCATATGGATTATTTTTAAAGCTTCATTTGTGAACAACAAGGATGACAAGTTCTGATATTAAATGGGGCAGGTGTTTGGAAATATTAGAAATGTCCTGGGGGAAGCAAATAGTATGTCCAGAATATTTATATTGACCACCATGAGCATGTGTAACTTGTAAAACTGGGTATCCGTGAGATGTAGAACAATTGGTAGCGGGGTATGGTTAAGACACCCTCTAACCTGAAAGTTCGTCGTTCTAATCTCGTCAGATACCAAAAAATCCAACCATGTTAAGGGTTGGTGCGGTCTAGGCCGGGTGCGATCCACGGGGGATTTTGTTGGCTTAGATGCCCCTATTTTGTGGTTACTTAGCCAATGGCAACCCTGCTAGTCAGGGGGTTCCACCACTTTGTCAACAAAAAAAACTTATAAAACTGGGTTAGCATGATTAATGAGCATTTCTTCAACTTATGTAAGTACTGCAAGCACGAGTGGTTAGATGCCTGCATCCATATTGTTTTCGAATGAAAAGCGATGGCCTTTTCATTCTAGAATATAGCAAGAACAAGTATATGCATCATGTAATTTTTTCATTACAATATCAGGGTAACATTCTTTGCAAATTGAGCAGACATGCATATCACGCAGTTGGTCCATTTTTTTACGAAATCGTTGATGTGCATCATCGAGGCAGGTGCTCGATGGATTTAGCATAGATGGTTGAAGTGAAGGTCTGTTGGAAGGTTTGGGAAGAGAAACTGGACAAGACATATCCACAGGTAGTCATGCAGTTCTCTAAATAAGACGTTGTCTCTTGTTGTTTTTATCTCTATTCTTTGCACATACAACTCTTCTTCGTGCATTGGCTTGTTCAATGCCATGATTTGGCATAATGGCTACAACAAAACCGTAAAATTGTTAAATACTTAGAAGCTTTGATTCTTGGCAATGACACATTTTCTATATGTATTAACTGCAAAGTTTATCGGTATAAAGCAGAAGACAAAAAGCAAATATTAACTAATTGCATGTAGGTAACTAAGAATGTTTCTGGAAAATAATATTGATGGAATAAATATATATTTTTTCGGATCGCACGTTGATTATTGTAAGAAAGCAACAAAATAGAAGAACAAAATCTAGTATGAAAAAGGATATATGAAAAAAATACAATATTTGTTAAGAAATTGAGAAAAGAGTAGCAAATTCTAATTCTATTCAAAAGTAATCGTACAGGTTGCATAAACAATTTAGGTAAAAAATGTTAAGTGATAGGTTCTAGAGTGAAAGTATCAAACTGCAAAATAGAAGTTGTTGATAATGTATTTTCAAAGAGTATGAGAATATATCAGGTCGAAAAAACATATATATTTATATATCCGGTGAAGTTGTTGATGATGTATTTTCACCATGACAATTACACAGGGACTTCACTTAGTGAACCTCTCACATAGCACGTACGGTCATGGGATATTAAAGAATACCCTTAATTTTTAGAGATATTGACCCAAACTCTTTTTGATGAAACCCCCTTCCAATACTTAAAACCTCCTCCCCACCCCTTTTTATACCTCAATCCTTATAAACCACCCTACCCACCCCCACCTTTAACCCCTCATCTGCCCAATACCTGCAATATATTGTTTCAATTTTTGATAATTTTAAAACCCACAATATGAACTAACGTGATAGGATATTGGTCAACAAGTGAAGACCCCGTGGACAATTACAACTTTCAGGTGCACAATTCCAGAGAACATACTACTTCTAAATGAAATACTAAGAAGTAATTGTTTGTTGTAGATGTTCTAGAGTATTTCAACGATTGATGCTAATTTAGTTGAGAGAAGACACATGTCTTTTCCTGAGATGGCCAAAACATTCATTACAGACAATAAAGAATATGCCTATGTATCAGGTTGAACAAAATTATATATTTATGTATCCAGTGAAGTTGTTGATGATGTATTTTCAATCATCACAATTACAAATTTTAGGGGTGCATTTCCGGAGAACGTCCCTGTTCTAACTGAAAGAGTAAGAAGTAGTTGTTTGTTGCATATCCTCTGGACTATTTCAACAATTGATGTTGATTCAGTTGAGAAAAGACACAAGTATTTTGCTGAGATGCCCATGAGTTGGTTTGCAGCATCATCAAAAGCGATCACACCATGAAGATATCCAGTTACATCTTCTAGGTCAACCTTTAGGATGTATCAGTAGTCACATTCAGGAAACTCCCCATCACATTTACCACAATGCCAACTGTCTCCAAATTTGTCGGCAATATTTTTCATGCATTGTATACCATCAACAAAAAGAGGGCATGCAAGGAAATGAAAGTCATCCATGTTAACATTTGTGATGGTTGCAACAACAAAATACCAAACAAAATTTTCATATGCTTTAAGAGTTTGTAGCTCATTGATGGTAATGACTTTCCGACGAGCAGAATGAGAGGCACTGAATTTGTGGCTCAAAGATGGTGATGCTAAATGAAATCCATTGTCATTAAACTATTTCTGGAGAACTAATGTTTGTTCAATATTTGGGTTTATAAATATAGTATATTTGGAGATAGTGCCAATAGATCCATTAAAATATGTAACACGGTCACCCTTGATCACTACTGCTGGAGGAGTAGGTAAACCACGAAGGCTGGCAAGCTCAGCTCCTTGAATTTGGAAATGCTCTCCCCAAAGTTTTATGTCAATACTATAGCTTGACATGTCACAGAGTCCAATGGTTTGCCTAACAGTTTCAACACCATCCCATTTTCGTATCGTGGATGTAGGTGAAACTAAAATGACAAGTCCAACAAGGTCAACCATGGAATTTACTGGTATAGTTTGAATCTCCTTAATAGTTTTAAAGTTAAAGCAACATAAAGGTATTAAGGGATATTCATCTAAGAATGGTTGAATGGTTGAGGTGGAACCTAGAAAAATCTCATTATGGCTTTTCAAATGGTTAAAAATTGGGTTGTATGCTTTAATTGTTCCATTTGATACGATGTACACTATCCTTATTTCTATTTGGTCATACAAAGAGAGTGCCAATTCATTGAATGCAGATATATGTATTTCATTGTGTGAAGCATTAACAAGGTCAAATCCAAACACTTTTCCAGACCCTCGTTGGTTTCCATATTCATGTATGTTTGTCTTGGGAGTAACTCGGCCTTGAATGTTCCAAACTTTGCTTGAAGAGGAGAGTGACGTGAATGGGATAATCGATCCAACGAAGCTAGGGTTTTCATTTATTGAGCTAGTGTTGACTGGAATAGAACAACTACTTTCCGAAGGAGAAGCTATAGGTAAGTGGTAAGGTGCAAGATCTCCAATAATTGTTGCATCCACTGTGACAACCTCGAGTGCAACCAATGCAATAGTCCTGTGAGATGAAGTATGTTAGACATGAATGGGAGACAAAAAAATTTGATGCATGAACAGTGTGAAACTAGTTGAGAGAAAAAGAAAGAGGAAATTAAATGTACGTTACATTACGTACAATGTTGCATGAACACTGGGTAATTTTGATTATAGTTCCTTCTTTTAGTTGTCCATTTTCTACAAGATCACTATATATAACTGGAAGAAGTATCTCATGCTTGTGAAGGTCATATGAGATAGAGATCCAGAATCAAATAGATGATGAGTTGAGTGAGTTCACTTGGTTTAATGCGGATACCTGTACCAGCGAGCAAACTTTTGACAACACCATGTAGAAATACTGAAATAGAATCTTCAGTTACCATAGTCTCCATAACATGATGGTTATTTTTTCCTGTGAAATGAAACAGGGAATGAAAAAAAATGGAATGTAACATAATCATTTGACCAGAATAAAATGGATATATAAAAACAAAATTCTTCGCATTAACATATTTCATTATTCTGGTTGTTGTTATTCATTAACATATTTCATTACTCTAGTTTGTATCTGTTTGAGCTATAAATGTATCGAGCAGAAATCCTATGTGTTGAAATACAAACATGTCCATGTTCCTATTGTCGATTTTCGACATTTCAAAATCCAGAAATGTATGTCCTATGTTTTCCAATAAGGAACATGCTATATTTTGATTTCTGATTTTGCAACATATCCATAAATCCTATCTGTTCAAATAAGAACATGTCGATGTTCCTATTTTCGATTTTCGACATTTCGGAATCTAAAAATCTATGTCCTATGTTTTCCAATAAGGAACACCATATGTTCCGACTTTCAATTCGCCAATTTAGGATTTGCGAATAAGGAACAACATATTTTTCGATTTAGCGACATTTCGGATTGCAGAAATCGTATGTCCTATGTTTTCCAATAACCGACATTTCAAATTCTGGAAATCTTACATGTCAAAATAACGAAAATGTTAGGTACCGATATCCGATTTTGCGACATATACAGAAATCCTGTGTTCAAATACGAAAAATTCCATGTTCCTATTGCAAAATTCTGACATTTCGGGATCCAGAAATCTATGTCCTATGTTTTGCAATAAGGAAGATGCTATCTTTCAATTTCCAATTTTGCAACATATCCTAAAATCCTGTGTTCAAATAGGAACAAGTTGATGTTCCTATTTCCGATTTCCGACATTTCGGAATCCAGAAATCTATGTCCTATGTTTTCCAATAAGGAAAACCATATGTTCTGATTTTCATTCCCCAATTTAGGATTTGCAAATAAGGAACAACATATTTTTCGATTTTCTGACATTTCAAATTGCAGAAATCCTATATCCTATGTTTTCCAACAAAGAACTTAAACATACATTACATTATGTACAATGTTGCATGAACATTGGGTAATTTTGATTATAGTTCGTTCTTTCAGTTGTCCATTTTTCTACAAGATCACTATATATAACTGGAAGCATTAGCTCCGTGGTTTAAACCAAGTGAACTTAGTCAACTCATCATTTATTTGGTTCTAAATCTCTATCTCGGACAACCTTCACAAGCATGGACATTTCGGATCGCAGAAATCCTATGTCATATGTTTTCCAATAACCCACATTTCGAATTCCATAAATTTTACGTGTGAAAATAACAAATGTGTTATGTCCTGATTTCTGATTTTGCGATATATATAGAAATCCTATGTGTTGAAATACAAACATGTCCATGTTCCTATTGCCAATTTCCAACATTTCGGAATTTAGAAATCTATGTCCTATGTTTTCAAATAAGGAACATGTTATCTTCCGATTTTTTATTTTGCAATATATCCATAAATCCTATGTGTTCAAATACGAACATGTCGGTGTTCCTATTTTCGACATTTCAGAATCCATAAATCTTTGTCTTATGTTTTCCAATAAAGAACACCATATGTTCTGATTTTTAATTCCGCAATTTAGGATTTGCGAATAAGGAACACCATATTTTTTCCAATTCAAAACACCATATGTATTCCCCAAGATCCGATTTGCGACATTTCTAATCTCTAAAGTTTTTGTATTTTTAAATAAAGAAATGTCGAAGTTCCTATTTCCAATTTTCGACATTCGGATATCGGAAATTAGAAAGCCTCAATTTTCACGTTTTATTTTCACTGTTCGTATTATTTTCGCATAAGTTATTCCTCCGCTAAGTCCATGCCTATTATGGTTCCTTCTTTTAGCTGTCCATTTTTTTACAAGATCACTATATATAACTGGAAGTAGTAGCTTTTCGGTTTAAACCAAGTGAACTCACTCAACTCATCATCTATTCGGTTCCGAATCTGTATCTCGGACGACCTTCACAAGCATGGACATTTCGAATTGCAGAAATCCTATGTCATATGTTTTCCAATAACCAACATTTCATATTCCAGAAATTTTATGTGTGAAAATAGCAAACATGTTATGTCCCGATTTCTGATTTTGCGACATATACAGAAATCCTATGTGTTCAAATACGAACATTTCCATGTTCCTATTGCCAATTTCTGACATTTCGGAATTCGGAAATCTATGTCGTATGTTTTCCAATAAGGAACATGCTATCTTGCGTTTTCTGATTTTGCAACATATCCATAAATCCTATGTGTTCAAATACGAACATGTCGGTGTTCCTAATTCTGACATTTCAGAATCCGGAAATCTATGTCCTATGTTTTCCAATAAGGAAAACCATCTGTTCCGATTTTCAATTCCCCAATTTAGGATTTGTGAATAAGGAACACCATATTTTTTCCAATAAAGAACACCATATGTATTCCCCAAGATCTGATTTGCAGCATTTCGAATCTCACAAGTTTTGTATTTTCAAATAAAAAAATGTTGAAGTTCCTATTTCCAATTTTCGACATTCAGGTATCGAAAATCGAAAAATCTCAATTTTCACGTTTTATTTTCATTGTTCATATTATTTTCGCATAAGTTATTCCTCCTCTAAGTCCATGCCTATTTTAAAATAGCTCTCTATTATTTTTCATCGGCCTCCCTATAAATTTGGTGGAAATTTGGTCTCTAAACTTGGCTTGATTCTATATATCGCTCTGATAAGCTTTAAGCAACATTTTTAATTGACCAGTACTGGAGAACGATAACGAAAGAAATATCAAAAAAACTTTGTAGTGACCTTGTAGCTTTAGGTTAAGTTCCTTACCTAAAACAAGTATATCATAAATACTAATACCTATAATCTTATTGACATAGCATGAGTATTACACCATTATGAAGGTACATAACCAATACAAGTCACAGCCCTTTTGCAACACAGTATGATTAAGAGCCAATTAAAATGCAGCAAGGGAGTAAGAGTCAATTAAAACACAGGAAGGGTGTTTCACCATCTCATAAGCAACATTTTCAATTAGGAAAAAAACTAATACCTAACATTTTATTGACAGGCATGACATAACCAATACATGCCACAATAGTTTTGCAACAAAGCAAGAGTCACATTCAATTAAAACATAGCAACGATGTTTCACCATCTAATAAGCAGACTAAATGAAGAACTAAGGAATACCTGCAAATTTAGCAAGGTTCAAAATTTTCTGATGGAAACTCGAAGTGTAAATGAAACACAACAAAATCAATATAAGCAAAACAAAGGCAAATAATACGAAATAATGGTTACATGAAGGTCTGTTTACATGTGGAAAGCAAAGGCGATGTAGCAGTGAATGCGGTAAATGAAATATTGTAAGAAGATCTTGGAGATCATCATAATATGAGCAAAATTGAAGATATAGCCTCATGTTTATCTCATATGAAAAGCTTTATTGCATTAATGGAGCAATAATGCATTGATGAAGCATTAATATGAATGAAGAGACATGGGCAAAATATATTTTATCGACTGAACCAACAGTGAAACAAAACCACGACCAAATTGCCCCAAACTGAGAGCCTAAACGCACAAAAGCGCTGCAAAAAATCTTATCCTAAACCCAAATAAACTGTTGAACTGAAACTTGCAAAATCTTCGCAAGGGATATGCTAAATTGAGAGAAATGAACTGCAAAATTGTTCGAAAGCCTCTAAAAATAATAATTTCGAGGACTGGTCGCTTAGGAAAACATATAGAAATGTAGTGAAAACACGTAAGCCACCTGTCGAAAAAACATGGTAAGCACCAACTGGGAAGAAGGATCCACAACTGAAAATCAGTCCATTCAGTCCATCAATCCATTCACGCACAACAACAGATAGAAGTGTAATGAAAACACACAATCCACCTGTCGAAAAAACATGGTAAACATCAACTCCACCGTACCATGCACAACACCGATCGTATAACGCATGAAACTTGTGGTCTACGGGACAGAAGTTCCGAAATCGAGATTGTACAACTAGGGACCTAACTGAACTGCAATAAAGTAAAAACAACAATTGATCAGCATACCAATTTAGAGGCCACAATCTCTGACAAATTTAGAGGCAGAACCATCAGAAATAACTCACAGGAGTTTAAAATAAGGATGGACTTGGGGGAGGAAGAAGTTACACGGAAAGAATACGAATAGACAGAATAAAGCTTGAGCGTTTTCAGAACATGTACTTAACCGATCAACTCCATGCCACCTTGTTCAGTCCCTACCTGATCACGGGATATAAGAACCGAGAAATTTAACCACAGCGTGTTGTACCTAAAATCTCTCATTACTAGGAGGCACGTGTCGAAAGGTTAGTGGCCAGGGAGGAGAGGAATCTTTTGAGATAGCTTCTTTCATTGTGAAAACGCCTATGGCGTAATTATAAAATAATAAAAATTAGTAAATATAATTTTAAATAAATAATTGTAAGATTATAAAGTAATAGTTATTTTATTTTAAAGATTTCATATATTATCTTATAATTAACATAAGGTTGATATGTGTGGTATTAAAATAATACATAATCTAATGATATTATATATTTAACCTCACCGTGGTTAAGGTTGCAGCAACTAGGGGTTGTCGGAGGTAGAGATGTTCTTATCCAGAAATATGGACGAGGATGATGCAGATATCCAATTGGTGGATTATTCGGATGAAGAGCTATCAAATGCTTCCATCTTTTACAATGAATCAAAGGTTTATGCATTCAATTAGGCTTTTAGTGTGGAGTTAGTGATGTCAGAGAAGATTCATGATGAGAGATCGTTGACATCTTCGCGTGTTTCGGTACGGGATCTGGTCCTTTTGGTATTTGTCATTAGTAGGTAGTTAAGCTTATCATTAATCCTCGTACAAAATGTTCTCGTTGTCCCTAAAATGAAAGCTACCACCTTGGATCTAGGCTCATGGGATAGATTGGATCAAAGGATGGCTACTAATTTGCATGATATTAATAATGATGGCACAGAGTATCCCATTTCCATCATAGATGTGAAGGTCCCTTCAGCTAATATTTATCCTTATATCCCAGATCTAGCTCCATGTCTCATAATGAAGGCCCATCAGTTGGTTTTGTTGGTAGCAGAATTAATTTCTCAGAGGTATCAACATCCATCCCTTTGATAAAGCAATAGTTTAAGAAGACGGTGGTGAAATTGAAAGGGCCTAGGGTCTCACTTGTTGTGGGTGGAGACATTTCAGTCATGGATATCCCTAGGATGTTGGGGAAATAGTGATTGATAAAATCTATGGACGACATGTTAGGTTTCGAGAGTTAAAAGCCTGGATTAAGGAAACATGGTTCCCTCTTATTAGTAATGAGTCGATTGTGAAATGCATGGCCAAGGGGTGGTTTAGGTTTGAATTCAAAAGCGAAGTAGATGCTCAGGTTGTACTGTAGAGGGTTTGTGGTTTGGAGAAGAATATGTGGGTTCTGAAAGCCTAGAACCCCTTATTCAACCAAGGAAAGATTATTTGGAAGCCATTCATGTTTGGGTGAAAATGACATGGCTCCCTCTGGAAATCTAGTTGTTTGAAGGGTTACAAGTTATAGGGAACACCATCAGTAAATTCTTGGTGTCCAAGGTTGGTCTACTCCACTCTTCCTCTCACTCGATAGCTCGTAAATTAGTGGAGGTGGACTTAAGGGTGGGCCTATTTGAATACATCGATTTTGTTAAGATTCCATATGCTTAGCTATATATGATTAGTATTCAATTCAATTTCACAACAATAGCATATGCAGGATCACTGAAAGAAACACAATCATAAGATAGACACATATTTATGTTGGGAAACCCTCAACGGGAAGAAACCCAACAAAACTTCCTCTATATAGATGTATCAAAAGTACAAAGATAAAACCCCAAATAGGTGCTCTTTCTCCTTGCAGATATGTCTCTCTCTCTCCTATGTACTATACACAAGTGATTGTGTGTGTTCAAATGAGGAACACACCTCCTCTATTTATACTCTTTCTTACACTTGAGTTTTTCCCTAACAAGTCGGCCCCAACAAACTTACTGGGCCGACTTCACCTAGAAAGTCACAAAACAATATTATATTATATTCATGAGGGTTTTATTGACCTGACCTACAATGGAGGTATTACCTCATGACTCTATGATGACCAAATACAATAGTAACATCCCAATGGAGGAAGAAAACATCTCCCTAGGTTACATCAGTAAAATACATTTAGAATATTCTTTGAAGTTACAATATTTCAACACTCCCCCTGAACGAGAAGAGTATTCTACTGACAGCAATAACATCAACTGTAGGAGCAAGGAGAGAGAGCATGTTAGGATATTTAGACACTTAGGAGTTAGTTAAGATCAACTTGTGTAATATATCCGTTACGTAAATTTATGTTTCTTTAGTATGCATTAGTATGCATTTGTAAATATTCTAATCCGACGGTCACGATATGTTCTAGACATAGAGTGATCCTACGGTTCAACTTCTCTTAGATCATACCTACCATTGATCCGTGGCTTAACACCCGATTGGTCTATGATCTCTATTTAAAGACCATAGAGGGTCCTTGGCTAGTTGATCGATTATGAGAAACTCATATGTAACTTTCTTTCTTTTGCATAATAAATTGCTCCAAGTAGCTATTTGGCTGGGGCCGTGGACTGTTTCCCTCTCGAGGGTTTTAACCACGTGACAAACATCGGTGTGTTGATCTGTGATCTATTTGTGTGAAGCGGTTGCTGAAGGTGTTTGATATTTTGGGAGTACCCTGTGTACCCAAACATGGTAGCAGAGCTTTTATGAAGAGGCGCTTTCGGTTTTGATCAAGATCTAGAACCGGTGTTGCCAAAACTTTGAAAGGGTTTATGGTTCTAGATTTTCTATGTATTTTTGGCCCATGGGAGCTATTCCATTGTGTCCAGAGCACCGTTTCCATTAGAAAATAGTTTTCGTTTCACTGAAAACCATTTTCGTTTGCTCCAGAAACACCCATTTCGACAAATCTGAAGGTATAATGTTACAGTGACGGATTTGTTTTTTGTAAATCTCTCATATTTTATTAGTTTATTATTATATCTTTGTTGTTTTAGTCTCGGACTGTTGCCTTCCCTGACTTCATATGCTCTTTGTCATGCACCTTGCGCGAACGCAGCGAATCAGAAACAGTAAGGGAAAGTTTTTTTTTCTTGTCTTCTCGGCTACGTATGCTTTTTGCCATGCACCTTGTGTGATCACGGCAAATCAGAAATAACGAAAAAACTTGAAGACATAGACTTTCCGGGTAAGCTAACCAAGATCTAACCCCATTGTGTAGAAAAGTTTTTTTTGTTTTTGTTTTTCGTTTTTTTTTTTGTGATTTGCAAGAAAAGAAAGGAAGCACGGAGAACGAGAGAGAATAGTTAAAAAACAATAAAAAAGTCCCATTCCTCTTTCCATTATTTTACGTACCTTTTAAACTTAGCTCACTTGGTCCAAAGTTGCTTTATTACTTAATAGGTCTTGAGTTCAAGTCTTATTAAGCTACTTTTTAGTGCATGCAATTTCTATTTTCAAGTTACTTTATTGTAAAAGTGCATCTCACATAAATAAAATAAAATAAAAGTGAGTCACTTAAGTTTTTTAATTTATTGCCGCACTATTTAAAAGTCACATTATTGTAAAAGTGAATATCATTTATTCTACAAAAGTGATTCACTTCAAAGCAACTTTATTGTAAAAGTGATTGTCAAAGGTTGATCTTGAGAAGATGGGGCTTCTTTTTTTTAGTTGGTCAAATTAATATCTACCACATCACTATTGGGGACATCTTCAACTTTTTCTTTGATCAAGCATAACTTCATCATCCATAATCAGTTTTAAGTGCCATTTTTTTTAAACTGCATATTTTTTTCGAGCTCTTTGCATCCAGACTGCTAGTTTCTGTTCTTTCAGCCATTATTTTACAGTATGGCCGCCCCTTGTGATATTATACTTACAAGTTGTAACTATTTCTCATGCAAATCTCATATGAAGGATGTTCTACGAAGTAGGGGACTTTTCAGGATAACCTCAGGGAAAGAAACAGAACCCAGTGATGATGATAAGAAAATTAAATGGGAAAATAGATGTGATGAAGCTCGTGGATTGATTGGGATGTCAATCTCTACTGATTTGCGATTCCACATATCTGGAATTGATGAACTTAATCTCTCTTGGAAAAAGTTGGAATCTGTGTTTGGTAAACAAAATGAAATTCGGGGTCATCAACTTGAGAATGAGTTGCTTTCCTTGAATCCAAATGATTTTTCAGGCATTCAAGACTATTTATTTAAGTATAAAACTCTTAGACTATTATGTGCAGAATGCAAGATTAAGAAAGAAGACAAACAATATATTTATCATATTCTTTCAAAACTTGGACCTGCATATTTTGTTTTTATATCTACATTCTACTCCATGAAAGAATCCTTGACTACAACTAGCTATTAAGAGCCTAGCCTTGAATCCTTTTGTGATTCCTTAATTAGAGAGCAAGATATCTCATTCATCTTGGAATAATTAACAATGCAGATACATCTAGGAAAGCCTTATTGTCCCAACAGAAAGAAAAGTCCAAGCCTCCCAACAAACAGAATTTTCGCAATAATAAGCAAAACACCAAGGGTCCCAAACCTTCTCAGTCAACTCCTTTAAAAAATGACAAAGGATCCAAGCAAAAAGGAAAGAAGACTGAGCGTCATTGCATTTTTTGTGGGAAAGATAAGCATGATGAATCTAAGTGTTTTAAGAAGATGGCAGCCTTGGAAGCAACAATGAAGAAGCACCACATCAACCTAGATTCGTCTTCAGAATCTACCTCTCATGGACATGCACTTTGTACTTCTGGTTACTCTTATACTGCATCTTCTTCTTCTACTTCAATTGAATGGCTCATTGATTCCGGAGCATCTTATCATATGGTTAAGTGTAAAACCATCTTTTCTACTATGCATGAATGTAACACTAAAGAAATATTTGTTGGTGATGATAGATCTCTAAGTGTTGTAGGATCTGGAATAATGCCAGTAGAAACTGGTCATTTCAGTGATGTACTATGTGTTCCAAAAATTTCCTACAATTTGTTATCAGTCTATCAAATTACTCATTCAAGTTGTAAAACTGTGACGTTTACACCTCACCAAGTTGTAATCAAGGATTTTAAAAATCCTCAAAATATCCTTGCTACTGGAACTATTGATGATATTACTAGGTTGTACAAATCTAACAACTTTGGGTCATCACCTTTTCCTTCAGTTTTTGTTGCTCATAGTGATAACTTGAGCAAACTTTGGCATGAGCGATTTGGTCACTTAAATTATCGCTCATTGCAACAACTATGTAAAGACAATATGGTGACTGGTCTTCCGCTAGTATCTTGCAAAGATGGTGTTTGTTCCGGTTGTGTACTCAGAAAACATCATCGGGACAGTTTTGACAAACCTGCCTCTTGGCACGCCTCGGTTCCCTTGGAGCTTGTGCATAGTGACTTGTGTGGCCCTCTTCCATCTGCTTCCTTTTCTGGTTTCAGATATTTCTTAACCTTCATTGATGACTACTCCGAACACACTTGGGTTTACTTCCTAAAACTTAAGAGCGAAGTATTTAACATGTTCTTGGCCTACAAGGCCCTTGTTGAAAAACAATTTGGTCATCGAATTATTAAGTTAAGATCTGACAATGGAGGAGAATATGTTAACAACAAGTTCACTACTTTTTGCACTGAACAAGGAATCCAACAACAGCACACTATTCCATATACACCACAACAAAATTGTGTAGCTAAACGGAAGAACCGCACTTTAAAAGAAATGGCTAATTATATGATCCAATCTAAAGGACTAAGTCTTCAATATTGGGCTGAGGCCATAAATTGTGCAAATTACATAGTTAATCGCACACCCACTAAAGTTTTACAGGGTATAACATCGGAAGAAGCATGGAGTAAAATTAAACCAGATGTAAGTCACTTTCGTGTGTTTGGTTGTGAAGCATGGGCTCCCATTCCGGATGAAAAACGAAAAGCATTGCAGCCTAAAAGTGAAAAGTGCATATTTGTTGGATATTCTGAAGATGTAAAAGGTTATAGACTTATTCAGCCACATTCTCATGATATAATCATTAGAAGAGATGTTAAATTTGATGAAAATCTCTTGGCCCGCGAGGCTAACTTGGCGGGTGTGCCATCTTTGGCCTGCAAGCCTGATTCGACGATTGTGCCTTCTTCTTCTTCTTCTTCCAACTTCCTTGACAGGTTTCCAACTCCAATTTCTGATGATGACAGTGAGGATGAAAATCCACCTCCGCCTGCTCATGTTCCTCCAATTGCACCAGCACCAATACTTTCTCGAGGGGTCCGTTCAACATGTGAAGTAGCTGGTGATCTTGTCGGTGATCCTAGAGATCAACGCCGAACACGTTGTCAGTTTCAGCGAGCCTCTTCTCTTTTGGCTCAAGTTTTCAAGAATCATGATCCAGAAACTTTTGCAGAAGCTTCAAGAAATCCAGATTGGGATGCAGTTATGGATGAAGAATATTGTTCCTTAATGGTGAACGATACTTGGGATCTTGTTCCTCTTCCAAAAGGAAGAAAACTTGTCAGATGTAAATGTGTCTACAGAACTAAGTATGCATCAGATGGAAGTGTTGAAAGACTTAAGGCAAGGTTAGTTGCCAAAGGTTTTTCCCAAGTTGAATGGATTGACTACAATGAAACCTTTGCCCTTGTAGCAAAAATGAACTCCATCCGCCTTGTTCTTTCCCTTGCAGCCTTACAAAACTGGGAAGTCCATCAAATGGATGTCAATTCTTCCTTCTTAAATGGTGATTTACATGAGGAAATTTACATGGAACAATTTCCTGGATATGTTCAGAATAACTCTAGCCTTGTTTGTCTCCTTAAGCAATCCTTATATGGCCTTAAGCAAGCTCCTAGAGCTTGGTATGCCAAAATAGATAGCTTTCTTCTTGACACTGGTTTTTCAAGATGCCATTCTGAACCCAATGTCTATACCAAGAAAGTAGGAAACCATCTCATCATAGTTGTTCTTTATGTTGATGATCTTATCCTTACTGGTAGTGACCCTAAACTTATAACCCATGTGAAATCCAGTCTTAAGCAAAATTTTAAAATGTCAGACTTAGGACATTTGCATTATTTTCTTGGTCTCCGAGTCTTGCAAACCGAAGAAGGAATCTTTCTTTCTCAGTCTAAGTATGCTTGTGACCTTCTTCGTCACTTCCACATGGAAGATTGTAAACCAACCCCTTCTCCTTCCAGTCTGGAGTCAAACTTTCTGCCACGTGTACTTCCCCTGAAGTAGATGCCACCTTGTATCGTCAGCTTGTTGGTAGTCTTTTATACTTGACTCATTCCCGTCCCAACCTTTCCTTTGTCGTTGGTCGTGTTGCCTGTTATATGCAAACTCCTCATGAAAGTCACTGGAAAGCAGCAAAAAGAATACTTCGATATATTCGAGGCACAATTCAGTTTGGGATTCATTACAGTACAGAGGGGGAAACATTTATTGGTTGGTTTCATTGATTCAGATAGGGCCGACGATCTTGATGATTGAAAGTCTACTGTAAGTTATGTTTTCAGTCTGGGATTTGGACCTGTCACTTGGGCTTGTAAGAAACAACAAGCTCTTGCTCTTTCTTCAGCAAAAGCAGAATATCGAGCCGCAATTAATGCCAGTTAGGAATCTTTATGGCTTCGACAGATCCTTTCAGAGTTTGGATTCGAGCAGCAACAACCTACTCCACTTTGGTGCGACAATCAAAGTGCCATCAAGCTTGCCAAAGATCCAGTTCTACATCAACGTAGCAAACACATTGAGCTACACATGCACTTCATCAGAAATCTTGTTCATGATCGTGTCATTGAAGTGCTCTATTGCCCTACAGATGATCAAGTTGCAGACATCTTCACCAAGTCTCTTACAGAAGCGAAGTTTCTAAACTTCGGTCTATGTTAGGAGTTCAGGAATGTGTCCTTAAGGGGGGATAGGCTCTAATGCCTCCTTCCTTCTCCTAATAGTGTCACTTTTGTAAATCCTTCAATCCTATCCCAAGTTGTTCTTAAGGGGGGATGTTAAGATATTTAGACACTTAGGAGTTAGTTAAGATCAACTTGTGTAATATATCCATTAGGTAAAAGTGTGTTTCTTTAGTATGCATTAGTATGCATTTGTAAATATTATAATCCGATGGTCACGATATGTTCTAGACATAGAGTGATCCGACAGTTCAATTTCTCTTAGATCATACCTACCATTGATCCGTGGCTTAACACCCGATTGGTCTATGATCTCTATTTAAAGAGCATAGATGGTCCTTGGCTAGTTGATTGATTATGAGAAGCTCATATGTAACTTTCTTTCTTTTGCATAATAAATTGCTCCAAGTAGCTATTTGGCTGGGGCTGTGGATTGTTTCCCTCTCGAGGGTTTTAACCACATGACAAACATCGATGTGTTGATATGTGATCTATTTGTGGAAGCGATTACTGAAGGTGTTCGGTCTTTTGGGAGTACCCTGTGTACCCGAACAGAGCATCTGCAACAACATCTAGGTGATACATCTATACATCATTAGAAGTTTACAACAATCATCAGTAACTGGAACAGTTACTAAACATATTCAACATCTTCAGTACTGGAACATCCTCTTCTACATCATCGAGTCTTCATCTTTGATATCCATCTTCTGTAGCACTTAATCACTCGATCCTATGTAGCACTCGATCACTCAATCCTTTGCAGCACTCGATCGCTTGATCCTTTGCAACACTCGATCGCTAGATCCTTTGCAGAGCTCGATCGCTAGATCCTTTGCAGCACTCGATTTCTCTATCAACATCATCATCTGCAACCATACTTGATCTTTCAATCAACAACGTCATCATCAACAACAACATAACCTGCAACACACATGATCCAATTATGGGATGTTCAATCCCTATCACTTTTGGATAGAGGTCCAAGGACGATGCGATCTTGACCCACTTACGGGATGGTCAATCCCTATCATTTTAGGACATAAGTCCAAGGACGATGCGGTCCTCATGCCTCACGAAGACATAAGTCCATGGATCCAATTACGGGATGATCAATCCCTTTAGGACATAAGTCCAAGGAAAATACAATCCTCACACCTCACGAAGACATAAAGTTTGCGAATCCAATTACGGGATAATCAATCCCTATCAATTTAGGACATAAGTCCAAGGACTATGCAATCCTCATGCCTCACGAAGACATAAATTCTGTGGATCCAATTATAGGATGATTAATCCATATCAATTTAGGACATAAGTCCAAGGATGATGCAATCCTCACGCCTCATGAAGACATAAAGTCCGCGGATCCAATTACGGGATGATCAATCCCTATCAATTTAGGACATAAGTCCAAGGACGATGCATTCCTCTCACAACACAGAGACAAAGGTCTTCGGATCACTTTTAGGACTAATTTCCAGGGATGATACAATAAAACTAGAACATCATCGACCTACTCCCCTTTTTAAGGAGGGTCCACATCATCAACCTGCTCCCCCTTTTCGAGAAGGATCTACATCATCAACCTGCTCCCCCTTTTCGAGGAGGGTCCATATCATCAACATGCTCCCCCTTTTCGAGGAGGGTTAATATCATCATCGTTCCTCCTTGTGAGGAAATTCTATAACATCATCATCATTGTTCCTCCCTACGAGGAAAGTCTTCAGCATCATCATCAATGTTCCTCCTTACGAGGAAAGTCTTTTTAGACTACACCAAGCTTGTCGCAGAAGTATTCAAACTTTACTTGAGACAAAGGCTTGGTCAACATATCAACAACTTGTTCATCGGTACTCACCTACTGGAGCTTTAAAGCTCCCTTTTGTACCATGTCCCGTATATAAAAATATTGGATTTCTTTATGCTTCGATTTAGCTTGGAACACTAGGTTCTTCGTCATCTTTATACTACCATGGTTGTCACATAGAATCACTGTGGTATTTAGCTCCATATCAAACAGACCTGACATCAACTTTTGAAGCCATATGGATTCACAACTAGTAGAACAAGTTGTTATATACTCAGCTTCACCCGCGCTGAGAGAAACACTGGACTGCTTCCTGCTAAACCATGAGATCATGGTGGATCCCAGACAATAACATCCGCATGAGGTGCTCTTCGTGTCTGGGGTACTTCCATCCCAATCCGAATATATATAACCCACTGTATAACCATACAGTATGTAGTCATGATATCCTTCATAGTATAGTCCAAAGTCTATCATACCTTTTAGGTACCTCATCACATGCTTTGCAGCTATCAGGTGAACACATCTACGTTTAACTAGATACTGAGTCAAGGTGTTCATAGAAAAGCATATATCTGGCCTGGTATTCATCAGATACATCAATGACCCAATAATTTGTCTGTACTGAGTCACATCCACTAACTCTGATGATTCATCAGACAACAACTTCAGGTTGGTATCCATGGGTGTGGCCATGGATTTAAAATGAAACGTATCAAATATTTTTAAGATTTCCACAACATATTTTCCCTGGTTGAGAAAGATTCATTCTGGCCTTTGCCATACTTCCAGGCCTATAAAATAGTGCATCAATCCAATATCTTTCATCTTGAATTATTCAACGAGCTTTTTCTTGCATTCTACAATCTGTTTCTCATTTCTTGTCAAAAACAAGTTATCCACATACAGTGATAGTATGACAGGTTCATCATCCATAACCTTAAAGTAAAGGTTAGGGTGGATTTACTTTCGGTAAATCCAAATCTTTTCAAGAAGCCATCTATCCTTCCATACCAAGCTCTAGGAGCTTTCTTTAGTCCATACATAGCCTTCTTCAACTTACAGACGTGAGTCCTTCTGTCTTCAACTTCAAATCATTGTCACTTGTTCTATGTACACTTCTTACTCAATTACACCATTCAGGAAGGTTGTCTTTACATCCATCTGATGTAAAATCCACTTCATCATGGATGTGAGTGCCATTCTGGTTCTAATGGAAGTGTACCTTGCTACTAGAGCAAGGTACTTGGAACTCCAAACTTCTTTGGTTCTTGTATGATTTCTATTACCCAAGCACATTTTCTCTTTCATAATATATTCATAGTAGAAGGTTCTTGAGGTTCTCGCATATCATGGTCCTCTGGAGTCTCATTTTCAGGGGAGGGTGCAACTTCTTCATTTCTGGGAGGTACATTTTCTTCATATACTTCCTCATGCTGGCACTTTCTGGATCTCTTGAGAGTTGCTTCTTCTTCAAATGTTACATCCCTACTGATCTCCATGTGATGGAATCCTGGAATGTATATTCTAAAGGCTTTGGACACTTCACAATACCCAAAAAATATTCCCTTCTTTCTAGAAGGGTCCAACTTGGTTCTCTTTTCTTTTGGAATGTGTATATATACTGGACAACCAAATATTTTGAGATGGCTTACTTCAGGCTTCTTTCGTGTGAACATTTCTTCAGGAGTCTTGAATCCAAGGGCACTATGAGAGAATCTATTATGTACATAAACAGTTGTTCTTGTTTCTTCAACCCATAGATGCATAGGAAGATATTGATCATGTATCATTGTCTTCACTACTTCCATAATGGTCTTGTTCTTTCTTTCCACAACACCATTTTGTTGGGGATTGTAGGGAGTGGTTAGTTCCCTCTTGATTCCAACTTCTTTACAAAAGGCAACAAATTATTTTGAAGTATATTCTCCACCATTGTATGTTCTGAGTGTATTGATTCTCCTTTCTGATTGATTCTCTATCAAGGCTTTGAATTCCTTGAATTTTATGAATACTTCGTCCTTTGTTTTCAAGAAATATATCGAAGTCTTTCTTGAATAGTCATCAATAAATGTAACATAATATTCATA
Organism: Pseudotsuga menziesii; assembly: GCA_001517045.1. Taxonomy (NCBI): domain Eukaryota; kingdom Viridiplantae; phylum Streptophyta; class Pinopsida; order Pinales; family Pinaceae; genus Pseudotsuga; species Pseudotsuga menziesii. The sequence continues at coordinate 554,818 of LPNX010834550.1, read as the reverse complement.
ACCACTCAAAGATGTGGAGGGAATTGGACCACATACATCTGAATTAATTAATTCCAACGTACCTTTAGTCTTTGTTTCACTCTTTGGAAATGGATTCTTGATATTCTTTCCTCTTGCACATCCTTCATAGGTGCCTTCATGATCGATCTTCAAATCTGGTAAACCTGTTACTACTTTGCTCACATGGGGTAGTGCTTTGTAGTTGATTTGATCAAACCTCCTATGCCATAGTTCAATTTGCGCTAGCGATCTCATGGACAAGGGTTGTTTCCAAATGTCCCTTGAGTTTATATAATCCTCCTTCTTCTTCACCAATGACAATTGCATCTTCAATTGATTTTCCTTTAGGCCACATAAGTACTTATCCATCTATAAATGCAACCCTATATCCTTTCTTATATAATGTTGAGATAGAAATTAATTTCTTCTTCAAACCTGGTACATATAAGAATTCCTTCATCCTCATGGGTGTTCTAGAATCAAGCTTGTAGCTTGATTTACCAATACCTTTGATAGGATATTGACAGTCATCTCCTAAAGATGATTTTTGAGGAGAGTTCTTCTCTGCAAGTTTTGACAGAGTTTTCTTCTGTCCTATCATGTTCTTTGAAGCACCACTATAAATAAACCATGTGTATTTTATAGGTGTGACAGAAGCACAAAGTGCAGAGAATAATACATACTTTTATGCATCTTCTTCTTTTGCTTGTTTTCTTTGAGGTCCTTCTTCCTCTTCTTCTTCATCTTCAGATAGGTATGCATGATGTCTTTTGTTGTTCCTCTTGTATTCTTCTTTCTTCAATGGACAATTTCCGGCTAGGTGTCCTATCTTGTGACAATTGAAAAACTGAAATATGGAGTATTATTTCCTTTGATTGTTTCCTCTTGTCCTTTGGAATCTCTTGAGAGACCGAGACTCCTTGTTGCTTTCCTTCTTCATGTTAGATTGACTTATTCCTCTTTTAGTATGGGTGGCTAGGGATTGATCATCTTCTTTAAGTAGAGCTTCTCTATTGGCTACTCTACCCTCCTCTTGGATGCAGTCTTCCTATACAATGTCAAACTTTATGCTTTCCCTTCTGGCATGCATAATCTGGATGAAATAATCCAAAGGTCTGGTGAGACCATTGAGAGCAATCATAACTAGTTCATCTTCATCAAGGGAGTCTCCAAGGGCTTCTAGTTGCTCCTCGAACTGGGAGACCCTTGTGAAGTAGTCTTGAATGGATTCTCCTTTGCTGATATTGTACTTTATAATTGAGATCTCAAATTCATATTTCTATTGATGTTCCTTCCTTCATACATTATGGATAGGGCATCATACATTTCCTTAGGAGTCTCTTTGGAAGACACTTGAGAAATTAAGTGATATTTGATAGAATCAGCAATGATCCTCATAGCCCTAATTAGGTCCTTCTTGTTCTTCTCTTTAGCTTCATCTTCTTCTGGTTTTGCAACTTCTTTTTTGATCTCTAAGAATGATACCAATCCTATATTTCCATGCTTGGAAGTTTTCTATGCCTTCTAGCTTGTCCTCAAGCTTAGTGCTTGGGGCCATCTTATCCAGGAGGTCACTAAAAAATAAAACTTCTCAAAATGAAAAACTGACCTTACTAGGAGATGCGCTTGGCTGAGGCTAGTTGATTGGTACACTTTATTTTTGGAGATTCCAAGTCCCCACCTTTCAAAATTGACTTGCGAGATTATGATTTGCAGTTTTCTAGTTTTCTAGTTTTCTACAGTTTTCTGGTCCAAAGCCAAACTAGGGTTCAACTTTCTTGGAGATCTACCCACTCAAAAATTTCGATCCATGGATCAATATATGCGCTTTAGGGAGGCACAAATTTCTATGCAATCAGTTCTTCAAAACTCCAACTTTGACAAAAACACTAATTTCTTCCCATAGGGAGAGGAGAGAGAGTTTGACCTTGTGAAAGTTGTTTTATTTAGGATATCTTTGATACCAAGTGATTCCATATGCTTAGCTAGATATCATTATTATTCAATTCAATTTCGGAACAATATAATATGCAGGATCACTGAAAGAAACACAATCACAAGATAGACATAGATGTATCCTAGGAAACCCTCAAGGGGAAGAAAACCCAACAAAACTTCCTCGATATAGATGTATCAAAAGTACAAAGATAAAACCCCAAACGGATGCTCTTTCTCCTTGTGGATCTCTCTCTCTCTCTCTCTCTCTCTCTCTCTCTCTCTCTCATATGCGCTATACACAAGTGAGTGTGTGTGTTCAAATGAGGAACACACCTCCTCTATTTATACTCTTTCTTACACTTGACTTTTTCGCTAAAAATTCGGCCCCAACAAACTTACTAAGCCGACTTCACCTAGGAAGTCACAAAACAATATTATATTATTTTTAGGAGGGTTTTATTGACCTGACTTACAAAGGAGGTATTACCTCATGACTCTATGATGACAAAATACAATAGTAACATCCCAACGGAGGAATAAAACATCTCCCATATGTTACATTAGTAAAATACATTTAAAATGTTCTTTGAAGTTACAATATTTCAACAGATTTAGTGTTTGAAAATGTCGTGTTCACTTAACAATTGGATTACATCAATCTACCATTTCAGTGTGTTCATTGTCTTGCTTATGGTAACGTGATAGCAAATTGTGCTCGTTCGTTTCACAACAAGGTCTTGTTAGTACCGGAGTTGTACTTTATTTTTTGTCATGTCTTTTTATTTTCTTCTCTTATTAGTCCAATTCTTCTTTATAATTTAACCATAGTTTTTAGACCATGTTTTTGTCTTACTTATATTTCTTAGTAGTTGTTTTACTTTACCTTTTGCATGTTTGCTAACTCATTTTGTGGAGATTTGCTCATCTTTTCCTAGCACATGTGACTTGACACATTCCAACAATGTAATACATGGAGGCCATATAGACTGGCATTGTCGAAATGTCAAATCATGATAAATAGTGGCCCAACGCTTGTCCTATGATCATGCAATGGTTTAAAATGGAAGGTTTTGTCCATGATTTATGTCAGATATTATTCTCCATCTTTCAAAATCCATCTGTCAAACCCATAGCTGAGTCCGATAGGATGAATTTAATATGTTCATGGGTTACTATTCAACTTTACCCTAGTTTTTTAATTTCTTTGGCCATTTCAGTTTGAGACATCTGTTCTCATCCAAGTTCGAGCTTATTCCAAATAATTGTGGTCTAGTAGGTGATCAACAGTTGTCATTATGAAGAAAAGTAGTGGCAAACTCTGCATATTTGAGTCGGTTAACATGAAATGGGCAGAGGAGTTTCCCAAGTGCACAATTTTTTTTTATGGATGCAGGTTGGTATTTTGTAATGTTCATGAATCAGAAATAAGGCTCATTAACTCTATTCCAATAAATTTTAAAACAAACTTTAAGATAACTAGCTGATAGGTGGGAAAATTAGCAAGCTAAGGAGAGAGTAACCATGATTTAAAGGTGGGATCAATAATGAAGGGAAGGATATTGTTTGTTAATGTTCCTAAGCACCTAGATTTTGGTCCCATTTAGGTTTTGAACATCAGCTCCGCTGAAGTCTAATTCCAGGCATCTAGGAGTCCCAACCGGTGCAAACAAAAACCATTACTAGCAGTTTCCAAGCAAGCAGTGGCTAAGAGAGAATTAGGAATATTTTAGAACTCTACAATTAAGGTAAATATAATTGTTGCAGTTTTATACATATCAGAAACAAATAAAAGTGATTCTAAAGGTCGCAATGGTAAAACTAGCTCTTAGGACAACTCACTAACTTCATCTTTAGGATTTCCAAAATAGGTGAAGGAGGCTATGAATTCTTTGTTTCATACAATGGAGGCTTATATAAACATGTGAAGGACACATAAGAACAAGAATGGTTGTATTTGGAGACTAATAGGTCGAATTATGCATCTTATGGTAAAACTAGTCAATTTTAGGTGCAAATCTAGACTAGGTTGGATGAAATCAAGTAAAACTCAGTCATACATATTTAGATTGATATAAAAATTATAGATCATGTTTATAACATTAATTTACAACCATGGATGTTGAAATAAATCTCAGAAATAAACTATGTAGCATTCGTTAACAAGATGTATCAATACAGGGCATTTTAGAAGCTATAATCAAAGAGAGACTTGGATATTCTAACCCTCAGATGTATTCATGTACTAGAAAATTCAGGAGATTTTAGGTACACCTGAAATACTGTCATCAATGGTTGAAGGCTGCTATCAGAGCTCAAGATGTAACTTGGATGGTTTCTCCTTGGATCTCTTTGTTCTGCACTGAGAATGGGAGAGAAGAGAAGAGTATGGAAGGGAGACTTGGGGTGAAGAACCCAAGGGATTTGAGCCTCATCACTCACTTTTGAAGCTTAGATTCACATAGCATCATAACATTCACAATCTAAACTCAGAAATGGAGTTGGAAGCACCCTTAAATAATCCTTGGGTGACTTGTTGAGCAAGTCCTTCACCTGTTGAGCAATTGCCACTTGAAAAACGTAACCCTAATCCATTGATGCAACCTCCTTAAGAAAAATAGCAAGTAAGATGCTTTTTTAAAGTTCCCTATTTGTTCCCTTCGGTCCAAAGTGGAAATTGCGCCCCCCCTTGAGTGAAAGTTGCCTTATTGGAATTGGAGATGTTTCCTTGCAAGTATCTTCTCATCAAAAAGAAATTGTACCCTACCTTGGCCAAATTTGCATGCTTTTGCACTGACTTATTTTCCTGCACTTTTTGCTTTTGAAATTGCTGGATTTTCCTTGCTTTTGTCAGTTTCTATCTTTTTCTGACTATTTTATTTTGCCAATTTTCTTGAAAGTTTCTATTTGTCATTCAAGGCAAGTTGACTTGCCTAATGCATCCTCCTGACATGACAACTCATTTCCACATGTATTATTTGCATATTATTTAAATAATGATATAAAAATAATCTAGAATTGGAAACAAACTTAGTACATGCCTCCCAAGTAAGAAATAAACAAAATTCCCTCGGTAAATTAATTAATGCAACTTTTGAGCCCCTAGATGTTTGGCAAGGTCAACACTTTTGACGTTCATCAAGGAAGGGACATGCCATATTCTTTCTTTGAGAGAATTAGAGGCTATAATGTTGAATTCACCTGTTCTTTTTCTCATAACTATACGGGTTCATCCATCAATTTCCAGACTTCAAGTTTTGAATTGACCGAGGCCTTAGTTACAGAGGCAACAATATTTCATGTTGAAGGGGATCGTTGGTTCAAGACACATCCTTTTGAAATAGACTAGAACTTGTATTTGTTGCCTCGGTATGAGTCTTTGGATTGGAGTAACGGCATACATTTGAGCAATGTAAAGCAGGAATAGAGAGATGTTTTGAGTATCATACAACGCTATGTCACCTGCGAGGGCATGTTCGCCACCGTTTATAGGTATCACCTAATATTTCTCCTTCATGTTAATGGGAAATTTAAATTAAATTTACACTATTATTTGTTCAAGAGCCTTGAAAAGATGGCTACTAGAGTTAAGAATCATCTTGATCACACAAGCTGGTCAATTTTCCACCATGTGTTAGTTAGTTTGCTGGTGTTAACTGAACTTAGAAAACATAATCATTCATAGCAGCATTTTCTATTCTGGTCAGGCTTTGGGTCATAAAATATAAAGGCCCAAGATAATCTAGATACTCAAATCAATAAGGAAGAAACAAAAACTTTTGTCAATAAGCAGAAAACTCCTCATATCATCCACAAAATTCAAGAGGAACATAGTACTTCTAGAGGATATAAGAGAAAGAAGCAAAACGAGCACAAAAGAATCCAATTCAAAGGATGAGCCTATCCTCGAACCAATTCAAGAGAAATTGCAAGAGGAAGATCCTCTTGTGTCACGAAATGAAGTTATGTCTACCCCAAAGACCCATAATGACACAGAAGAAAAAGCAACAAAAAAAGGTATGACTGAAAATCCTTCTTCCAATGTTGAAATTATGGTTGCTTCCTCTTCAAAACCTCAATACTAAATGGAGACAACAAACCAGACCTAAAAACAAACTAAGAATGAACATGAAAGATATTTTGGATCCTAAATTTAAAAAGGGCATGGTAACCACTATCGAAGATTAATTTTGGAAGATCAAAGAAGGAGGAAATTTGTAGGAATTCGCTTCAAAGGCAAAGCAAACTTGTCCCACCTCTTCTTCATGGATGATATTCTTCTATTTTTCCTTTATTTTGCAAGGGACTGTCAAATATTGAATTCAGTGTTGGATATCTTATGCTCAGCTACCAGTATGGATATTAATTCTCATAAATATTCCATCTTTTTGCTATGTTTTTAGTCATATCAGAGGCAGTTTTGGAAAAAAATATTTCCCTTTGAAGTTGGGTATATGGAAGATGGTCTGAAGTACCTTGGTTTCACCTTAAAACCATCTAAGTATGGTAAAGAGGATTGCAGATGGCTAGTTAGAAAAATTGAAAATAGAATAAACCTTTGGTGTAAAAAATGGATCTCCATAGGTGGGAGGTTGGTTTTAATCAAGTATGTGTTGGAAGTTATCCTGATTTATTGGTACTTAATGGATCACATTCCTAAATAAATTATAACATGGATCAAGAAAAATTGTTTTAATTATCTATGGAGAGGACACTCATATTATTGAGGATTTCATATGGTCAAATTGAGTGTTTTGGAAGCCCTTAAGGAGGTTGGTGGCTAGGGGATTAACAATGTCAACCTCTTCAATAAGGAATTGGATTCCAAATCCTTACGGTATTTCGTCACTAAATCTAGTTTATGACAATCCATTTTATCTGCTAGATATATCTATATAGGAACAATCGTGGATTGGATACGGAAAATGAGTAAACCCATCCTCAATGTTTTCAACCATTGGAAGGCCCTCTCCAAGGCCTTTCCAGTCATTGGAAACTTTCTTCAATGGGAGGTGGAGATTGGACGCTCTGTTCAGGTGGGAGTAGACTCTACCACATGTCTTTTAAAGCAAGTGAATTTTCCTTTTGATCTTGTATCTCACCTTCAGGACTCAAGTAGGGCTACATTGGACAAGGTGGTCGATCATTAAAATTCCAATATGTGGAACCAAGGGTGGTTATCTGCCCATGCCTTATATTTTAATGGTTCATGGGATATTATTTGGGAGAATTATGCTTCCTATTTGAACATAGGCCAATTTCAAGCTAATGATGAACCATATGAGCTAGCATGGATATTCAATCAGACATGAGGTTCGTATTATGCTAAATTGGGTTATGATTCCTTGTTCCAAGTCAAATATGGTCTGGTTAGGTAGTGGTGGCTTAAAATATGGAAGGTAATTGTTCCTCTCAACTCTACTATTTTGTGTAATTGCCTCTTGACTTGGGATAGACTCCTTTTATGTAATTAGGAAGGCTTGAATAGTTTTTGATCGTGCAAGAGTGATGCAGAGAGCTCAAATCACTTGTTTAGGGAGTGAACTATCGCTAAAGAAGTGTGGCGATCCTTGGAAGCCCATTATTAGAGGATAGATATATGTTCTATATTAGATTCTGGAAGGCATATCTTGGGCCAAAAACTATATTCACATAAATTGCACAAGAAAATATTGAGGAGAGTAATATTAGAAACCTTCCATTTTCTATATTCAGTAATACAATGGTGTTACAATAAATAGAATTCCAATCATGTGGATATCTACCAACTAAACCTGAATGACTGGCTAACTATAAGTGTCTTAAATCACTATTGGAGCTCACTAGTTTAACTCCACATGTCTAATTCAGTTAATAATCAGTTAAAACTAGTTAAACCAGTTAAGCTAATGAGGTAGGTGAGAAAAGGTTCCTACTCCCACGCAGACATGCAAAACTGGCGCTAACTGAATTGAAAAACATCTAACTGAATGTAACTGGATATTGACTTCGCATAACTACCTACCTACCACAAGTGGCTGATGGAGGTTGCTGGTGGCACTCAGAGTGGCTCCTAAAATGTAGGGATTGGTCTCAGAGGCACATCAACTCATGCATGCACATGTAGTAAGTGGAAAATAACCTCTCTATGTGTTCCCCACACTATAGTGGTTGGTACCGGTGGACCTAAAGGCTCTAGCAGACCCAAAGGCTCTGGTGGACTCGAAGGCTCTGGTGGACCCAATGGCACCAAACTTAAGTAAATGACTCCTAAGTTAGGCATGATGATCTAATAGACTATAAATGGACAAGGAGACAAAGGGGGGATCAATAATAATCCTAACACCCCCCTTTAATCCTAACTTTGTAAGACCCGGGCCTTGGTAACTAAGACCAAAGGTCACCCATTACAATCTAAAATGCAAAATTTTATTAGTCCATGAAAAATTGGGGGAAAAGGAAAAACCACATGGAGAAAATCCTTCCTAAAAAATGGACATGGCAGGAAATTTAAATGAATATATTTACTCTGTCTTTGTTCTTCACTTGAATAAGATGGATGTACTACTTCTTGGTAAAAAACTTTGTAGAGTTGTTGTAGATGCCTTGATCATATATCAGATTTTCAATGTTGTGCAGATAAAAAGCATGAGGAGAAGCCCCTTGTAGCTCATCTTCTGGTGATGAAGGAGCATAATATGAGTGCTCTTTGATCTGACAACATAAAATATCAGATGTGAACATAAAATCAGAGATGGAAAAGAGATATGTGCAATCATATCCTAACCAAAGAACATCAATGAAACAGCCAGGCTCAATTTCTAGTGTAGTTGCATAATGGTGAACCCGATCATGAACCTTTTTCCCAAACTGAAGTGAAACCTTTATAATTATGTAATAGAGATTATTAGGCTCTGATATATCAGAAATTAATTCATATGGATCAGCAAGAAACCAAGGTATAGTGGCTCCAAAAACCGTTTGAGTCATAGTAGGAAAACTAGGTGCAACTAGTCTACATTGACAATTAGGAAAATCTAATGAGCATAAGGATCTAAAATTTGACCTAATAAAGGTTATATCAGACCCAAATGTTTTTAATAGTAGCCCACTTATGGCCAGTTATAAGGAAAACCAACCAATGGCAGACAACAAATACATGATAACAACTTTCACCAGTGATACAATATAGGAAACCATGAAATTGTCTAGTTTACCAACTAAGGAGTTTGGGAGTTGTAGGGTCTTCTGAGCATCAAATGGATGGGATAGAGGTGTCATAACCTGCATATCAGCCTGCATATAATATTCTAAATCAGAGAAAGAAGAATATGAATGGATTTTGAAGGATTCATATGAAGACAAGTCAGATACTATTGGTAAAAAACTAGCATTGAGAGGAGATGGCTCTGGGAGACTGATAGGTATTTTTTCAAGGGAAGGAAAAGAGATTTACGATCCTGATATATAAAAATGAGTATAAAAATCAGAGACATCATAAACATACTTCATTCTAGCAACCAAATCATCAGAATCATTACCTTCGAATTGCATAGTGTTACAGTGCCCCTGGGGATCAACAGATTTTTCCCTTCTTGCAAAATCTGGCACATCAATGTTGTTTCCTTTGAGCACTGATTCATGATGTCCATTTTATTTTTAAAGAAAGAATTTTCATTGTGAGAAGATTTGCTGCAATAGGTACATTGAGATCTTCCTTTCTTGTTACCCTTCTTCTTGAAATTCGAGCCTTCATCAATAGAGTTAGAATCTTCATCTTCGGAGTCTGACTTTGTCTTTTTCTCCTTCACTTTTAGCTTTCCTTTGGACTTGAGATTCTTGCTTTCAAGAGCAGAAAGCGCATGATCCTTTGAGCTTTTGAGAGTCCCCATTTGAATCAGCATGATCTTCTCTTGTGTGAGAGAATCTATGAATGCATCCAAGGATGCCATCCTCCAATTTCGAACTGCAAGCTTAGTAGCATAGGATGTTGACACAAAAACTGAGTATTCCGGTCCTAGCTTTGATAGAATGGAGAGTATTAACTGATATTGTTCCTTCGTAATCCCACATTGTTTGAGAAAAATTACTAGTGACTTAAACTTGGTGATGAATTCCTCAATGGTTTCAAATTCAATTGGTCTCAATGAGATCAACTCATTCTCCAATTGATGTCCTCTAATATAATCTTGCTTTCTGAAGAAGGATTCAAGTTTTATCCACGCTTCATTAGGGATTGTCAAGCCATTAATATGAAAAACAAGTTTAGGAGAGAGAGAGAGAGAGAGACAAAGCAATCCATAAGCTTCATCCTTCCTATTATGCCACCTTGCTTTCTCAGCAAGTGCATCAGGATAGATTTCTAAGGCCATAGTAACTCTGTAGAGATTTTTGTTGCGCAATAGTATCTGAATCTTGGATTTCCATTCATAATAATTGAATGAAGTCAGGGTTACTATGTCAGATATATCCATGCTCTGTGGCTGGTGAGAGAACTGAATACCTGCACAAAACTAGAAAGACAATTTTTGTTTAGCCTGACCAGGCTCTGATACCATATTAGATATTGGCAGGTAGATCTTGGGACAAAAATAGTCTTCACATAAATTGCAGAAGAAAATATTGAGGAGAATAATATTAGAAACCTTCCATTTTCTATATTTAGTAATACAATGGTGTTACAATAAATAGGATTCCAATCATGTGGATATCTACCAACTAAACCTGACTGATTGGCTAACTAGAAGTGTCTTAAATCACTATCGGATCTCACTGGTCTAACTCCACATGTCTAATTTGGTTAATAATCAATTAAAACTAGTTAAATCGGTTAAATTGATGAGGTAGGTGAGAAAAGGCACCTACTCCCATGCAGCCATGCAAAACTGGCGCTAACTGAACTGAAAGACATCTAACTGAATGTAACTAGAGATTGACTTAGCATAACTACCTACCTACTAAAACCAACTGATGGAGGCTGCTGGTGGCACTCAGAGTGGCTCCTAAAATGTAGGGATTGGTCTCAGAGGCACATCATCTCATGCATGCACATGCAGTAAGTGGTAGATAACCTCTCTATGTGTTCCCCACACTCTAGTGGTTGGTACCGGTGGACCCAATTGCATTGGAGGACCCAAAGGATCTGGTTGACCCAATGGTACCAAATTTAAGTAAATGTATCCTACATTAGGCATGATTATCTAATAGACTATAAATCGACAAGGAGACAAAGGGATGATTAATAATAATCCTAACATTCTAAAGATTCGATTGAATCCTGTTTTCTTCATAATTTCCATAAAAAAGGAATTAAAGGAGTTTCATCCCCTTCCTTTTTTGGTAACTTGGGAAAAATGATGAGGAGCAGAGTTCTTTTTGAAGATGAAATACCCCATTTTCCAATATATATACAAAGAATTTGTGGCCTCTTTGATATTTACAAATCAAAGAACAAAAAGCTAGACAAGAATCACACTTGAATTTTAGAAGTATCTTCATCCTTTCCCTAGGCTTGCTTTGATGGATCTTCTCAAGACAATGGATCAATATGTGATATTGGTTTTGTTGTTTATCTTTTTGTTGATCACTTCTTTTAAAGTCATGGTTTTTTTGGATTGGGATCGAATAATTGCGCAGAATTGTAGGCACTCTTTCACCACTTGAAATTTGTCAAAGAATTGAATATTTAGTCTATACATATCATAGGAGATTCACAATTCACAATTATATTTATAAACAATGTGATAAATGCTCAAAAAATTATTCTTCATCATATGATTTCTGACTTGAAGACTGCCACGTCATCCTTTCAATCTATCAGTTTTGAGCATTTCTAGAGAGAATATATTCATTATGTAGATTCTCTTTCTAAGAAAGGCTTGAATTTGGCTTCTACAGTCTAGGTGATTGAAGAATTCCATAATGGCATAAAGACAACATCAACTATAAGGCAGATCTAGTTCTTTTTGTATGATCAAAGTATCTATATATAGTTTTTTTTTGTGAACTAGCATAGAACTATGATAGATCTCTCTGAGATATGATCTTTGATCTCTTTTGAGACTTCCTAAAGAATATAACTTTCTCTTCATATGAATAGAAATTTATGTTTTTTTCTTGGAAAAAAGGTTTATATGTGTAGTTAGTTTCCAACATTTTCACTTTTTAATTTTTTAAAATAAAAGTATGTTAAAAATGTTTTTGATTAATACATTTATTTTTATTATTACGTAGCATGGGACATAAAGTAATTGGCGATTTGGTTTAGTTTTGGATAGCATAACTTAGGGTAGCATCTAGTTTTGGTTTTTTTATTAAACATATATATTTTAAGAAGCAATATTTTGTTGCAATGGTTAGTCATGTGCGCTTGTTTAAATGTTTTAGTAAACTTTTTTGTTATTTTTTTGTTTCATTTTCATTGATGTTATCTTGTTGGAATTTGCCCTCGAGATTTGGAGCCCGAGGTGTGGCGATGGGTTTGTGTTATGGGGGCTAGCCTATTTTTAAATGTGATGGACTGGGTTTAATGTGTCTCAAATGTGAATTGTGGGTTTAATGTGACTCGGGTGTTAATGTGATGGATTGTGGGTTTAATGTGATTGGACTGTGGGTGGCATTGATTCTTGTTTTCCAGGTGGCTGAGGAGGTAGAGTGTTGTTATTATATGTGATTGCTTTTTAGACTTTGGGTTAGTAGTTTTTTGGGTGGTTTATTCATGAGGTGGAGCTAGACCTACTTTGGTCTAGTTTGATGCACCATGGAGCTAGTTCCTTCTGTCGTTTGTGTTTGTAGTGGTTGTTGTAGCTATTTGTGCCCATGGTTGGTGCTTCTGGGAGCATAGTGTAGAGGTTAGATTGTATTTTGTTATTACACAGATTTCCCATGTGACTCTATTCTCTGAGGTTGGTGAGTGTCTGAAGTGTTATTTTGTTTCATGTCTAACATTTATAGATGAAACACAATGGAGCTGGTTTGGTTTAGTTCAAGTTTATGGATGCGAGGTCAATGTTCTTCTGTCTTTTACAATTTCCATGGATCTTGTAGCTATTTTTATGTGTGCATGGTGCTTTTGTGAGCAGATTTTCAAGGTACTCTTATCATTGATCCCTATGTATAATTTTGTTTGGTTTGCATGGGTGACGGTGCGTTATAATTTAGTGTTTTGTGAGGTTGGTGGGTGGATGAACTTTCACTCTATCGCTTTCCTGACATTTATACATGAAACTGACTTGCCTCTATCATGATGGATAGAATACAACTTTGGATTTCAATTTATAGATAAATCCTTGCATCAGCTTGTTGTTGTTCTTTTGAACTAAGTGTTTTTTTTGTTCAACAACGTTGGTGTTATTTTCTTGGGGTCTCTATCTGATCTATTTTGTTCGAGAGTTATGTGTTGTTGATGTCGGTATTTAGTTTAGTATTAGTTATGGTTTTGGTGTTGGCATTAGAAGATGTGCTAGCCTTGAGGGTATTTAGTAAAAATTCGTCAATCATGGCATGCAATTCTCTGATGGTCTCCTTTTTGTTAGGAAATTTAAAATTTGGGTTTTGGTTTGGAACGACCATAGTGCATAGCTGTGGATAGCTATAGCTTTGAATAACATGTGTTCAACCTTGGCGATATTGTAATAGTGGTTTGTTGGTCAAGTGCTATATCCTTGGGGAAAATGGCAGCAAAAGGAGATTGCAATTGAGGTTTCATTTACTCTTCCAAGGGAAATTGATGGATATTATGCCTAGATATATGCAAAGGAAACAAAATATTCCTTGGTGAATTGTATATCTAGAGCTAGATGCCAATTATTCCCTTGTTCAGACCATGGACTTAAGCATCCCATTTTTTGGTCCCTTTTAGAGTATTCAAATCTTGATATATATGACTAATTAGAACTTTAGAGTCATTGGGTTCTCCTTCATTTATACTCTTGTAGCGTATAAGAATTGTAGTGTGCTAGCAATGAGGTTTTCTATTTGGTAAGTTTTTATTTTATTCATAGCAAGCTTGTATTTGGAAGTTAGTGAATCATGGCTATTGCAATTGTTCCTGAAGATTATGCAATTCCACTTGTTGCTTCTGTGATTGATTTTTTTATATGAGCATCGTGGGAATGGTGATGTCATGATTCACAAGGGTTATGAATACTATTCCAGTTAGTTTAAAATATTTTGGTTGTGTTGCACGCCCATACTTTGAATTTCTTCTTCCAAGGACTTTACCATCCCTATGATAGAGGGGCCATCAACTTTGGTACATTGTGATAGTGTTTAGTTACTCAACCAGTAGTGGTTTTAACCATTGCAACTTGTTTTCCTCCCATATTCAAAGAAGAAAGAGTTTTCTATGACAACATTTCTCTATCCATCCTTCTATGGTTATTCCAAGTCCACTCTTAGATTAGAGCGGTTAAACTAGAGCTAAGAAAAATCATTTTGTCGACACTTGTTAGAGACATAAATGCCAAGTCAAGCTTTGAGGCCATTCTAGGTCATTTCTCCCATAGAGGCATGCATACATGATTGAATCCCACTTTGTCTCCATGATAATCAAAATTATTAAAGTCTCCATAAATGACCCAATCTATTTTTGGGATGCACTCAACCAACGAGTCATAAAATACCATTCTCTCATTCACAACAATGGGAGCATATGTGGTAGTGAAGCGAAGAACCTAACTTTTAAGGTTGGGCAATAGCCACCACATTCGGTGGAAAGGGTCGACCACAAGATAAATTACATGCATGTTAAACTTGGGTAGAGGCAGAGCATCCACACCACCTCAACCTATGCCATGATTAGAATGGTACAAAGTAGCACCAAACTAGGTATATATGACTTTTGTTAGCCAATGACCTCAATGTACCATTTGCAAGGACGTTTTGGGAAGTTCAATTCTATTATTGGTATCGGTTTAGGATGTTCTCTTTTGATATACCATCTATAGAATAACAAAGTGTTGTTGCTCATTTGACCTTTATGATCTATTTCCTGTCCTTTATAAATGAATGCAAAATATGATTACTTTAACCTTTTATGCATTGTACATGCACTGTATCAATACGATTGTGTCCACGTTTTTATGGTTTGATTAAAGTCAATAGAGGAAGTTGATGTAGTAATATTATTTGGTTCCAAAATAATGTGTATAGCATAACCACGGTTTTGTTTCCATATATTGTATTATGTTGGCAAAAGTATATCAATTCCAAATTACTTTTAAGCCTAGTTTAAATGCCATGTATAACTTCAGAGGATGGAAGTGTACATTTTCTCAAAGCATACATAAGCACAATCCTAATGCCATGTAGTATTGAGTGATGAACATAAAGGACCTTGTAAAAGGACTAAGGGACAAGACCTCTATACCCAGTCGAGACCTGTCCACTCATGCACAAAACTGTTATACCCTTGTTGATTATGGATGCATATCCATCTCATAGTAAGTGCGAATCTGTTATCACTTGTGGATTTATAGCAATAACTTGCTTCAAGCTCTAGTGACTCCAAGATATTCTTAGTCACACACATAGGTGACTACATAAAATTTATTCAAGGAAAAAAATTCTTGTCAATGGCAACAATGCATGCTATCTTCACAACAAAACAATGTTTGGAGAATCATGTAACCATTCTTATTGTTTATGTTTTTGGGTTGGAAGCCAAGGGAATAAAACTCATAGGATATAAAGAATATGCTTTCTTTGCCCTGATAAGGCCCTAGTTGATTGTTTTCATAGGTGATCTGCACTATCCTAACCACCCTCAATTTGCGTAAGTCTATTATTATAAGGGAAATTCCACTTGCACTTCTTGTGTTTATCCACATATTCCATTGCTTTGATAAAAGTGACTACTATTTTTTTGGTTAAATCCATATTTCTTGGCCGTTTCTTTTTGAACAACTTGTTAGACATCAAGATTCCTTTTGAGTCAACGTGTTGCTATGTAACAAAGGAAATATAGTGATCAACGATTTGGTTTAGTTGGATGTTTGGGAACTTAGGTTGGCATATAGTCTTGGATTATTGTATTAAACATATTTTTTATTAGAAAATATTTTTGTGGCACTATGGTTTGTGTTTTTTTGCTGATGTTTATGCTTAGGATTTGGAGCCCTAGGTGTGGCATTGTGATGGTGCCATAGGGGTTGATCAGTTGTTTGGTGGTTGTTGTGTGTAGAGTTTAATCTAATTGGACAAGTTCCCAATCATTGTCTCCAGTTAGTGGAATAATCTATTGATTTTAGGTTACATTAGTTTATATTTGGCATGTATGGTGAATCGTCCTTGATATTAGTATGCTTGGATTGCAAAAGCAATTGATACTATACAAGTTTGTTTAATGAAAAAAAATTCATGTGTTGGTAAATTGTTGTGCAATTGTCTTATGTGAATGGTTCTCATGTAGGATGTTGCAATCAATGCAACTACCAATAATGAAGCTTAGTTTATTTATATGCTACTTGGCTATGTGGCGGGATATGTCAAGCATATGGCTACTTACATTGCATTCTTGGTCAAGTCGTATGTTGTGATATTTTATGCATTTCTATTATGATTAGCCCAATGTCTGATGCAATTGATTACAAGTAGCTCCATGGCCTGCATTAATTGAGGTGTAGTCTATGTGAACCATTGTGCCATAGAGCCAATTTTCCAACAAGAATTTGATAAGGTTGTTGGTTCCCTATCTTCCAAAAGAACTGAGCCTTTTTATATTACTACAGGTCTAAAAAGATAAATGTTTTTTGTGCATTGTTATGTGTTTGTGGTTGTGCTACTAAGCAATAACATTGTTTGGATTCCTCGTCTATTGTTTGTAGCATAATATATTGATGCAATAATCTTTTGGTCATTCTAAATATCCTTTTGATAGTGTGGAAGGTAATGTAGTTGAGCTTGGGTCATCCAGGCTGTGCCCAGGTGCACGCTAGAGACAACAATTGGCTGAATGAGTCGTGCTCTGTTATGGCGAAAGCATAGAAAAAGAACAAGTAAAGCTGGAAATACATTATATTGACAAAAAATACGCGCACAAACAATATGCAAGAATTCAAACCAATTTCTATTATTAATTCTTCTCCATGAAGGTTGGTTGATTGTTACATTAATGTACATGTTTATATATAATGTTGAGACTCTTGGGTGACTATCCGTTATGTTCAATTACAAAAGAAGTTATAATGGTTCGAAAGTTCAACCATTGTAGATGACTAGAAGAAAGAGACATTCTGTCGATGTTCGACAGTCATCGATGCTGACAAGGCATGTCAAGATCCTGTATGTCAAGCACAAAACCTGTTGAGGTTGTTGAAGTCAGTTGTGTCGAGGTTCAGACTTGTCGAAGCCAATGTTGAACCTGTCGAAGCAGTCGAAGTAGTCGAAGTGCTAGACTTTGTCGAAGTTTGACAACATGCCAACTGCTGGTTGGATCATTCCTCCTTCCTTAAGAAATAATGGTATCCATTGTGTATTCGTTCAGGTAAGGAAACTTGTTGGCTGCTTCAGTAGCAGAGTACCATTTTCCTTGCGTAGGGAGCAGTCCAACTTTAGCCACTTGAAACAAGGGAACGGAGTTCGTCCTTGTATGGCATATGCGTCATCCCATAATGGTGTCACAAAGAAGAGGTTCATGAACATCTGGATGGATGTCTTTGGGTTCTGATGTATGCAAGTCGTTTTGTTCCAACAATGGTGCATGGTATGGTTGAAGTAGATCTACATTGAATAATGGATGTAGGCCAAGGCATGCATGAATGCTGAGCTGAAAAGCATTTTATCCAGTCTGTTTAAGGATATTGAATGGACCATATCGCAAAGATTTCAACTTTATGTATGGGCCAGTCAAGCGCTCCTTCTTTAGATGTAACTAGAACTGATCCCCAATTTGGAATGAATGAGGAATACAATGCTTATTGTGTTGAGACTTGACTTTTACATTAGCTTATTGCAACATTTCATGTTCTTGTTTTTGGATATTGTAGATTTGATCTCTAAACTTTAATGCTTTCTCAACTTCTCGTCCTTTGAATTCGGTGTCATTCGACTGTGTCGAGGAACTAATCAAGTCGATAGGCATTGAGGGTTGAAATCCATAACGGATCTTAAATGGACTCTTTCCTGTAGAACTGTGCTGAGCACGATTGTAGTTGTGTTGTATGTATGGAAGGATGTCATCCCATGTTCGACGATGCTTGTGGTTGTACATGCGAACCAGTTGTACTACCAAGCGATTTACAACTTTCGTCTGTGGATGGAAGGCTATCAATAAATAAAGTCTTATGTCGAGCTATTGCCAGAGAGTTTTCCAAAAAGTGTTGACAAATCTAGCATCTCTGTCAGAAATAATTGTCGTCAGAAGGCTATAATGTTTCCAAACATGTTTGAAGAAGAGATGAGCAATCTGTTGTGCTGTCGTAGTCTTCTTGCATGGTATAAGTATAACCATCTTGGAAAATCTGTCGACTACTACTAAGATCGCGTCATGCTGATGTTTGGTAGTAAGATATCCTGTCAAGTAGTCCATAGAAATATATTCCCATGGTCGACTAGGAACTGGTAGGGGCGTGTACAGTCATTGTCGTTGATTCAACGGTTTAGAAATGGCACAAACTACGCACGATTGAATGTACTTGTTGACGTCAGATTTAAGTGAAGGTCAGTAAAAATACTTTTGAAGGATAATAAGTGTTTTTGCGACTCCAAAATGTCCTGCAGTCTTGCTGTAGAGTGAGTTACAAATGATCTTTTGTCGATGCTCACCAGTCGGTACACAAAGCTCTCCACGCTTGTATATAAAGGTGTCCTTCAGGAAGTAGTCGGTAGTAGACAACGTGTCGGCCTAAACCTGCCGATAAATTACGAAGAAGTTGTAGTCTAGTGAATACAATTGTGGCCAAGTAGTGGTGCCATAACCCTGCATACTCATCAATGTATACAATAGAGTAATGGGTGATCGGCTGCGGCATTGGATTTTCCTTTCCAATATTTAATTACCAACTAAAACTGTTGTAGATAATTAATCCACTTGAGTTTTCGATTCTGTGTAGTTTCGACTGGGACGGGGCAAACTGTAGAGGCTTATGGTCAATAAGAATGACTTTTTCCTTGCCAGGAATGTAGTGTCTCCATTGCTTAAGAGCTTGCACAATGGCACATAATTTGTTTTCATACATTGGATACATTCTAACGGTGTTGTTTAAAGTTTCAGAATGAAACTAGACTGGATGACCTGACTGAGTGATCACTGTGCTGAGAGAATAGTCCAATGTGCTTGTCTCAATATCAAATGGCTGATGCAAATCAGGTAACACAAGTACTAGTGCAATACAAAGCTTGTTTTTGAGTTGTTCAAAATCTTGTTGTTGTGTCGGTGTCCATTTGAAGATAGTTTTCCCATTTCCTTTAGTCAACTGATTCAAAGGCCATGTGATGTGGATGAAGCCAAATATGAACCGTTGATAAAAATTCGCCAAACCAAGAAAAATTATTAGTTCATGAATGTTTTGAGGAATGGGCCAATCTTTGTATATTTTTGGGTTGACATGAATGCCTGTAGAGTCAATTACATACCCCAAATATTTGATGTTTGTCATCGCAAATGAGCAGTTGTCCATGTTCAGATATAGTTGATGTTACTGGAGAGTGTCGAAGAATTATCGAAGATGGCTGACATGTTCTTCCCATGATTGACTGAAAATGAAAATATCGACGAGATAGACAATGAGACACTTGTCGATGAAAGGTTATAGAAGGTCATCCATATATCTCATGAAGGTTGAGAGTACATTGGTTAAGCCGAAAGACATGACTAACCATTCAAACAATCCTTCCCTGGTCTTGATATCTATTTTCCATACATCGGTGGACTCGAACGTTATTTGATGATATCCTGACTTAAGGTCGAGCTTCGTAAAGAACTTAGAACCTTTCAGACAGTTGATGAGTTCATCTATCCTTGAAAGAGGGTATCTATTCTTTACTAAAATTTTGTTGAGATCCCAATAGTCGATGAACATGCACCAAGTCCCATCTTTCTTTGGAACTAGGACGACTGGAATTCCACAAGTAGAGGATTTGGGGCGGATATGAACTTTGTTGATCAAATCCTGGATTTGTATGTGAATCTCTTCGTTCTCAAGAATGGATCTTCTGTAAATAGATGCGTTAGGTAATGAAGAACCATGAACAAGTTCAATGGAGTGTTTTACCTGACAATGCTGAGGTACTCTGTTCGAATCTTGAAATACGTTTCGGTATCCCTTTAGAATGTGGTCGATATGTTGTTGTTGTCGGGAGCTGCACTGGTTGGTGAGCCTACTTGTTGCTACAGTCTTCTTGGAATGCTGAGGCTTTATCATAATTAATGCGAACTTCTGAGCATGACTGATAAGCTTCTTTGTTTGTTTGGTAGTTATCATAGTAACCGCTGATGTGGGTTGTCTCTCTGGTATGTCGTACCATTGATTCCAAATTTTGACAATCACCATCTGAGTCCGTGACTGATATGTACAATGTCTATCCCATAGGTAATGTTTTCCGAACAAGGCGTTGAATACGGAAAGTGGTGCCACGTCACATAATACTTCATCTTCAAAAGGCTTAATGAAGTAGGTGAGTTTGCATTAGCATGTGATTCTTAGTTTCTATCCATCCTTCATCCAACTGATATTGTAAGGCTGAGGATGTGGAGTGGTGCCAAGACCTAATTTCTTCACAAGATCTCCAAAAATGAATTTCTTCTGGATACTATTATCCACAATAAGATGTAATGGATTTTTTTGAACCCATATCGTGTATGGAATAGGCTCTCTCGTTCCTCCTCATCGACAAAAGTCAAGGCTATCGGAGTGGTCGATGTCAAAGCCAATAGGGTTGATGCATCTGGATCAGATTCTACCAAGGTTTTGTCGGACAAGTCGGATGTCGACAATTTTTCTAAAAATGTCTTTCAAGATTTTCATTCTGACGTATCATGCCATGCTGAATTGTGATAACCACACCATTTCTTGGTAGGAGATTGTTTGTTGCGATCCTTCTTATCTTTCTGAAATTTCTTCTTATGATGATCAGGATTTGGAAGAGTTAGCAGAGAAGGGTGCTTAAACTTGTCAAAGTTGGCTGGTGACTTCTTGTTGGATGTTCGACCTATTGGCTTGTTCGCTAAACGTGCCTTTCCTTTTTGTTTATCTTCAAGCTTGCTGGCATAATGAAATGCATCCATAAGAATATTGACAGTCCAAAACTCCATCTCTTGCTAAATGTACGGGGATAATTTGTTGACATACTTCAGGATAAGAAAATTATCTTCTTCTTGGATGCCAAGTCTAGCCATGAGTCGATAGAATTCTAGCCATGAGTCGATAGAATTCGTTGGTGTAACTCTGCACTGACCGATATTTCCATTGTCTTAGCTGTAGCTACTTCTTATACTGTTGTTCAAGATATTTGGGCGGGCAGAACTCCTTTCAAACGTATTCGACAAATTTTACCCATGTGTCTATGGGGTCGCCTTCTTTTTCCATATTTATTGATAAATTTTCCTACCAGCAATGTACGGAGGTTGACATATTTAAGGATGCAATGGTGATATTTTCCGCTTTAGAGAGTTAATTCACGGAGAAATACGATTCCAATTGTTGTACCTAATTATCGACGGATTCCGCATCAATCTTGCCTTCAAGATTTGGCATGTCTAGATTCATTTGCACTTTGAAGGGGATGATTGTATCGGAGTGAGGTCGCGTCGAGGATTCCCCAGAGTTTGAAGTGAATCACATGAGAATCTTGCTAAACTGGGCGAACATTTCAGTCCGTTGGTGAGCCAATGATTTTTCTATGAGTTTCTTTGTCTCATCAGTTGCATGTCTATTGTCTGATTCTTCGACCATCTTTTCTAAATTCGAAGGAAAAGTCTGCTTGTGTTTCTGAGTTTACGAGCGTGTTTGAACATGCATAAGTTAAATAACTTCGATGGAAGTCCTGATGTAACTTAAGCTCTGAACAAGCTCTGATACCAATGATACAGGCTGTGCCCAGGTGCACGCTGGGGAAAACAGTCGACTGAATGAGTCGAGCTCTGTTATGGCGGAAGCATAGAAAAAGAACAAGTAAACTAGGAAATACACTATATCGACATAAAGTATGCGCACAGACAATATGCAAGAATTCAAACCAATTTCTATTATTACTTCTTCTCCATGAAGGTTGGTTGATAGTTACAATAATGTACATGTTTATATAGAATGGTGAGATGCTTGGGTGACTACCCGTAATGCTCAGTTACAAAACAAGTTATAATGGTTCAGAAGTTCAACCGTCGCAGGTGATTGGAAGACAGAGACATTCTGTCGATGTTCGACAGTCGTCGATACCGAGAAGGCATGTCAATATGTTGTATGTCGAGTGTGAAACCTATCATGGTTGTCGAAGTCGGTTGTGTTGAGGTTCAAACTTGTCGAAGCCAATGTTGAACCTGTCGAAGCAGTCGAAGTAGTCAAAGTAGTCGAAGTGCTAGACTTTGTTGAAGTTCGACAACATGCCAATTGCTGGTTGGATCATTGGGAAGCATTGGATCGTATTCACAGTGTTGCACTGAACATAAATACCGACTACAAGATTTGTAGGATGACATTGTGGAGTGAATAAAGTTGTAGCCAACCACAAGATTTTTTTTTGTTAAATGCCATTACTAGTAAAAGGTTGTCATGCACCACATGTTTCTAGACATGTGTGTGTGTGTGTGTGTTTCTATGGTAAAAAAATCGAGCAATGTTTGTTAACAATGGGTTGTATACCTAATGTTTCCATATGCAATTAGATTTTTCCCTTGGCTATTGAAATTGATGCTTAAACATCCTTCCAGATGGTTTGATTGGGTGTTTAACTAGAAGCGTGGAAATTTACTATAACATTGATTGGTGCATTGATTGGTGAAGCTTTTTTTTATAGCTTGATTGGTAGTTTGAAATTGCTTAGCAAGATCCTTTGTGCTTGCTGCAAGAAATAAGATAATTGTGCACTTGCAATGAGTGCGCTTTTAGACTTCTTGTTTCTTGCAATACAATTTGTATTGTTGTAGATATGGCTCTTGGTATTTTGCTTTTCTTCTAACACTTCAACACATTTATTAGTTTCCCTAAGGTTGATTTACCTCCTAATATAGATGTTCATAATATGTCTATCATACCTTGTGGTGTGATGTTTGATGGTCTATGTGCTTAATGTGATTGTTGTACACAAGAGATTTTGCACATTCAGAGTGATGGTTTCCTTAAGGTTGATTAAACACTTGGTCTACACCTATCCTAAACACATTCAAATTCAAATTCAAATCCATGCATTATGCACATGATCTAATTTACATGAAATGCATGAAAAATTCATGAGTTGCATATATACATACTTCTAGGAAGATACGTGAGATGCACTAAACATGTTTTCGAATCAATTATGCACATGAAATGCACAAGATTCTTCAACAAATCTCATAAAGGGCATAAGATATGCCAACTAATAACATTAACAAACATCAATTATACACCAACCATCATGCATACATCAATCATAATATTTCATTCAAAATACATCAAATAATCCCTCATTAAATCACACCATACCATTGCCATAATATCTTATATATTACTAATACATATATCCAACCAATGAGTGTTACACCAACACTACTAATATTGAATTTATAGTGTAACTTTAATTTATGTTTGTTTTAGTTATTTCATTAATATTATTAATTTTCGTATTGTATTTGATCTTCTTAAACAAATTTATGTTTGTTGTTTTTTTTTTCATTTTTTTGTTTTTGATTCATTTAAAATATTTTTGTTATAGTTGATATATATTTTAGTGTTTCTTTAGTCTATTTCTTTTTCGTTTAATGACTTTTTTTTTTATGTTTTTTTATTTATAAATATTTTATGATCAGAAATCTCTCTATATCAATTTTTTTTTGTGATGATGAATCACCGTAGCTTGGTTTGTAACATTAAGATTTTACAAAGTGAAACGATGAATCCAAAAGACATCTATCAACAACCTTAATTTCTATAAGCTTCAATGGGTTCGGTTACTTAGTCAAGAGAAAGTTCCAACAATGGAGAAACAATACCTTTTCTTTCCTAGCATTTGTTGCATGTCAAAGTAATAAAATGCCCATTATGGATATAGTTAAAAAGAATTCTACTCATTTCAATGTTTTAAAAGTTTTATTTTTGTTGAGATAGTTTCTAAGATGAATCATTTGAAAACTTTTTAGACAATATTAATTAAATTTTTTAAATGGAAAATAAAGCCACAACCCCTTTTATATTAATACAAACAATAACTATAAAAAATTCAAATTTTAATTTTATTTTACAATATATTTGTAAATAATTTTATTAATACAAATAATTAAATTAACTTTTAATAGTTTATTTATTTATGTGTTTAATGTATATTAGTCTTTTGATCAAATATGTTTTATTTACGGACAAAAATATTTAGCTTAGAAGTGGTGATTTTTCTTTATCATTATTTATTTTATAGAATAAAAATTTAAACAGGAAGAGTATATATTTATTTAACTTTTTTTATTTTGAAAATGGGTAAAAGTAATTTTATTTTAATTAAAAAAATTAAATTAAGTATAAAATAAAATAAAATATTATTCTTAAGTATTTTTTTAAAGAATTCTAACAGTTATTTATTAAATAAATAAAAGACAATTTCAATTAAAAATAAAATTAATCATATTTTGTAATTACAAATATAGGTTTTCAAGGACATATTGATAAATTTGTTAGCATTTGAATGTTAAATAATGAGATGCACTCGTTATTATTAAAACTAGTTAAGGTTTCACTGGGATGCGGGTTCCACACATCCTATGGAAGGCGTTAATGGCCTCAAGCTGTGGGTTGGCAGGGTGGAACCTTGCATTATAGGCCTTCGTCACCCCCCCAAGCCTACAGTTAATGCGCACTGAAAGCAAGGACGCGGGTATTATATCTAGCGTGGAAGGAAGGCCTCAACATTCAATCACCCCATCCGGAGATGAAAAATTGGTTACGTTGAGGGATGGCATATCCATTTCTACGTCTCATCAGGTGTTGGAAGGGACACCGTTGCCTTAACTCTCCTTTAATGGCTTATGTGTTTATTCATGCTACCGATCGACTTATGGCTCTTGCGAGGGAAGTCTCTCAAATTCATTTTATGTTCTTGTGTTTGGCTTTGACTTACAACTTCTCCTCTTGGTTCAGCTCTGGTCTTCCCCACTAGTCTTTTCCACAGCCTAGCTCTTACCTACACTACCATCCTCGACCTTTATCTCGGGATAATTGCAGTGTCTCTCCCCAGTTTGATATTGGCCTGTCCACATGATTTACTTGGCACACCATTTCTCGTCTACTCCATCAGCTAATACAGAGGTTGAGAGCTAGTGAAGGCTCCAAAGTCAAGCTGAATCATAGTGCAACCATGTCCCATCAACGTGGCACCCCCCACTGGGGTAGCAGTGGTAGAGGTCGATCTCAATGAGGTTCGAGTCTAAGGCAGGAAGTTAAGTATGACATTGGTGTTTCCATGCCAGTGCGCACACTGATCGTTGAGTGGGAAGCTCAGTTGGTCATAGAACACTTGGCCAGAGGTATCGGGGGTGGACATCTCAACCATTAGTGGATTGTCAAGAATATGATGGGCTCCCTTATGGAAGAAATGGTTAGTACTTGGAATTACACTCGTAGTTCGGTTCTCCAGGGAAAAACCAGGTTCATAGAACTTGATACTCAACTCAATAAGTGGGATGCGACTTCAGAGTGGAAACGCCTTGCATTAGGTCTCTGCGATCCAAGAAATAATGAAGGGGGTAGTGGCAGCGTCACGGGGGCACCTGTGACATCCTTGGACATGAGATCGGTCCCAAAAACTCCCATCATGTCGACTCTACCCTTTCCAATACCTTTCGACATCACTCATCTGAGCAACAAATGTGTCCGTGATATTGAGGTACTAGTTCGCAAATCCTCTCCTCTTCCTGTTAAGCAGCTGAAAAATACGAATGCTGAATATTTCCAGGGGGGTTGTCCTATCATTGACGAAAACCTGGACCTTTAATTTTGGTGTTGTTGAAGAACCTGTAGCCTGTTTGGCCTACCTATGTTCTACTTGCTTAGTTCTGTTAGTTTCGTTTTTTATTATAATTCTGGAACACTGTATATATTGTCTATGAAACTTATCATTGTTTTGAAGTCTAGTACTTAGCCCCCATTTCTGTATGGGTTTTTATGCCATAATATTTAAAGAAAAAAAGACATGCTTATAGTTTTTGATTGGTTGGGGTAGTGGGTTTAAACCACCCCAATACTATGTCCATGATGNTAACTTTTTGTTTTGACTAATTAATACAAATACAAACATACAAAAAAAAATTATAGTTCCTACTAAGATTTGTTTCCTCAAAAAAAAAAAAAACTAGTTAAGGTTTCAAATGTTGAGATCCAAGTCATTGGTTATGTGCACATCAAAAATAAATAAAATTTGAGAGTGCAATGAAACTTATCTTCTTTAAAAGAATTTCAAAATTGTAAAAACTTAAATATAAAGTTTTGGACATAACTACATAAATATATATTTATATAAAATAAGAATTTTTTTTTTATGTATCCACATGATCAATGAGGACTCTCCCTTTGGAGTTATATCTCAATCATATGACAAAACATGACCAAGAAGGAGAGTTAATGCCCTCTAAACTCCCAATCACATTTGGTATGTTAGTTATAGTCCTTACTAATAAATAATAAGTTGTAAGAGACGTTGAGGTCTTTTTCAAATGGAAAGAATTCTATCAAAATGCTATAAGAGCCTGGAATAGAGCTTACTTTCTTTAAGGGATTTTAAGAAGATGCATATCTAGCATGATTGCATCCATGGCTAAAAATATTGGCTAATACTGTAACGTCCCCATACCCCATAATGCGAATTATTAAAAAAAATTGCTTAAAGAACCTCTTTATTCTTCTGATAAACACTGAGTATGGACATTAACCTATTCTCTGACCTTCATCTCAGAATTAGAACCACTATTCCAGTCATTCCTCCCTTCAATTATCCATTCTACGTTTAGAATGGCTATTTCTGAACTAACCTTTCCCTTTTTGCACCTCCACTTCAGCATTGCCGACCTTGAAAGTCTGAATTCAAAACTTCAACATTTCGACGAAGCGTTCCGCCAACCTTCCACTTCTGCACTTCCGATTTTCACCTTCTGGCCTTGGAAGTTGGAAATCAGAAACATAATGTACGAAGAAACATTTAATGGCCTTTCCGCCTTCCGCACTTTCGCTTTCGGCTTTCCGCACTCATAAATCAGAAATCATAAACATAAATGTGTGAAGAAACATTTAGCGGCCTTTTCGCCTTCCACCTTTCGCATTTCTGCTTTCTTCCTTCTGCACCTCAGAACTCGGAAATCATAAACCCAAATGTGAGAAGGAACTTTCAATGGCCTTTCCACCTTCCACCTTCCGCACTCAAAAATCGAAAATCAAAAACACAAATGTGCGAAGAGACATTTAACCGCCTTTCCACCTTTCGCCTTCCGCACTTCGGAACTCGAAAATCAGAAACTCAAATGTGTGAAGGAACTTTCAACAGCCTTTCCGCCTTCTGCCTCTTTGCTTTCCGCCTACTGGCCTCGGAAGTCGGAAATAGGAAACCAACGAAACAATATCTGAACTTTTTCATTTTTCGCCTTCCGCCTTCCCCCTTTTCGATGCGAAACTCATGTCGCAGAAAACCAATACTCAGCCTTGATCAACTTTCATTCTCTTTCCTTCCGTTGCGAAACTCAAAAATAGGGAACTTACACTTTCGATTTAACTTTTCTCTATCCTTCTGACTTTCGCTTTCCGACCTCAGACATCGAACTCGGAAGTTCATTTCTGCCTTAGAACTTTTCTGCCCCTTTTCGCTTCCGCTTTCCAACTTCTGCAGGCGAATCACGGCAATCAGAAAGTCACCCTTCTACCTTAGAATCCTTTTACGCTTCTGACTTCCACCTTTCGACCTCGGACATCGAAAGTCGAAAAACCCACTTTCTGCCTTATCTTTTATCCTGATTTCTACGTTTTGTCTTCCACGTTCTGCAGGTAGATCCCAAAAGTCGTAAATCCCACAATTTGCTCCGATAGAACTTCTTTCTCCTGCCTCCCATATTCCGCCTTCTGCTGTGGATCCTAGGATGCAGAAACACAACCTTTCTGCCTAGTTCAACTGCTCCTTTTCAGATTCCGCCTTCCACCTCTCCTAGGTGGATCTCAAAGGGAGGAAACACTGAGTCAGAAGCATTCCGACCATTGAAACAGGATTTCTGCCTCTATGAACTTAGGCATTTGCATCATAAACCACAAGGAATGAACATAAGTAAAGTGCATAAAACAAGTAGTTACAGGGACATTCATACACATGTAAACCTCTACTTGATCAACAACATCCATTCAACATGAACATAACAATTCATCATATTTGTAAGCATTCTACACAATCAGTAAAGTCATTCATAAGAAAATACATTGCATAAACAGAGTAACCGAGATACTCATCTTGATGATTAAGTTGTTCCGCAACTAGCTATGTCGCTACAACGTTCCACCCAACCATAGGTCAGTGTGTTCATTAATCTCTCAACACACTGCCACCCCCGAGATGGGAATGATTTCCACAAGGAACTAGGGAACAATAGGATTACACACAACTAACACACATTAGAACACAGTCAACCAACCAACCGTTGGTTTTCATAGATTGTCCAACCAGGCCAATAAATAATTGGGATCCACATGCTATTAAGGAAACAAGCCAAACACAACAAGACACAACCAAACCAACTAACAGTTGGGCTGATCAGAATGCTAAGAAAATGGAAAGGTTGAATTGCCAAGCTAGTGAGCTCAATCCCAGAGATAAGAATACCTACACTAGATATGGCTTGGTCTCCATGATTCCACCCCACCCAACACAAGGAAGTATTCCTTTCTCTGCTATCCAGTCCCTTAGAACATAACTTCCCTCTAGTGTTCTCTGGGGTGTGCAGGCCGGATTTACCAACCCCTTTGATCTTTTTTTTGTGTGGTTCCTATTTTTACTAGGATTATCACCCAATTCTGGCCCTACTCCGCTCCTAGTCCTTCAAACCAAACAGGGATGCACTACACAACAATCCTCAAAGAAACATAGCAACATAGGCTTACTCACTCTGTAACAGAGAAACCCACTAGGGAAACGCCTTTCGCGACTTAGGAGAGTGAAATCAAGCCGTCTGAATCATGAACCCTTGCTCCCTTGCTCGATAAAGGAAAATACTTGCAGATAACTGGTTCTGGAGCTCCAAGCAGTGAACCAACATGACGACGATAACAGGGATGGACATCCATATCAAACACGGTTCTCAAGGTAAACGCAGAGCACAACAACCACATTGTAACCAACAAAATAGGTCCCTCACTGTACACATAGTAAACACTGTAACATAGGATTTCTACTCCAGGAAAATTCCCATGCTGGGAAACCCATAGAGGGCCACTCATTACAAAATTGAGTGATCTCCACTGCTCATTCGCTCGACAAAACAACTAGGTTCTTCCGCTAGGGAGAATGACCCAAAACAAGTGAACACTGAGCAACAGAGGGACAATCACAACACAATGCAAGTTTCTATAGCAAGAACAACAATAACGTGCATCAACATACTGGAATGGATGGAATGGTTCGAATGGATGAGGAGGAGTGAGTAAAACCCAACACAACCTCTTCTGACGGACTGGGAACACATCACGTGCTTACTTCCTGCAGAAGCAAAAGTGCGGCTTTCCCCTGGCTGCAGGCCTACGTATAGTGTAGTCTTCCATGCCCTGCATTGCTCCAGACATTAACTATATCAACTAGCTTTTGGAGAGAATAAATGATTGAGGATCGAGGACAAAAGATAGCTAGGGGTTCATAAGTTATCCTATTAACATTTTGCCTCACCCTAAGGCTTAGAGGTTGACTCACTCCCCACCCTATGCCATTGTGGAATCATGCCCTCATCTATTTCACGTTTACAGCCCCATAACTAGTTGTGGTTTTATATTAATTTGTACATTTACATGACATATCAAAATATATTTACTATGCTTGACTTAGCACAAAAACCATAGGTATCAGCCTTGATCACCTATCCACAAAACATTCATCAATGGCAGGGCCTTGGCCTTGAGCTCCTTGCCATGATTCAAATACAATATTTACATAATGTACAATTAAATACCAAGGGGTAAAAACTGGAGTATTACAATCCCCTCTCCCTTACAACAACACCGTCCTCAGTGCTTTATCGTCTTAAACAAAATGATACACTGGCACCGCCCTTAGTGCTCCGCAAAATTTAAAAAAAATGGATGCGCCAACCGCATGGCATTCTCCAGCTCCCATGTAGCCTCATCAAGACCGTGGTGCTCTTTCTGCACCTTTATCTGTCCAATGGCATGATCTGGAACTCTTCCAGGTCCTTGATTGCATGCATCAGTCCATACCACCAGTATCTTTTCGGCCTTCAAGAATCCTTCTCCTCATCTTAGAACATCTCCAATGTCTTTGGCATCCATAAATACCTATACTCAAGCCCCAAGCAATGAGTCAATTCTCATATCATATTCATAAGATTTTTCAAAAATCACGGATGAATCATATGCACATGTATATTGACATGAAATCAACAAGTAATTCAAATGATTATCTGCATAAGTATCTTCTTTTGGTTCCACAGGTATTCGACTTGGCTTTATACAACTATGGCACCCACAATACCTACTTGACCCCACACAAGGATGGTACCTATTCTCTGCTATCCAGTCCCTTGAGTTTACTCACCCTTCCTATGCTCTTCTAGGGTGTGCATTAAAAGGTAGCCAAGTTTCTGCAAGCCTCGGATCACCTGTGACAACACCCCTCAACGGGGATATAGAACCATTCCTCTAGGTGCTCACCAAGCTTAGGTGCTTCCTTTTCAAACACCACAAAAAATTAATTCATACGTCGGATTCATTCCTTTAGGATGCAATCGATAACAAGATTTTCAAAACCATGGCTACATCATATGCTCATGTGTATTTACAGGAAATCAACAACAAAAAAAGTTGCTTAAGTAAGCCAAATACTTATTTGTGTAGCATCTCTCAACCGAGATGGGTATCCCTGCTCTAGAGCCCAACACCTCTCTCTGGGTGCTTAATGGCATCTCTGCTTTAGGGCTAAACACCTCCTCGAAGTGCTCACCAATGCTTTGGCGCTTTCTTTCCATACACCATAATACCTAGGGGTTATTCTCTTCATGGATTCCCCACTCTCGTGACAGTCCCCTTACAACGTGAATGTGTGCAGAAAGAAGTCTATCCGGATGTCTTACACCCTGGGCATCCCCATTGATGCATACTGGTGCCTAGTTGGCTGGGGGGCGAAGTGATGTACCCATATACATCCTTCCAGAGGATCCATTCATCTTCAAACACATCCTCCCGAGTAGTTATGTACTCCAAGGGCGTACCCTCATCATCTCACTTGCGTTACATACTAGCAGGCAGTTCACATGAGATGTCATCATAAAAATTTCAATCATAGATTTTCAAATCTATTTCATGCATGGATAAATTTCCAAATATCAATAACATTGATAGTCAAATCATAATCTGAATTCACAATTTTGCTTCCCACAAAAAAACATATTTTGCAACCATTAGGCCATCCTCGTATTGTTTGGCTTTTGCAAGTGGGAGCAATCACCCCCTACTTTCACATGCCTCCCAAAACCTGGACATTCACATACAACATGTAATCCTGACACCATTTTAGATCAACCAAACAGTCAATAATATTCAATTTCACAATCAACAACAAAATTTAAAATTTGAAATTTAAAGTCTATTCTGTTTAGAAGTTAGATTTCAGTCATGAGATCCTTCTCATAGCACATGGCAGTTTCCTACCTTGGTTTCATTGGGCACAACCATGCTTCTCTGTTCAGGTCATTCTACATGCACTCTTCAGGAAGTCCTGATATGATTGCACATACATACGAGGGTCACCTCCTCATGGAACTACAAGTTCACACACATGCCTCCTCAGCCTATTCGTAGACTTAATATTTTCCTGAAGAATATCCTTCAATGAACTTCCTGCAATACCCTGCAAGTCCCACAAAATATCTTACATCTGTCATCTTTCTTGGAGCAGGCCAACTCATATTGGCCTTAATATTTTTGGGGTCTATGGATATTCCTTTATCTGAAGTAGTGTGACCCAAATAATGAATTCTATTTTCATAGAAGTCACACCTACTCAACTTTGCATACAACTTATCCTTCCTGAGCAATTTCAAAACCAGCCTCGACTGTTCTACAAGTTCTTCCTCATTCTTTGAATAAGTAAGAATATCATTAAGGAAAACAAGAACACACTTGTTCAAGTACTTGCTTGCTCTGATCTATCTTATGAACATCTTCATTCTTGATTATTACATGTTGGTAACCAGACCTTAAGTCAATCTTGGAAAACACCTTTTCTCCTCTCATTTGATCAAAGAGGTCATCCATTCTAGGTAAAGGGTATTGGTTTTTCTCGGTGACTTTGCTCAGTTGTCTGTGATCAATGCACAACTAGAGTGTACCATCTTTATTTTTCAAAAACATAGCTGGTGATCCCCAAGGAGACACACTTGGTCTGATGTACTTCTTCTCCAACAACTCTTGTAGCTGCATCTTCAGCTCTGGCATTTCTGGTATGCTCATCCTCCAGGGTGTCTGGGACATTGTTGCTACACCAGGCACAAGTTTAAAGGTAAAATTAATGTCCCTCTTTGGAGGAAGCCCTGAAATTCTATTAGGAAAAACATTCCTGAATTCCTGCAATGCATGAAATCCCTCCAACCTAGGAGTATCATTCTCTTCTTCCTCCAAAACATGAGTTGCATACGCTCTGCAACCTTTCCCACAGAAATTCAGCTGCATTACTGAAGACTACCTTCCAGAGATCACTTTTGGAATGCATTTCACCACCTTTAGTTTCCTTTCTTCATCTAAGCACACAAATGTCTTGTTGTAACAATCAAGCTTTGATCTATGTGCTTCCAACCAATCCATTCCAATGAGTATATCATAGGACCCAAGTGGCAGAAAATTCAGATATGCATAAGTGACTAACCCATCCATGACCAATGGACATCTCTTTACTACCTCACAGACCTTCTTCTTGGTTCCAGTGGCTAGTTGGACTAACCATGACCTTCTATGCTTTGACTTCTTCAAAGTGCACATATCAACAAGTCTAGGGGTGATATAGCTGTGAGTGGATCCAGGGTCAATCAAAACAGAAACAACATGTTCAGCAATCTCACCCTCAACTTTCACCACAATTGATTTATGACCTATTTGGTGGTATTCTAACACTGCAAAAATTTTAGGAATGGTCCATGCTTCTTGACCCACAGTTTCAGCTTCTTGGATATTGGGGACTTGACCTTCCTCCCCATTCTCAAGTGGATAATTCCTACGCAAATGGGGTCTTCCACATCCCCAACATTTGAGTGGTTTCCTTGGATTTTCCCTCATCACTCTGGCTGGCTCAATCATTGCTTGTGATGGCTGCCCTTGCTGCTTCAGGAGGTGAGAAGGTTTGAAATGTTTCTTCCTTGGGTTAAGTTTCTCATTCTTCTTGTGGGAATTTATCCTACTCCCTTCTATATCTGTTAAATGACACCCAGAGTTTATCTTCCTTTGGAGGTCTTCCAAACTCTTGATCATCCTTTTATTTTCCTCTCTGCAACTCTGCAAATATACCCTCAGGATTCTTATGGTAGCTGCAACATATGGGAAACTTTCTTGTTCCCTATTCCCATGTAAGCTGGCCTTACATACCCTTCCCCATGTGGGAAACTCCTGCACAAATGGGGTCCTCCACATCTCCAGCATTGGAGTGGCTTTCTGTTCTCTTGTGGATCTCTTGGCTTTTCCCCATAGAATCTTCCCCATGTCCACAAGGATCCTGTGTATCAGCCATGTTGTTAATATTTTTGGCACTGATCTTCTTTGACCTTCTTGGTCGTACCAAGACCAACTTTTCAATCTGTACTATGACTCTGCAAAATGTGTTAACAACATCATTTGTTAGACAATCTCATAAATTCAAAAATTACTTACCAACTGCTTATTGCAGGCATGAACGATCAAGATCGTAGTAGAATCTAGATCTAAGTTTAACAATTATGCTGAATAACACTCTTTCTTACTGTAGTTTTCTTTCTGCAACTAATTCCTTGGCACATTTATACCAGTGCTGCAACCAACAACTCTGTTAAACCACAACCTGGGTGTTCTTATCTCACTTTATTTGTTCAACTTGGCCCATTTATGCCCTAGTGTTGCAACCTTTGCTTTGATACCACAATGTAATGTCCCCATACCCCATAATGCAGATTATTAAATTTTTTTATTTAAAGAACCTCTTTGTTCTTCTGATAAACACCAGGTATGGATGTTAACCTATTCTTCGACCTTCATCTCAGGCTTAAAACCACTATGTTAGTCGTTTCGCCCTTCAATTATCCATTATGCATTCATAATGGCCATTTCCGAACTAACCTTTCCCTTTCCGCACCTATGCTTTCGCACTGCCAACCTCGAAATTCGGAAATAAATTTCAACGAAGCGTTCTGCCAACCTTCTGCTTCCAAACTTCTACTTTTCTCCTTCTGGCCTTGGAATTCAGAAATCAGAAACATAATGTGCGAAGAAACATTTAACGACCTTTCCACCTTTCACACTTCTGCTTTCCGCCTTCTACACTCAGAAAATCAGAAATCCGAAACACAAATGTGCGAAGAAACATTTAACGTCCTTTCCACCTTCCTCCTTTCGCATTTCTGCTTTCTGCCTTCCGCACCTTGAAACTCGAAAATCAGAAACTCAAATGTGCAAAGGAACTTTCAATGGCCTTTCCTCCTTTCGCCTTTCGCACTCTCGCTTTCCTCCTTCCACAGTCAGAAATCAGAAACAAAAACGTGCGAAGAAACATTTAACGACCTTTCTGCCTTTCGCACTTCCGCTTTCCACCTTCTGTACTTTGAAACTCGAATATCAGAAACTCAAATGTACGAAGGAACTTTCACCGACCTTTCTGCCTTTTCGACCTTGGAATTCAAAATCGAAAACCAAGGAAACGATATCTGAACTTGTTCACTTTCTACCTTCCACCTTCTGCCTTTCTGCCATGGTACTCAGATCACAGAAAACCAATACTCGACCTTGATAAAATTTCATTCCCCTGCCTTCTGCCCTTCCACTGCAGAACTCAGAAACCGAGAACTTACACTTTCAACTTAGCTTTTCTCTGTCCTTCCGACTTCCACTTTCTGACCTCGGACATTGGAACTCTGAAGTTCATTTCTGCCTTAGAACTTTTCTACCCCTTTTCGCTTCCGCTTGCCGCCTTCTACAGGCGGATCTCAAGAATCATAAAGTCACCATTCTGCCTTAAAATCCTTTTACGCTTCCGAATTCCACCTTCCGACCTCAGACATCAAAATTCGGAAAATCCACTTTCTGCCTTATCTTTTATCCTGATTTCTACCTTCTATTTTCTGCCTTCCGCAGGAGAATCCCAGAAGTCATAAATCCCACATTCTGCTCTGATAGAACTCCTTTCTCCTGCCTCGCGCCTTTTGCCTTCCGCTGCGGATCCCGGGATGCGAAAACACAACCTTTTTTCCCAGTTCAACTACTCCTTTCCGACTTCCACCTTCCACCTCTCCTAGGTGTATCTCAAAGGGAGGAAACACTGGGTTAGAAGCATTCTTACCTTTGAAACATGTTTTCAACCTCCATGAACTTAGGCAATTGAATCATAAAAAAACAAGGCATGAACATAATTAAAGTGCATAAAACAAGTAGTTACAGGGACATTCATACACAAGTAAACCTCTCCTTGATCAGCAACAAGCATTCAGAATGAACATATCAATTCATCATATTTGTAAGCATTCAGCATGAACATAACAATTCATCATATTTGTAAGCATTCTACCAACCAGTATAGTCATTCATAAGAAAATACATTGCATAAACAGAGTAATAGAGATACTTATCTTGATGATTATGTTGTTCCACAACTAGCCATGTCGCTGCAACATTCCATCCAACCATAGGCTAGTGTGTTCATTAATCTCTCAACACACTGCCACCCCTGAGTTGGGCATTATTTCCACAAGGAACTAGGGAACACCAGGATTACACACAACCAACACACATCAGAACATAGTCAACCAACTAAGTGTTGGGTTTCACAGATTGTCCATCCAGACCAATAAATAATTGGGATCCACAGGCTATTAAGGCAACAAGCCAAACACAACAGGACACAACCAAACAACCTAACAGTTTGGTTGATCAGGCTGCTAAGGAAATTGAAAGGTGGAATTGCTGGGCTAGTGAGCTCAACCCCAGAGCTAAGGATACCTACACTAGATCTGGTTTGGTCTCCACGACTCCACCCCACCCAACACAAGGACGTATTCCTTACTCTGTTATCCAGTCCCTTAGGCCATACCTTCCCTCTAGTTTTCTCTCGGGTGTGCAGGCCATATTTACCAACCCATTTGATCTGTTTTTGTGGGGTTCCTCTTTTTACTAGGCTTATCAGCCAATTCTGGCCCTACTCCACTCCTAGGCATTCAAACCAAACAGGGATGCACTACACAACAATCCTCAAAGAAACATAGCAACATAGGCTTCTTCGCTCTGTAATAGAGATACCCACTACGAAAATGCCTTCCGCAACTTAGGAGAGTGAAATCAAACCGTCTGAACCACGAACCCCTGCTCCCTTGCTCGACAAAGGAAAATACTTGCAGATAAATGGTTCTGTGGCTCCAGGAAGTGAACCAACATGACGGCGGGATCAGGGACGAACATCCAGATCAAACATGGTTCTCAGGTTAAACGCAAAGCACAACAACCACACTGTAACTAGAAAAACATGTCCCAAAACAAGTGAACGGTGAGCAACAGAGGGACAATCAAGTTCTGTAGTAAGAACAACAATAGCGCACATCAACAACTTGGAATGGATGGAATGGTTCGAATGAATGAGGAGGATTGAGTAAAACCCAATGCAACCTATTCTGACGGACTGGGCATGCATCACGTGATTTCTTCCTGCAGAGGAAAAAGTGCGGATTCCCTCAGGCTGCAGGCCTACGCAGATGGCAGTTTGTCGTGCCCTACATTGCCCTAGGCATTAACTGTCTTAACCACCTTCTAGAGAGAGTAAATGATTGAAGACATAGGACAAAATATAGATGAGGGTTCATAGGTTCTCCTATTGACATATGGCCTCACCCTAAGGCTTATAGGTTGACTCACTCCCCACCCTATGCCCTTGTGGAATCATGCCCCCA
Organism: Pseudotsuga menziesii; assembly: GCA_001517045.1. NCBI lineage: Eukaryota > Viridiplantae > Streptophyta > Pinopsida > Pinales > Pinaceae > Pseudotsuga > Pseudotsuga menziesii. The sequence continues at coordinate 517,419 of LPNX010834550.1, read as the reverse complement.
TCTCTTTCAGATTTGCAACCCCATAGCTAGCTGTGGTTTTATATTAATTTGTACATTTACATGACATATCAAAATATATCTACTGTTCTTGACTTAGTACAAAAACCATAGGTATCAGCCTTGATCACCTATCCACAAAACATTCATCAATGGCAGGGCCTTGGCCTTGAGCTCCTTGCCATGATTCAAATACAATATTTAGATCAAGTACAATTAAATACCAATGGGTCAAAACTGGGGTATTACAAATACATCTATGATTTGGAGCTTCTCAAGATGCATACAAAAACATAGCTAAAAAAAATATCAATCAAGGCCACTCAACCTATTAATCTTATTGAAGATATTGATTATTCACTTTATCTCTTAAACCATGCAAACATTCCTTCCATAGTGGATTTTAAAACATTATACCTAGTACATATATATGATAACAACAACAATTTTGTTACCTTCCCCATAGTTTTCTTGAGAATCTTGTTTATGTTTGAGCAAAATCGAAGATGCATGAACTTTAAAACTTTTATCAAACATTTTCAACACTTATGGATTTCATAAATCAACCACATATGAATCTCATAACTAAATCAGCCATATAAATAATCTACATAAATCAACCATATAAATCAATCAACCATGAGAGAAAGGATATACCCTGGGAAAACCCTCCAAGTACAGAGGATGAAAAACCCAACAATTCTTTGATTATGATAGATATATTTGTAGAGAATGGTTTACAACACATAAGAAGATTTTTAGATAAGAGATATCACCACAACAATAGAGAAGAGAGATCCAACGCAACACTGCAAAAACAGCTGAATGCAAATTGTGTATTGAACTCGCCATATTCCTAACATATTAATACGATGCCAAAAACCCTAACATGCAAAAGGTAGAACATATGAGTCTCAGTAAACAAACTGAGATAATCACATAGTGCATTCACAAGGAGGATCTATCTAGAACTCCCTCCATGCAAACATTAGCTCCCTTCCTTTCCTCAATTAGCTTTAATTGAATGTTCACCGTCTTGAGCTGAAAGTGAACTGAATTGAACAAAATGTTAACTTACTTGAATTGAATGATAACTAACTTGAACTCAATCTTTAACTAACTGTTGATCACTTAGTTAACATGATAACTTAAGTGTCATTACTGCTTCACTCTTAGTGCCATCCATGTACAATTTATATTATTAACTTTTGCATGGATCTCTTTAGTTAACTAATGCATGCTGATTGATGAACATTAAGCTCTTATTTAGTTAATTGATTACATTCATTAATAGTTCAATTGTTGCTTTAACTGAGGCATTGATTGAGGCATTCATACTTTATTGAATCTTTATAACTTGAGTTCACTCAGAAATTTGCATGGGCAATTCAAATTCTCTTTCTTTATGCTTTTTCTCATTATCATTAATTAATTAATGCATGGTTCATATGTGTATTATTTATCCATCTTATCATATCATAATCAGAAGAATTATTCCATACATACTGATGATCATATATAATTACCCCGGTCTCTATAGTCATATGCTAAAGTAATTCACTCTAGGGGTAGCTAATCCCAAAATGAGACTTATAACACTTAGTGACCATAACTAGCAATATATCACATAGTATAACCACCTCAACAAATGGAGGTCCATAGTATTGATACAACAAAAGACTTCAATCTTGATACAACACAAGATCATCTCCACAATTGGACATCCATTCTCATAGGTTACAGTTTATGAGAATCATTGACATGATATAACACAAGTCTAGACTTGATACAACACAAGTCCACAGTATTGATACAACATAAGAACAACCTTGATATTACTCACAAGACTTGGCTTGATATTACTCACAATCTCTACAATACAACATCACCACCTCAACCATACAAGTATACTTAGGACTTGATACCACACAAGTATTGGAGAATGACTCACGATGGTGTACAATCAACACTCCCTCTCAACGAGGGAGACGTTCTTTGCTTTACCAGGAATATCCTGCCATACTAAGCTTATCTCTGAAGTATCTCAACTTCGTCACTGACAATGACTTGTCCACAAATTTTCAATATGCTCATAAGTAGCCATGTACTGAAGTATTTTCTTTACAAGACCATGCCTTCAATGAAGTAAAACTTCATCTCAATGTGTTCTATCATAGCACACAGGTTTTTTCTAGAAATCTTGACTATTAACACTTAATAACTATAGGATTCAAGTATTTCACCCTAATAGGTAGCTTTTCAAGCTAAACTACTCCTCATCGAGTAATACTATCTGCAATACACTTTGCTTAGTACTAGTTGAAATACAACTTGCTTACATAGTACTAGCAACAATACTTGGCTTCTATAGTACTAACCACAATACACATAACTAATCCCAATCTATATAATAGGTCTACTATGTATCAAAATACAATAAAGAACCTATTCTAATGTACCTCAAAGGCAAGCATAAATACAATAGGTCTTCTTAGATACCAACCCACTACTTACACATAATAGCATCATCTAGATCCAATCCAGAATGCAGTTTCTCTAAACTCAAAACAATGGATTTCATATCCATCACATACAACATTACACACAAAATGTGTAAAATCATGCAGAAAGAAAGTCTCATCTTATCTGTCAATATTCAATATTTGTTGACTTTGAGAATCTTCTTCTATTTGGAGAAGTTCCATGTGATCTTATCACTCTCTGTGATCTTCTTCAAGGCCTAATCACTTTCTCAGTGATTCTTCTTTTTGTACTATAGCACCCCAACTACCTCTCTAAGAGGTTTAAATATTCTCTGAAATTCTAGACTATAAATCTTCTTGAGTATCCATAGTGAGTCTGAGACTTTGACCATGTCTCTGCTCATGTGGATTCTCTCCACAAGGTATCACAACCCCTGTCTTCTTGATTCATGTACCATGACTAACTGGTTTGAGTACTCTTAACTGTTGTTGCCTATGAAGATACATCAATACTCCCTCTTCAACTAGAGGAGTCTTTTATACTATACAAAGCTTGTTCTTGACAGAGGATTAGTAAATATGCTGACAATTTTGCTCATCCGTGGATATGTATAGGAGTTACACAACTCGTTTCTGCACCATGTCTCGGATATAAATAACTAGGAACTTTGTAAAGTTTTACTGCTTTACATTATGCTATATCTGAGAAACATATTTGATGTGATTTTTCTTGATCATTGTACTAGTCAGAATCCATATGTATGTGAAACTTACTTTCACTAACTGAGACATGTATGAATCCACACACACTTGTACCAAGTAGGTAACAAAACACATACTTTGTTGTACATGTCTATGTATTGACTATAAAGCATATAACTGATCATGGGACCTGTATAGATATATCTAACACCTATGAGATCCTATAAATCTGAACAAGAATCTTATTTATCTTTATGTGTGTGGTCATGTATTTACAATCCATTGTTCTTGAATCCTTTCAAGAACTCTACTGAACATTATTTCTCAATAGAAGAAATTTTTTATCGAATGACTGTTACACCTCTAAACTTAAGAATCATCCAATATTCTTACACATAGATTCCTTTTGAATATCAAAACGATTAAGGTTTCTACATAACATGAGTTTAATTAACCAAATCCATTTGTTTTCCAAGAGCTAACAAATCTAACTTCTCCCTCTCCACATTTAGGATGTGAGAATCATAATTTGAGTCCTCCATCACGGAGACTCATACTCCTCTATGTCTAACACATATATGAATATAACTAGGATAAATGAATTACCTTCAAGAGTCTTTACTTCTCTCAAAATAATATTAGGGATTTTATTATGAATTCTTCCTAAGAAACATAGGAATCTCCCAATCTGCTCTTTTTCATGATCAACCATCCGAATGACTCCATGTCATTCTCTTCTTGTAGTTCATGGAATATGTTTTTCCCTACAAGAAAAAATATTCAAATGATTAATCACATTACATAACCAAGAAATGTAATCACATGAAAACTTTCAACATACTGGAAAGGTTCACACAGTTATGTACATTGACTAAATCAATTTTTTGACATAACCCCATTCATATTTCATAAATAAATTATGCATCCCCATATTCATATCTCATCAAACAATCATGCATGCTTTATATTCATATCTCATGAACAATCATGCAACCTTATACTTTTCTTAATTTAAACATAACATGAGTTTTACTATTTACCTATAAATAAAAGGATTGTAACATATGTTTTTAATCATGTTATACTATAACATCATTCATAATCCCAAGAATACATTCAAAAAACCTTTAAATCTGATTTTATAAAAGCATATGATAATTAAACAATGACCCATGTATACTTCACGAGTTTTGTTAATTGCTAATAAAAGAAAGACAATCAACATATATGCTCAATATGTTTATATCATAACACAATTACTAATCCTAAGAATATGGATCTCTATATGATTGTAATGAAATAAATTCAAAATCGTATGGATCTAAAAAGCATATAAAAAACAAAATACAAGTACTTATCTTTTATTGCTTTGCGTGCTCCCTCCTCATCTCTGCTTCCTTGCAGAGATTACTAGAGTCCCTCGGTCTTTATCTCCTTGCAAATTTGTGTGCATGCAAGAGGTAGTGAATCTCCGCATGGGGAAATTGGATCCCATGCAATTTAGAGAAAATGATCTTCTTCAGGAAAAACTTCTTCCGAATATCATCATCATCTTCTTTGGATGAGTTCTAAACTCTAAGGGTCTCTAGTTACACATAATATCCATTGAATAAGAATAATATCCAATCCACGTATCCCTAATTCATTAAACCAATTCATCTAGATTGGAAAGACGCCCATAAAACGAATTCAAGAAAATTCATCTTTAAATACCTGATCGTATATCCCAAACAGTTGTGAATTTTTGAAATTCACTTAGAATTAAGTGCCCTCGAGATGGACGTCTGGTCGAGCAAAGATTGATGTCACGGCTGCAGCCTTTTACTCAACAATTCAAGATCTACACATGCTTTAGTTTCCTGCACAAAACTAAGTTTCTTCACGTCATTTGCTCTGATACCATGTTGATTTTTTAGCAAAATCAGAGATGCTTGAACTTTAAAACTTTATCAAACAATTTCAACACTTATCAATTTCATAAATCAGCCACATAAATCAGCTCCATAAATCAACCACATAAATCAACTCCATAAATCAGCCATATAAATCAATCAACCATGAGAGATAAGATATACCATGGGAAAACCCTCTAAACATGGAGGATGGAAAACCCAACAATTCTTTGAGTATGATAGATAACTTTGCAGAAAATGGTTTATAACACATAAGCAGATTATCCGATAAAAGATATCACCACAACAGTAGAGAAGAGGGATCCAAAGCAACCCTGCAAAAACAACTGAATGCAAACTATGTATTGAACTTTCCATATGCCTAGCATATTAATAACCACCCAAAAACCCTAGCATACAGAAGGTAACGCATAAGAGGCCCAGTAAACAAACTGAGAGCACCATATAGTGCATTCACAAGGAGGAGGTAACTAGAAATCCCTCCATGCAAACATTAGTGCACTTCCTTTCCTCAATTAGCTTTAATTGCATGTTCATTGTATTGAACTAAAAGTGAATTGACTTGAACTAAATGTTAACTTACTTGAACTAAATGATAACTAAATTGAACTCAATCTTTAACTGATTGTTGATCACTTGGTTAACAGGGTAACTTAAGTTTCATTATTGTTTTACTTTGAGTGCCATTAATGCACAATTTATATTATTAACTTTTGCATGGATCTCTTTAGTTAACTAATGCATGCTAATTGATGAACATTAAGTTCTTCTTTAACTTAGTTGATTACATTCATTAATAGTTCAAGTGATGCTTTGACTGAGGCATTGATTGAGGAATTCATATTTTACTGAAGCTTTATGACTTGAGTTCACTCAGACATTTGCATGGGAAATTCGAATTCTCTTTCTCTATGATTTATCTCATTATTAATTAATTAATTAATGCATGGTCCATATGTGTATTATTTATCCATCTTATCATATCATTCTCAGAATAATTATTCCATACATATTGATGATCATATATATTGCCTCGAGCCATATAGCTATATACTAAAGTAATTCAATCTAGGGGTAGCTAATCCCTAAAGGAGACTTATAGCACTCAGTACCCATGACTAGCAATATATCACATAATATAAACACCTCAACAAATGGAGGTCCACACTATTGATACAACACAAGACTTCAATCTTGAGACAACACAAGATCACCTCCACAATTGGATATCCATTCTCATAGGGTACCATCTATGAGAATCATTGACTTGATACAACACAAGTCTAGACTTGTTACAACACAAGTCCATAGTCTTGATACAACACAAGACTAGTCTTGATATTATTCACAAGACTCAGCTTGAGATTACTCACAAGCTCTACAATACAACATCACTACCTCAATCATATGAGGATACTTAAGACTTGCTACAACACAATGTCCTGATTTGATACCACACAAGTATTGGAGAATGAATTCTTATGTTGTACAATTAACAGATCCCACACAAAAATAAGAAATGTTCCTCTAGACATTCAACACAGCAAGTGTTATGTCTCATGGATCTTAAGGGCTTGGGATGAGGCATAAAGAAAGAAGGCCCTAGGGGAACTCCCAAAAGTATTGATAAACAAAATAGAATTATAAATATGTTAGTGTTACAAGAAAGAATGCAAACAAAGTGAAAGAGTGTCATAGAAAAAGATGAATAAAATCAAGTAAATATGAATGATTAATCAACAGAACAAAGGATTGAAGATTTAATGATGTAGAAAATTGAATGAACTAAATCACAATTCATATCATTTTAATCATAATTTTTTATTTGTATGTTAATAAGGTCTATTTTGTGTAGGTTCATATCTAGACTTTATCATGAGCAAAAAAATTATTGGTCAAGACTAGTTAACCTATTATTCTTATTGAAGATGTTGATTATTCACTTGATCTCTCAAATCATGCAAACATTCATTCCAATGGTGGATTTTAAAATGAGATATCTAGTGCATAGATACAATGTATCAACAACAATTATGTTACCTTCCCCATAATTTTCTTGAGAATCCCACCCAAAATTTTAAAAAAATGTTGCTCTAAACTTTCAACACAACAAGAGTTTGTCTCACGATCTTAAGGGCTTGGGATGAGGTATAAGAAAAGAGGGATATAGGGGAATTCTTAAAATAGTTGACATGAAAAGTATCTTTATACATATGTTGGTGTTACTAGAAACAAAAATAAAAAAGTGAAAGAGTGTCACATAAAATGATGAATAGAATTAGGGAAAGGTGAATGATTAATCAACAGAACAAAGGCTTTTAAGATTTTTAAATGATGTAGAAAATTAAATGAAGTAAATCACAATTCTTATCGTTTTAGTCATAATTTTGAGGTTTTCTTATGTCATAAGGTCCATTTTTTTTGCAGGTTTGAGCTAAACGAAAAAAAATAATCAAGACCATTAAACCTATTATTGTTATTGAAGATATTGATTATTCACTCTCTCGAACCATGAAAACATGCCTTGCTTAGTGGATTTTAAAACATTATACCTAGTGCATAGATATGACGATAACAACAATTATGTTACCTTCCCCATAGTTTTCTTGAGCATCCCACCCAAAAATAAGAAATGTTGGTCTCAACATTCAAAACGTGAAGTGTTATGTCTCATGGATCTTAAAAAGGTTATGTCTCATGGATCTTAAGGGCTTGGGAGGAGGCATAAGGAAAGAGGGCTATAGGCCTGTATTATCAAAAGATTTGACAAGTAAAGTATCATTATATATATGTTAGTGTTACTAAAAACAATAAGAAGAAAGTGAAAGAGTGTCAAAAATAAATATGAATAAAACCATGGAAATGTGAATGATTAATCAATAGAACAAAGGCTTGAAGATTTAATGATGTAAAAAATGGAATGAGCTAAATCACAATTCTTATCATTTTAATCATGACTTTAGGTTTTGTTGTGTTCAAAAGGTCCATTTTGTGTAGGTTCATATCTAAACTTAATCAAGAAGATACATATTAGAAGTTTTCATTAAGATTAATAAATATTTCTTCCCACCAAAAGATAATCATTAACATACTTATATGTGAAACATAGCAAAACTATGTATTGTCTATACAATGAGCTTGACCACACTTGTTTAATATCTCTATATTGGATTCTTGCTTTACATTAAAGTATTAATTTGGTGTTTCACTCCCATTAAATATCTATTGCAATAATGGGGATGGATATGAGCTACATACTAAATGTAGTAGAGGCCAACTGATGTGCTCAAACAATAATCAAATATTAAGTACCAATAACATACCCACATCATAACTAATAACATATAGTTACATAGAATTACCAATGCAACAAAATAACTAATAATCATATTAGATATATTTAGAGAGAGGGAATATGTGAATATTAGGAAACATAGATGACCTTGTTCTATTGGGTTCACTCAATGTCTAGCGTTTTCCTTTCAAAAGACTCATGCATTTACACTTAATTTTTCTAATAATTTCCTAATGCCACATACCATGACTAATTGTTTTGCAAGGTGTTTGCAAGTAGTCTAAATGCTCCGTGAATTTATCCTTTTTTTGCCTCTAAGAATAATCAAGGGGTGACTTGCATTTTTGGCCTAAAATCTAGTAAGAATAATTTTGGATTGATGGGATAGAATATGTTAGATGTTACCATTGCACAATTAGTTGTACTAGGGGTAATCACGGGCACTAAATCCATTTATGCATTAAAAAAACAATGAATTGAATTCCAAAATTGTAATTTCAACAAAGATTATGTAAAGTCCCCATACCCCATAATGCAGATAAATTAAAAATTTTGCTTCAAGAACCCTTGTTCTCCTTTCGAAACATAGGGCATATACGTTAACACACTCTTCAACATTCATTCTCAGGATTATAAACCACTGTAACAGTCGTTTCTCCCTTGACATATCCTTTCTGGGACCGGAAACACCCTTTTCCACACTGAACATGTCCTTTCCGCACTCCACCCTCCGTGCTCCCCTTTTCGCCTTTCTGCTATGGAATCCGGGAACTGGAAGCACAATATGCGACAAATATATTCAACTCACGTTCCACCTTTCGCCTTCCACCTCTGGAACTCAAAAATACAAAAAACATATTTACAATGAAATCGTTAACGGTCTACCGCCTTCCACCTTCAGAACTCGAAAGTTGTAAACATAACCTCTTGAAAAAATTACTCAGCCACATTCCTCCTTCTGCCTTTCCTCCCTCCAATGCAGAACTCGGGAATCATAAGACTAACAAACGACGAAATCCTCTATCCATGGTTCCACCTTTCGCCTACCGCTTTTCCGCCCTCTAGTGCGGAACTCGGGAATCAAAAAACTATCAAACGATAGAAACCTTCATCCTTGTTTCCACCTTCTGCATTCCACCTTTCTGCCCTCCTGTGCAGAAATCGGGAATAAAAAAACTTAACTTTGGACCTTAGCCTTTTTCTGCACTCCTGACTTCAGCTTTCCGACCTCGGACTTCCGAAATCAGAAGGTTAAATTTTACTTAGTAATTTATCTGCTTTGTCGATTCCCGACTTCCGAATTTCCAACCTCAGAAATCTGAAGTCCAACTCTTCCTTGGAACTTTCGGCCATTCTTCTACTTCCCGCCATTCGCCCTTCCGCAGGTGGATACCGGGGTGCGGAAACCCACATTCTTCCCTGTTTCCACTTCTCTTTTCTGATTTCTGCCTTCCCCAGGGGGATTTCAAGGGGCGGAAATGCTAAGTCAGATGCATTTTGACTCTGTAACAGGATTCTAGCCTCCATGAAATTAGGCAAAATGCATTAAAACATACAAGGAAAATCTAGATGAAAATGCAGGAAAATTCATCAACAGTAAACTCTACTGAAGTTATTAGCAGGCATTCATCATATTCATAAGCATTCTACATAAACAATATAGTCATTCACAAGCAAATACATTAGCTTGTAGCTGCAGCGTTCCACCCAAGCATAGGCCACTGTGTTCATTAATCTCTCAACACCACTGCCACCCCCGAGCTGGGCATGATTTCCACAAGGAACTAGGGAACAACAGGCTCACACATAGCCAACACACATCAAAACACACTCAAACCAACCTATAGTTGGGTTTCTCAGACAGTCAAGCTAAGGATTACACAAGGAAAAATGCACAACAAGACATAGGCAAACCAACCATAGTTGGTTTTATCAAGCTGATAAGGCAATGACTCACACACAACCGTATCATATCACACCCAGTCAAGACAACACACGGATGGGTTTCACAGACTGTCCAGCCAAGCCAATATACAATTGGGTTTCACAGGCTGCTAAGGCAGTGACTCACACACAACCAGATCATATCACACATAGTCAAGCCAACACACAGTTGGGTTTCACAGACTGTCCAACCAAGCCATTATACAATTGGGTTTCATAGGCTACTAAGGCAATGGAAAGGTAGAATTGCTAACCTAGTGAGCTCAATCCCAGAGCTATGGACACCTACACTAGATCTATCCAGCTTGAAATTCCACAATACCTACACACCAAACACAAGGAAGTATTCCCTTCACTGCTACACAGTTCCCTCAAGCCATACCTTCCCTTCCAGTGCTCTTCAGGGTGTGCATAAAGGATTTTCCAGCCCCTCTTGATTTGTCTGTGAGGTTCTTCTCTTCACTAGGTTTATCAGCCAATCCTCAACCTCTTCCACCCCTAAGTCTTTCAGACCAAAACATGGATGCACATCACAACAATCCACAAGGAAAAACACACCCACATAGGATTCACTCTGTAACACAGAGAAAACATGGTCTCATACCTCTATATAAGTCAGGATAACAATGTAATACAACAACCAGGGTTCGACAAAGGAAACACAACAACACATGCCTCACTCTATAACACACAAATATTTCGTCTAAGTAATGAGCAGTTATTTTGTTACCAAATCACCGACATGGCGATGGTTAGATCAGATAGTTAAGTGTGAAAGAGGTTTATGCATTGGAGGTTTATGCCAACCAACAGGTTTTCCTACCACACTGTAGTTCAGGAGAAACACTGCATAAAAACATGTTCCGCCACTCTAGACAGTGAAAAAACACAGAATCACGCTGCACAGCAGTGAACAATCACGACTGCGGGATCCAGAATGCACAATGCATGAATCAGTGAGCGTCTATGATCATAATGGTGAATGATAAAATGGCTACAACGTTTAGGTGAAGACCAAGATGATAGAATGGGAACACATTCCAAGGTTTGCTTGCTTCATAAGCAAGAACGCAATTTCCCAAACTGCAGACATGTAGGCTTGCTCAGACACAGGATCAGACTACCATGTCTTGCTCTTCCCAAGGCATTAACTGCCTCAACCAACTTCTGGAAGAAATGAATGATTGAGGACAAAGGACAAAAGGGTAGCTGAGGGTTCATGGGTTCCCCTGTCATGTCCCCACCCCTTCAATACTGACGATGGAGAGGATGCGACCAGGTTGCTGTTGTCAAATGGGTGATCTAGCCCCATGAACATAAACACACATAAACATGCATTGGAATAAAAAACGTAGACAAATGCATAAGACATGTAAATACACAGCGGAATAAAAACACATTCATTCAATCATTCAACATGTTCATATTAATTCATAAAACAATAGTTTGTAGAGATTAAGCACAAGAATACTTATCTTGAAAAGAATTTGGCCCACAAATAGCTACGTCGATGCAACATCCCACCCAACCATAGGCCAGTGTGCTCACCAGTCTCTCAACATCCACCCTCGAGCTGGGCATGATTGCACAAGGCACTAGGGAACAACAGGGTCACACATAGCCAAAACCATACATCCACACTCAAGCCAACACATCGTTGGGTTTCACAGACCGTCCAGCCAAGCTAATGAACAATTGGGTTCCACGACAATTAAGACAACAACCCAATAACATAGGGTTTACTTGGACTTGCTCAGCCAAGCCAAACTTTACATAAAACATACAACCCACCAATTAATCACACACAGGCACACACAACTGTTGGGTATGAGAAAAATGTTCCTGGGAACCAAAATCAATTTCACAATGTTCAGGGACATTCAGGAGCAAAAACAACTATCATTCACACCCAAAACTTGAATCCCAAAATTAGAAAACGACTATGGGCAATTCAAGAGAAATATGACCTCAGCACACACCCAAAATGAAAATCCATGCTGCACAGGTGCTTAACAACCCAAAATGTCTTCCTAGCCATGGATAAAATGGGCAACGACAGAAAAACGTGAGGGAATCTCCCAGTTTTCTCATAGGGGTGAAAACGGCCTCTTCAGCCCCCAAAACTTGGCTCCCTTCTTCCCATTCGCCCAGTAACACCGAAAAACTGAATCTGGGCATGGAGAACGAGGAGAACAACTCCCCTCGTGAAGGAGAAAATGACAACCCCCAAATCGTGAAGGAGAGTGCTCCCCTTCCCCTAGTGCATGAGAGTGCCCCAAATCGTGAATGGGAACAATGCCTAGGAGCTCCCCCCAAAGCGTGTGAGGGAGACCCACGTGAATGAGGGATGGGTGAGGAATCCCAAGCATGGGCTCTTACTTTCCCAAGAAGATAGGAAAATGCTTTTCCCCAAAAATGGGTGGTCTTCCCCATCGCAAGGCATTAATTTAACTCAACCACTTCTGGATGACTAGGAAGAAAAGACAAAAAGGGTAGTTGACAACTTGATGGGTTTTCCCCTTGACATTTGGCTTTTCCCCATTGTCTCAAAGGTTTGAATATTTCCCCATCCCTATTCCTTGCGAAATCATGGTCCCATCTCTTTAACGTTGCGGCACATAGCTAGTTGTGGTATTTTTATTAATTTGCATTTTACATGATGGCTCAAACATATTGTTCTTGGATAGGACATAAACTATCGACATCAATTTTAATTGCTGAAACATAAAACACTAAATCCATGGTGGGGCCTTTTCCTTGAGCTCCACACCACGGTTTAATAAAATATTTACATCAGGTGCAATTCAATACCATGGGGTCAAAATCGGCGTGTTACATCCCCCATTGACATCTGGTCTCACCCTATTGGCTCAGGAGTTTGACTAACTCCCCTCCCCATTCCTTGTGAAATCATGCCCCCATCTATTTCACGTTGCAGTCCCATAGCTAGCTGTGGTATTTATTAATTACATAGTTACATGATACATCAAAATATATAATGTGCTTGACTTAGCACTATCACCATAGGTGTCAACCTTGATCACCTATACACAAACACCAAATCAATGGCAGGGCCTTGGCCTTGAGCTCCTCGCCATGATTAAATTATAATATATACATCATATACAATTTCAATACCATGGGGTCAAAACTGGGGCATTACATTCCCCTCCCACTTGGGGTCAAAACCGGGGTATTACATTCCCCTCCCCCTTACAACAACACTGTCCTCAGTGCTTTACAACATTGAACAAATTTGGATGTGCCAGTCGCATGGCACCCTCCAGCTCCCATGTAGCCTCATTAGGACCGTGGCGCTTCCACTGCACCTTCACCTGTCCAATGGCACGATCTGGAACTCTTCCTTGGGTTCCACTACATGGTTTTCTTGCATAAGAAATCCTCCAAGTACTTGATTGCATGCATCAATACACACCACAAGTCTCTTCTTGGGTATGGGAGAATCCTTCTCCTCAGCTTGGATAATTTCCAATGACTTTGGAAACCAGCAATACCTATGCTCAAGCGCCAAGCAATGAGTCAATTTTCATGTCAAATTCAATCTTATAGGATTCATTCCTTAACAAGATTTTCAAAATCACAACTGAATCACGTGCACATGTATTTTTACATAAAATCAACAAGAAGTTACCTAGTAAACCAAATATTTATATGCATAGGTATCTTCTTTTGGATCCACAGGTATCCGACTTTGTCTTTATACAACCATGGCACCCACAATACCTTCCCCACCCCAAACATAGATGGTACCTCTTCTTTGTTATACAGTCCTTCGAGTGTACCCACCCCTTACTGTGCTCTCTAAGGTGTGCATTGAAATGTAACCAAGTTTTTGCAAGCCTCACATCACTTGTGAAAATACTTTTCAACCGATATCTGGCAGCCCTACTCCAGAGCCTAACACATCTCGGGGTGCTCAATGGAAGCTCCGGCTTAGGAGCCTAGCACCTCCTCTAGGTGCTCACCAAGCTTAGGTGCTTCCTTTCCAGACACCATAATGAATTAATTCACATGTTAGATTCATTCCTATAGGATTCATTCCTATAGGATTCATTCTTTAATAAGATTTTTAAAATCCTAACTGAATCATATGCACATGTGTATTTACAAAAAATTAACAAAAAAAATTGCTAAGTAAACCAAATACTTATCTGCATAAGCATCTCTCAATCGAGATCTGGCAGCCTTGCTTTAGAGTCTAACACCTATTTGGGTGCTTAATGGCAGCTCTGCTCTAGAAACTAACACCTCTTTGGGTGCTCAATGGAAGCTTTGTCTTAAGGTCCTAGCACCTCCTCCAAGTGCTCACCTAGATCAGGCGCTTCCTTTCTAGACACCATAATACCTAGGGGTTATTCTCTTCACGGAGCCCCCACTCTCGTGATAGTCCCCTTACGTGGCATGAATGGGTGTGGAAAGAAGTCTAGCTGGATGTCTTACACCTGGTCATCCCCAGTGATGCATACCGGTGCCTAGATGGCTGGGGGGAGAAGCTATGTACCCAAGTACATCTTTTCGAGAACTATGTACACCAAGTACATCCTTTCGAGGAGCCATGTATCCCAAACACGTCCTTTCAAGAAGCTATGTACTCAGAGGGTGTTTTTCATCATCTCACCTGCGTTACATACAAGCATGCGATTCACATGAGATGTCGTCATAAAAATTTTAATCATAGATTTTAAAATCTATTTCATGCAAATTGATTTTCCAAATATCAAACGATCAATATCATTGTGTTGCTGCCGCAACTGTTCTCCCCAAATTTATTGTTATTTAAATTTTGGGCCCCTCCTCATCATCTTTGCTTGGTTTGATCGTTAAATTCTTGAGCCTCTTGAGCATATCTTATTTTCGTTTCACTTTGAAGATGGATGTCAGCCGGTTTATGTATGCCTTGTTCAGTTTCGGTTTGAGTCGTGGATGTCTGGTTTACTGGTCGATAAAAGAAAGGGGGGAAATCGTTGTTCTTCAGAGTGTCCTTTTTCGAAGAAATAACGAACCTAGCTGTGCCTGATCCTTAAAACTGTTTGATTACTTGTTTTTTCTTGTGATCGGGCCTCTTTTTAATTTCAGATCGGAAGCTGTGAGTTTCTTTTCCGCCGCCATTGCGACTCTCAGATCATTTTAGCGTCCGAATCTCCAAGTTTCTCCGACATCCGATTCGTGTTAAACCTTAAACCGCTTACCCGTAGCCCTGACTCGTCCACCGTTGTGGCTGGGAGATTCTTTTAACGTCCGATGTTAAATTCGGCCGACGTCCGATTATTTCTCCCGCCCGCTTCGCGTATCTTCGAGCTCTCTTTCCCGCCGTTGCGGCTCTGAAATTCTTCCGGGCTCCGAAGCTCATAACCGTCCAATGGCCGATTTAAAGCCCCTCTTGCTTGCGTTTCGTTGGCCCACGACTTAAGCCTCGCTCGTCGTTGCGGCTGGGAGAACCTTTTGGTCTCTGAGCTTACTTCCTTCCGACTGACGATTCATCAGTTTCCCGCCCAAAGCTCGATCGATTTTCTTCTCCGAACAAGAGACGAACCCGACCATTTTCTTGTGGAATTGTCGTTCAATTGTTAGAATCTAATGCTTTGTTTGCGACGCCTTTGAAACAAATGATGCTTGTCGATTGACTGCAGAGAGTCTCGAGGAGACCAGTCAACCTACCATGGTGTGAAGAAAAACGGACCGTCTGGCAGAGGTATAACTGAAGCTCAGGGAATCGCCGTGGAGAGCCATGGCCGTAGAAGACAATATCCGGAATAATGAATACGCAGAAACGGATCAGCTACCAAGTGGTTCATGATTACATGCACACAAAAGATCGGAATGTGAAGCGTTCGAGAAGCTGAAAGGTCATGCGTCTGGGGAGAAAATGAAACACTCTGTAGGGGTAGTTAAATATGGGAAAGGGGAACTGAGAAAGGGCTTTTTCCCTGGAAAATTTTGTAAATGTTTGCTTGTAAGAGGAACTACTTCGTTTTGCAAAGGAAACTGCAATTTTGCCTGTCGGAGAGAGTGAAAAGTGGAATGTATCAATGTAACTCAATGAATAATGTTGAAGAGGAACTCTTTTGTTTTCAGCTGTGTTTCATTTACTGTAAGAGTATTTAATGTTCTGAACCTATGTTCTTGTTAAATGTTCTTCAGTAGTTTCTGGGATATTTTTTCACTGTGAGTAATAGATGTTGTTATAAAATGATCGGTTATCTGGTTATTTAAATATCTGTAAGCGTTCATGTGTCTTGAAAGAAGTACCAGCTATCTGTGATTCTTCATAATGCATGTGCAAAATGTATTGCTCACCCATAATGATAACTTTGCTCCCCAGGGATAGATTAGATAGTTAGTTTATTTCTTATTGTATCTGATTTGGTTGCTTGCGAGCATAAGACGAGAGGTAAGAAACTGCACATCACATTGTGACCGCTCCCTGCATCTTGATCGCCCTGCATTTAGTTAGGCACTTGCATTTAATTTCTTAAAGTCAAAAAACACAAAAACTCGATGGGCCGGGCCGCAACCGGTAAAGCGTTTGTTTTGTTTCTTGACCTATGGTAGCCGGACCGCAAACCGAACGGATTCCCTATTCCAAATGGTCAACGGGCTAGTTGGGAACGTTGATTGGGGATAATCCCTTACTGTTGCCGCCTGCGAATTTCCAGGCCTCAACAGTTTTGGCGCTAGAAGGAGGGACTTATTGTTTGCTAAGCCTAAGGAAGAAAAGTCGCCAGACCTGGAGAATATGGCCAAAATGATGCAAAAGCTATCTAATAAGATCATAGACTTGGAGAAGGAAAAAGAGGCCCAAAAATTCTACAGGTCATATTATAAGAAAAGGGAGGAAAATAATCAGCCCCAACCTCCTCCTCAAAAAACTGCATCCATGAATCTGACGGATATAGGTATGGAAAATTTCTGTACCTTTCATCAACAACCTCATTCCAAAAGGAACTGTCCACAATGGATAAATTCAATGACGTTAGTCATGAATCAGATGTTGGATTCGAGATTAACGGAAGAAGATGATGAGGAAAGGAAAGAAAGTGCTGCTTCTACTTCTACAAAAGAACAGGAAGAAGAGACTATGGCATTATGGAATTCTGTCTCCTTACTCGATGCAGAAGAAGCTATAGCTAAACCACACAAAGACATCAGGGAGGCTAATGTGACAAATAGGAGTCAAGGGACGGTTAGCAATGACAGTATTTTACTCCCAAAGATCAGAAGGCTACAAAGGAATATCAGGAATAAATTTCAAGATAAATCCATGGCTGATAAGACTCCGGAATTCACTATTACCAGCCAAGATCCTATGCAGAACAGAATGCTGCCTGAACTAAACAAAGAAAAGGTGAATGCTGATAAATCTCAGTCCATTAAACAACAAATTGAATATGACGTAGTTGAAGATTTAAAGAAGATAAAGGAAAACGTCCCGCTGTTTGAAATGTGCAAAGTACCCCAACAAAAGGAAAGGTTGTTGAAGGCATTGGAAACATCAGAAGAGGAGCGGCCCGTTGACAATCAACCTCTGGGCGAAGAATAAATTGGAGAAGCTAGCACTGGAGGTAAGTCTAAAACTAAGCAGCCACCCTTTCTCCTGACGTTTGATATTTTTAATCATAACGTTCACAATTGTCTAGTAGACTCAGGGGCGTCAATTAATGTCATGCCCGTATTAGTATGTAAGAAAATCAATGGGCAGTTTAAGCCAACCACGTGGAGGGTGGTGCAATTGGATAGGACAGACGTTAAGGTAATTGGTGAGATGGAGGACGTTCTAATCCATCTGGCATCAAATGACAAAGTATGCCAAGTTATTAACATCATGGTGGCTGATATACCAGACGCTTATGGACTGGTCCCGAGCAGAGATTGGTCAGCTAAATTGAATGGATATTTCGCCTCAGATTGGTCGCACTTGTGGTTGTCGTACAAAGGAAGTCCCAATCAGATTAAGGTTTTGAGAGAACCTCGCATGAAGTACAATGTTACTCAACTGGATGAGAAGAATATACCAGTCGAACCTGTGTTAGGAAACTATTTTCTCGAACTGGAACCAGGGAACTATCAAGCGGAGGAAGCCAGTGACACATCTAACACCCAGCCTGATCTCCTTCCATTTTCTCAGGCTGATGAGAT
Source organism: Pseudotsuga menziesii (assembly GCA_001517045.1). NCBI lineage: Eukaryota > Viridiplantae > Streptophyta > Pinopsida > Pinales > Pinaceae > Pseudotsuga > Pseudotsuga menziesii. The sequence goes on along the minus strand of LPNX010834550.1, from coordinate 498,928 downwards.
TGATTGTAAAATAGTAGATTTCGCAGTGGGTGTAGATTCATTTTCAGTAGTTAGTGATTTTTGGACTTTATTTTTTGATGGCTCAAAGACTTTAGAAGGATCAGGGGTCGGCTACGTCCTTATTGATCCACAGAAGAATAAACATTTCCTGTCATGTAGATTAGAGTTTGAGTGTACTAACAATAGAGCTGAATATGAAGCGCTGGTGCAGGGTCTCAAGAAAGCAATTGAATTGAAGGTAAGTAATTTGAAAGTTTTTGGGGATTCTGAAATCATTGTGAAACAAATCCGGAATCAAATTCACTGTATTTCCCCTCACTTGAAAGCTTACCAAAATGAGGTATGGGATTTACTTAAATGTTTTTATGCATTCAATATTATTTCAATCCCAAGAATGAAAAACGCAGCAGCTGACTTATTGGCCACTTCGGTCGCCAGGCTTGTTCCCTCGAATAATCGATGTACTGTTGAATTGCTTTTCAGGCCTTCCGTACCGGATATGATCACCAATCTGAGGGTGTTTGATGATGATCAGCAAATCATAGAATGTTTAACAAACGAGGAGGTATTCAAAGGAGCGATTATCGATGATGAAAAACACCAAGCCGAGATGAAATTTGACAATTTCGTCCCTAAAGGGGTCAGAACGTTAGAGAAGATGTTTGACTTGGATGAAAAATTCAGAAGACCCGCTAACGTAAAGACGCACAGCTCAACTCTACAGTTCGAACTGGTAAACTTAGGGACTGAAACGGATCCTAAGTTTGTGAACCTCGGCAAATGTTGTTCACCAGCCGAGAGGGATAGGTTCATCAATTTGTTTAAACAGTACAAAGATGTCTTTGCCTAGACGTACCAAGATTTGAAAACCTACGACACTAGCATCATCAAGCATATCGTCCCTATTAAAGCGGGCGTCAAGCCATATCAGCAGCCGTTAAGGAAGATGCACCTGAAGTTGGAGCCACTAATCCAGAGCGAAGTAAAGAAATTGTTAGATGCTAGAATTATTTTTAAAGTCAGGCACTCCGAATGGGTGTCCAATCTGGTACCTGTTAGAAAAAAGTCAGGAGAAATCAGACTGTGTGTGGACTTCAGAAACTTAAACCGTGCCTCACACAAAGACAACTATCCGGTACCTCCCATGGAGCAATTGCTACAGATGGTGTCCGGTCATGAATTGTTTTCATTGTTAGATGGTTTCTCTGGTTACAACCAAGTGTTAGTAGCCGAGGAAGATAGATTAAAGACAACGTTCAGAACTAAATGGGGAACTTTTGCCTATAGAAGGATGCCCTTTGGACTGATTAACGCTGGAGCAACATTTCAGAGGGCTATGGACATAGCTTTCTGCGGGCTGATTGGACGAAGTGTTGTGGTATACCTTGATGACATCACAATATTCTCGAAGAAGAGAGGGGAACACGCGTTCCACCTAAAGCAAATTTTTGAACTCTGTCGAAAGTATTGCATTTCCCTCAATCCTAAGAAGTGCGTGTTCGCTGTCACGGAAGGCAAGCTATTGGGGCATATAGTTTCAAAGAAAGGTATATCTATAGACCCAGAAAGAATTAAGGCCATTGAACAAATCCCTATGCCCCACAATAAAAGGGGATTGCAATCCTTCATGGGAACCATAAACTTTGTAAGAAGATTTGTACCTGATTTTGCCCAGACTGTTAAACTACTGCAGCAGATGGTCAAGAAAAATACACAATTTAAGTGGATTGAAATTGAAAAGAATGCTTTCAGTAAAATCAAGACTGCTGTTGCACATGCGCCTTCTCTAAAAAGCCCAGACTTTGATAAAGATTTTATTATGTATACATTTGCATCCGATGATTCATTAGCAGCTGTGCTTATGCAAAAGGAAGATGGGGGTGACGAATTCCCAATCTCTTTTATGAGCATTGGGCTACAAGGAGCTGAATTAAACTACCCAGCCATTGATAAGCAGGCTTACGCAGTATTTAAGGCAGTGAAGCAATTCAGGCCTTACATATTAAAAAACCGAACCAAGGTAATAGTCCCTTACCCAGCGGTAAGATCCCTTCTCATACAGAAAGAATTAGGAGAAAGAAGGGGCAACTGGGTAACATCTCTTCAAGAATACGGCCTTGAATTCAAGCCAACCTCTATAGTGAAAGGTCAAGGATTATGAAAATTGATGACTGGAGGCAGAAACAACGACAAACAAGCATGGGAAGATGAAGCCGAATTGCATGTGATGGATGTATGTCCTTTGTTCACGGCTCCTGAGTCCTGGTATAGAGACCTTGTGCATTACTTGCAGTCAGGGCTGTTGCCAGAACATTGGAGTTCAAAACAAAGGAGAGATCTTTGTTTAGAATCAGCTTCCTACCAAATCGTAGAAGGAGTATTATTCAGAAAGAACTACAATGGAGTCCTCCTGAGATGCTTGGAGAAAGAGGATGCTGAGAAAGTAATGTCTGAATTACATGATGGTCCAGCTGGGGGACATTTTTCAGGCGATACTACAGCCCACAAAATCCTTAGATCCAGTTACTATTGGCCTACGCTCTTCAAGGATGCACATGCACATGTCAGGAAATGCGATATTTGTCAAAGATGCGGTGGAAGACTGCCTAAAGCAGCAGCACCTCTAAAGCCTGTGATGGTCATGGAACCATTTGAACAATGGGGGTTGGACATTATTGGAGAAATAAAACCAAATTCTTCCTTGCTGCACAAGTACATTCTTACTGCTACTGATTATTTCACCCGCTGGGTCGAAGCTATCCCACTGCGCAAGATAAACGAAGACGAAGTCATCAACTTCCTACAAGATCATATCATGACCAGGTTTGGAGTTCCAATTTCGTTAGTTTTTGATAATGCTAAATACTTTTCGTCAATTAAATTGACTGCATTTGCTCATGATAAAGGGATAAAATTACATTATTCTGCTAACTACTATCCGCAAGGGAATGGCCTGGCTGAATCCTCTAATAAAAACCTTATCAGAATTCTGAAGAAGACTGTCATCGGAAACCAGAGAAGTTGGCACTCAACTTTACCCAATGCCTTGTGGGCTGACAGAGTCACCCCCAAGTCTGCAATAGGAATATCACCCTATACCCTTGTGTACGGTAAGGAGGCCATCCTGCCCCCCAATATCATGCTACCAGCTTCCATACTAGCCCAAGAGTCTAGGGGGTCGGATGACGAGGTTCTCCAAATAAGGATATATAATCTTCTGAAAGCAGAGGAGGCCAGATCCAAGGCTAGAGAACGTTTTAAACAACAGCAGGAGATAGTAAAAAGATGGTTTGACAAACATAAAGCTGGGACAAGGGAATTGGAAGTGGGAGACCTCGTTCTCAAATGGGATCATCCCCATGACGAGAAGGGAAAGCATACTAAGTTTCAACAATTTTGGGTAGGCCCATTTCAGATCAAAGCAAAACTTGGCCCTGCTACTTACAAGCTGCAATATTTACAGGGATGGGAGGAGAACCTGCCAGTTAATGGTTTGGTTCTCAAGCCTTATTTTTCTTGAATTTGTCTTTGATTTTTCTGTCTTGTATATAAATAAGCTGCGGGGTTGTTTTCGAGTCATGCTTTCATTTGATTTAATTTTAAGTTTTTGATTTTCAATAAGGGGAACGAACTTGCGGTTGTCTGGAGGATATTAAAGTCTTTCAGGGATAGCAAATACATTGAGTATCAGCCTGTGTGTTGCTAAAAGATTTCTTCCAGCTTAACAGTTTTCTCGAATAAAATGTTGTGTGCATTGAAGTCCTGCTTAACCCCTGTGAATTAAACCGGATTCGAGGAGTCTGGAGTACTATGTCGGGGCTCCATCCACGTCACATTTAAAATGTTCTAAGGAGCGACAGTAAAAGACCCATGGGAAGAAGCAAGGTGAACAGTGTATTAAATATAAATGATCCCATGCCAAGAAATGGATGCCAAAAGGCAAATAAAGAGTCAAAACTTCTATAAAAGCATCATAAATCAAAGCAAGTGCTGAATCATAAGTACTAAATTGCCGAAAGATCCTCTCCGTCCGTGAGCTGAAACTTGAAGCACAGCACTCACACAAAAGGACACTATGGGATAGAGGATCCTGAATTAAAATTCAGTAAGAAAGGCGTACAGAAGGACTCCGATGAAAGGGACAAAAGTCCAAAAGCACAAAAGTGTTAAAATGGCATGGGAATGAGGAACAAATGAATACTGCTGTTCACTATCGGCTACAATCCTGTGGTGTCCACACTGTTAGCTACCTGAAAAAAGAGGTAATATTGAAATTCATACTCTGGCCTCAGCATAGTTATCTGGACTTGAAGGTCTCGGTTTTCCTTTTCCCCCAATGGACCATCATCAATGATTAAGGTACACACTTCTGTCGGTTGAGAAATCCATCTGGATAGCTGGAAGAATTCATTTGATGCAATTTTGTTGTGAAATAGTCTGCCACTCAAAGAAAAGTTACCCAGAGATCTAGGTTCACCAGGAAATCGCCAGTTGTTGCTGCCGCAACTGTTCTCCCCAAATTTATTGTTATTTAAATTCTGGGCCCCTCCTCATCATCCTTGCTTGGTTTGATCGTTAAATTCTTGAGCCTCTTGGGCGTATCTTATTTTCGTTTCACTTTGAAGATGGATGTCAGCCGGTTTATGTATGCCTTGTTCAGTTTTGGTTTGAGTCGTGGATTTCTGGTTTACTGGTCGATAAAAGAAAGGGGGAAAATCGTTGTTCTTCAGAGTGGCCTTTTCGAAGAAATAACGAACCTAGCTGTGCCTGATCCTTAAAACTGTTTGAGTACTTGTTTTTTCTTGTGATCGGGCCTCTTTTTAATTTCAGATCGGAAGCTGTGAGTTTCTTTTCCGCCACCGTTGCGGCTCTCAGATCATTTTAGCGTTCGACTCTCCAAGTTTCTCCGACGTCCGATTCGTGTTAAACCTTAAACCGCTTACCCATAGCCCTGACTCGTCCGCCGTTGCAGCTGGGAGATTCTTTTAACTTCTGATGTTAAAGTCGCCCGATGTCCGATTATTTCTCCCGCCCGCTTCGCGTATCTCCGAGCTCTCTTTCCCGCCGTTGCGACTCTAAAAGTCTTCCGGCCTCCGAAGCTCAAAACTGTCCGATGGCCGATTTAAAGCCCCTCTTGCTTGCATTTCGCTGGCCCACGACTTAAGCGTCGCCCGCCGTTGTGGCTGGGAGAACCTTTTGGTCTCCGAACTTACTTCCTTCCGACTGCCGATTCATCAGTTTCCCGCCCAAAGCTCGATTGATTTTCTTCTCCGAACAAGAGACGAACCTGACCATTTTCTTGTGGAATTGTCGTTCAATTGTTAGAATCTAATGCTTTGTTTGCGACGCCTTTGAAACAAATGATGCTTGTCGATTGACTGCAGAGAGTCTCGAGGAGACCAGTCAACCTACCATGGTGTGAAGAAAGATGGACCATCTGGCAGAGGTATAACTGAAGCTCAGGGAATCGCTGTGGAGAGCCATGGCCGTAGAAGACAAAATCTGGAATAATGAATACGCAGAAACGGATCAGTTACCAAGTGGTTCATGATTACATGCACACAAAAGATCAGAATGTGAAGCGTTCGAGAAGCTGAAAGGTCATGCGTCTGGGGGGAAAACGAAACACTCTGTAGGGGTAGTTAAATATGAGAAAGGGGAACTGAGAAAGGGCTTTTTCCCTGGAAAATTTTGTAAATGTTTGCTTGTAAGAGGAACTACTTCGTTTTGCAAAGGAAACTACAATTTTGCCTGTCGGAGAGAGTGAAAAGTGGAATGTATCAATGTAACTCAATGAATAATGTTGAAGAGGAACTCTTTCATTTTCATCTATGTTTCATTTACTGTAAGAGTATTTAATGTTCTGAACCTATGTTCTTGTTAAATGTTCTTCAGTAGTTTCTGGGATATTTTTTCACTGTGAGTAATAGATGTTGTTATAAAATGATCAGTTATCTGGTTATTTAAATATCTGTAAGCGTTCATGTGTCTTGAAAGAAGTACCAGCTATCTGTAATTCTTCATAATGCATGTGCAAAATGTATTGCTCACCCATAATGATAACTTTGCTCCCTAGGGATAGATTAGATAGTTAGTTTATTTCTTATTGTATCTGATTTGGTTGCTTGCGAGCATAAGACGAGAGGTAAGAACCTGCGCATCACATTGTGACCGCTCCCTGCATCTTGATCGCCCTGCATTTAGTTAGGCACTTGCATTTCATTTCTTAAAGTCAAAAAACACAAAAACTCGGTGGGCCGGGCCGCAACTGGTAAAGCCTTTGTTTTGTTTCTTGACCTACGGTAGCCGGACCGCAAACCGGATGGATTCCCTATTCCAAACGGTCAACGGGCTAGTTGGGAACGTTGATTGGGGAGAATCCCTTACTGTTGCTGCATGCTAATTTCTAGGCCTCAACACATTGATAGTCGAATCAAAATCTGAATTTGCAATTCTGTTTCCTACAGAAAATTAGATTCTTGCAACCATGAGGCCATCCTCATATTGTTTGGCTTTTGCAAGTGGGAGCACTTCACCCCTTCTTACACATGCTACCCAAACCTGGACATCCACATATAACATGTCATCTTGACACCATTTTAGATCATCCAAACAGTCAATAGCATTCAAATAGGAAAATTTGAAATTTGAAATTTAAAAATATGTTCTGTTCAGGGGTTAGATTTCAGTCATGAGATCCTTCTCATAGCATTTGGCCTTTGCACAAGGTAGATTCCTGCCTTGGTTTCATTAGGTACAACCATACTTCCCTGTCCAAGTCATTCTACCTGCAGTCTTCAGGAAGTTATGATATGTATGTACATACACACGAGGGTCATCTCCTCATGGAACTACAAGTTCGCATGCAGGCCTCCTCAAGCTATACATATACTCAAGTTTACATGCAGAATATCCTTTAATGAACCTACGGTAGTATCCTGCAAGTCCCATAAAATATCTCACATCTGTCACATTTCTTGGGGTTGGCCAATTCATAATGGATTCAATCTTCTCAGGGCCTATAGATTTCCCTCCTTTGAGATAATGTGACCCAAATAATGAATTCCATCTTTATAAAAGTCACACTTTCTCAACTTTGCATACAACTTATCCTCCCCAAGCAATTGCAATGTCAATCTTAGACGTTCTTAATGTTCTTCCTCATTCTCAGAATAAATAAGAGTGTCATCAAGGAAAACAAGAAAAAACTCGTCCAGATACCTACTAAAAACACTATTCATGAGGCACATGAATGTAGCTGGTGCATTTGTTAGAACAAATCCTACCAATACAAACTCATAGTGTCCATACCTTGTTCTGAAGGTTGGCTTATGAATATCTTCATCCTGATACTTACCTGATGGTATCCAAACCTTAAGGCAATCTTGGAAAATAACTTTTCTCCTCTCATTTGATCAAAGAGGTCATCAATCATAGGAAAAGGGTATTTATTCTTCACAGTTACTTTGTTCAACTGTTTGTAATCAACACACAACCTGAGTGTACCATCTTTATTTTTCACAAACAACACTAGTGCTCCCCAAGGAGACACACTCGGTCTGATATACTTCTTCTCGAACAACTCTTGCAGTTGCATCTTCAGCTCTAGAATTTTTGGTGTGCTCATCCTGTAGGGTGTCTTGGGAACTGGTGCTGCTCCTGGCACAAGTTCAGTGGTAAAATCAATATCCCTCTTTGGAGGAAGTCCTGGAATCTCATCAGAAAAAACATCCCTGAATTCCTGCAATACATGAAAGTCCTCCAACCTAGGAGTTTCATTCTTTGCTGCCTCCAACACATGGGTTGCATACAACTACCAACCTTTCCTATAGAACTTCTTCAACTGCATTGCTGAAATTTGACTAACAGAAATCACCTTTGGAATGCCCCTTACAACCCTTGGGTTTCCTTCTTCATCCATGCATTCAAATGTCTTGTTGTAATAATCAAGCTTAACTATGTGTGCTTCCAACCAATCCATTCCAATGAGAACATCATAGGAAGCAAGTGGCAAAATATTCATATCTGCATGAGTGAATAACCCATCCATATCTAATGGACATCTCTCTACCACCTCACTGACTTTCCTCTTGGTTCCAGTGGCTAGTTGGATTAACCATGATTTTCTATGCTTTGATTTCTTCAAAGCACACATCTCAACAAGTATAGGGGTGATATAGCTATGAGTAGATCCAGGGTCAATCAAAATAGAAACAGACTGCTCAACAATCTTACCCTCAACTTCAACCACAGTTGATTGATGATCTGCCTGACGGTCCTCTAACCCTGCATAAATTCTAGGAACAATCCCTGCTTCCTAACCCACAGTTTCAACTCCTTGGGTGTTGTGGACTTTACTTTCATTCCCATTCCGATGTGGACAATACTTAATCAGATGGTCTCCTCCACATCCCCAACATTGGAGTGGTTTCCTTGGCTTGTCTCCCATCATTCTGTCTAGCTTCATCACAACTTGTGATGGCTTCCTTTGCTATTTTTGGAAGTGAGAAGGTTTGAAACCTTTCTTCCTTTGGTCAAGCTTCGCATTCTTCTTGTGGGAATTTATCCTACTCCCTTTTGTATTTGTTTTCCGATTCCCAGAGTTTATCTACCTTTGAAGTTCTGTCAAACTATGTAGCATGGCTGCAGTCAACTGATTTTGCTCTTCCAGAGCCTTGATCATCCTTTCATTTTCCTTTCTACAGCTCTGCAACTCCACCCTTAGGATTCTTATGGTAGCTCCAATATCTGGGGAAGTATCTTGATTTCTCTTCCCATCGAATTTTGTTTTAGCATTCTAAACCTGAATATTCCCCCCCATAGAGTCTGCCTTGAGCTCGTAGGGATCCTGTGCATCACTCATGATGTTGGTTCTAATGGCTGAGCCAAAATCAACTTTTCCCAACTACACTATGACTCTGCAAAAATGTGTTAATCAAACACAATGTTAGACAATCTCATAATTCAAAAACACTTACTAGATATTCTCTTGGCCCATCTAGGCCCAATGCTATAACCAACAACTCTGTTAACTGTTCAACTTGGCCCATTTAGGCCCTAGTGTTGCAACCAACAACTCTTATACCAATCTGTAATGTCCCCATACCCCATAATGCAGATAAATTAAATTTTTTTCTTCAAGAACCATTATTCTCCTTTCGAAACACAGGTCATAGACGTTAACACACTCTTCAACATTCATTCTCAGGCTTAGAAACCACTGTAACAGTCATTTCGCCCTTGACAGATCCCTTCTGTGATCAGAAACACCCTTTTCCGCACTGAACCTGTCCTTTCGGCACTCCACCCTCCGCACTCCCCTTTTCTCCTTTCCGCTCCAGAATCCAAAAACCTGGAGCACAATGTGTGACGAATATATTCAACTCACATTCCGCCTTTTCACCTCCAAAACTTGAAAGTCGAAAAAAACCTTTACGACGGAATCGTTAACGGTCTACCATCTTCTGCCTTCCTCCTTTGAAACTCAAAAGTCATAAACATAACCTCTCGATGGAATTACTCAACCACATTTCGCCTTCCGCCTTTCGGCTCTTAGTGCAAAACTCAGGAATCAGAAGACTACCAAATAGCGGAATCCTCTATCCATGGTTCCGCATTCCGCATTTCGCTTTTCCGCCCTCTAGTGCGGAACTCGAAAATCAGAAAACTATCAAACGACAGAAACCTTCATCCTCATTTCTACCTTCCGCATTCCGCCTTTCCGCCCTCTAGTGCGGAACTCGGGAATCAGAAAACTTAACTTTCGACCTTAGCCTTTTTTTGCACTCCTGACTTCCGCTTTTCGACCTCAGACTTCGGAAATCAGAAGGTTAACTTTTCCTTAGAACTTTATTTGCTTTACCGATTCCCGAGTTCCGACTTTTCGACCTTGGGAATCGGAAATTCAACTCTTCCTTGGAACTTTCAGCCATTATTCCACTTCCCACCTTTCGCCCTTCTGCATGCGGATCCCGGGGCACGGAAACCCACGTTCTGCCCTATTTCCACTTCTCTTTTCCAATTTTCGCCTTCCGCCTTCCTTAGGCGGATTTCAAGGGGCGGAAACGCTAAGTGAGATGCATTCTGACTCTATAATAGGCTTTTAGCCTCCATGAACTTAGGAAAAATGCATTAAAACATACAAGGAAAATAAAGATGCAAATGCAGGAACATTCATCAACAATAAACTCTACTGAAGTCATTAGCAGACATTCATCATATTCATAAGCATTCTACATAACCAATATAGTCATTCATAAGAAAATACATTGCATAAATAAGAATAACAAAGAATACTTATCTTGGATGATGGAGTTGTCCCGCAACTAGCTATGTCGCTGCAACGTTCCACCCAACCATAGGCCAGTGTGTTCATTAATCTCTCAACACCACTGCCAACTCCAAGTTAGGCATGATTTCCACAAGGAACTAGGGAACAACAGGCTCACACATAGCCATCACACATCAAAACATAGTTAAACCAACCTACAATTGGGTTTCCTAGACTGTCCAACCAAGGATTACATAAGGCCAAATGCACAACAAGACACATCCAAACCAACCACAATTGGGTTTATCAAGCTGCTAAGGAAATGACTCACACACAACCAGATCATATCACAGCTAGTCAAGCCAACAAACAGTTGAGTTTCATAGACTGTACAGCCAAGCTAATATACAATTGGGTTTCACAAGCTGCTAAGGGAGTGACTCACACACAACAAGATCATATCACACACACTCAAGCCAACACAGTTGGGTTTCACAAACTGTCCAACCAAGCCAATATACAATTAGGTTTCACAGGTTGCTAAGGCAGTGGAAAGGTAGAAATGCTCTGCTAGTGAGCTCAACCCTAGAGCTATGGACACCTACACTAGATTTATCCAACTTGGCATTCCACAATACCTACACACCCAACACATGGAAGTATTCCCTTCACTGCTACACAGTTCCCGAGGCCATAACTTCCCTTCCAGTGCTCTTCGGGGTGTGCATAAAGGATTTTCCATCCCCTCTTGATCTGTCTGTGAGGTTCCTCTATTCACTAGGTTTATCAGCCAATTATGGGCCTCTTCCACTCCTAATTCTTTCAAACTAGAACAAGGATGCACATCACAACAATCCACAAGGAAAAATACAGCCACACAGGCTTCACTCTGTAACACAGAGAAAACAAGGTCTCATACCCCTCTATAGCTCAGGATAACACTGTAATCCCACAACCAGGGTTCGACAAAGGAAACACAGAAACACAGGCTTCACTCTGTAACACACATACCGACAGGTTTTCCTACCACACTGTAGTTCAGGAGAAACACTACAGAACAACCTGTTCTGCCACTCTAGACAGTGAACAAACACAGAATCACGTTGCACCGCAGTGAACAATTGCGATTGCGGGCTCCGAAATGCACAACGTGTGAATGAGTGAGCATTTATGATCATAATGGTGAATGATAGAATGGTTACAACCTTTAGGTGAAGACCAAGATGACGGAATGGGAACGCATTCCAGGGTTTGCTTTCTTCAGAAGCAAGAACGCAACTTCCCAGACTGCAGACTCTGCAAGCTTGCTCAGACAGGAGATCAGTCTGTCATTCCTTTCTCTGCCCAAGGCATTAACTACCTCAACCAACTGTTGGAAGAAATGAATGATTGAGGATAGAGGACAAAAGGGTAGCTGAGGGTTCATGGGTTCCCCCATTGACATATGGTCTCACCCTATTAGCTCAGGAGTTTGACTAACTTCCCTACCTATTCCTTGTTAAATCATGCCCCCATCTCTTTCACGTTGCAGTCCCATAGCTAGCTATGGTATTTATTAATTGCATATTTACATGATACATCAATATATATATAGTGCTTGACTTAATTAGCACTATCACCATAGGTATCAACCTTGATCACCTATACACAAACAACAAATCAATGGCAGGGCCTTGGCCTTGAGCTCCTCGCCATGATTTTATTATAATATATACATCATGTACAATTTCAATACCATGGGGTCAAAACCAGGGCATTACATTCCCTCCCCCTTAGGGTCAAAACCAGGGTATTATAGATTGGTTCGTTGTTACAAATTCTATATTGTAGTTACAAATTCTAGATTTTAGTAGGATGCCAATACCAATGTATTTATATGAGGCGGTTAATGGTTGCATAAGGTGAATCTTATCTTATTTGTGGTGATCAATTTTAGATGTGTTCTATTGAATTAATAATTGAAAATTTTGAAAATGAAATCATCCAATGAAAATGAAAGGGTTTTGTTTTGTTTTTTCATTCAAGCAATATTGACTTCTTCTCATACTAGTTTTAGGTTAAATAAAACATATGGGTGTTCCCATGAACATGGTAAACACTTTTTGGCAAGACATGGGAATGGATTGTCTAAAATATGAGCTCGATCGAGGTCTATTTAAGCGCTTGATCGAGCTTTAAAAAGCTCGATCGAGGGTTTAAATAACCCTTGATCGAGCTATTGGAAAAACTTGGATTAGGAAATAACTCGATCGAGCTTTTTTCTACATTACTTTGAAATGTAAACACTAATATAATGCATATATGGAAATATAATACTTGAATAGCTCAATAGCTCGATTGAGATACTATTTCCTAGATCACTTTGAAATGTAATCCACAATGCAAATATAATATTTAAAAAAATATAGCATATATAAATATACAATATACAATATACAACCTAAGTGGTCCTGATGATTAAGAACATTTTTTTCTCCTAAGAGGTCATAGGTTCAAATCCGAAGAGGGGTAGGGTATGTACCCATCTGTATACTTTAGTAGTTACATCGTTACACAAACAAGCATAAAGCTAATTTGTTGTTAACACACATTTATTGTTAGTGGTTTATGGCCCATGCTTTTGGCAATCCATGGTAAATTTGTCCATGGTATTGAAATTTCTTTGTTATTTTGTTTCTATGTCCAAAATCTTATTTATTTGTATTGTAGTTTTATTTTTATTTTTAATACTTTGATTGTTATTTATAATTATAGATTGATATTTTTTTTAAATGGTATATTTTCATTATTGATTACATTTCAAAGTGATCTATGAAATAGTATCTCAATCAAGCTATCAAGCTATTTAATACCTCAATTGAGTTATTTTCTTAATCGTGGGTAAACCCTCGATCGAGGTAATTAAAAAGTTTTTCAAATCCTCAAGTGAGGGTTTTTAAGACCTCGATCAAGCTAGTAGATTAATCGAGGGCTTTATAAACATGCATATAGCCCCCTTTTTATTTGATTTTACTGGTCTCTTTTCAAGACATATATTGTATCATGGGATGCACCTTAGGTGGCAGACTTCAACCTGTCGGTGGATTGCCAACACATTCTTTATCCAATGACATATAAGTTTACAGGTTTATGAATTCATATGATATTTTTTTATTTTCTTTTAAAACTTACACTTAAAAACCATGTCCACAACTTTGAAGCAACTCAATGAGAAATCAACAACATAGAAAGTACACAAGCAATTTTTTTTGGATATATATACGTCCCACATTGACATGTCCTATTCAAAAGAGTATTTTTTTATTTTTCAATTTTTGGAATTAGTAAAAAAAAGTTTACTCATTAAATTTTGCAATAGTCAGTTTCAAAAATTAATAAAAAATATAAATTTCCAAAATAAATTAAAAATATGTGCGCCCTAGTGCATTGTGTGTAGATTGTGTTTATATTTTTTTCTCCAAAAACCATACATTTATCATTAAATTAAATGCAATTTTGACTTAAACAACATTATTTTTTTTATAAAATTATAAGACATATTTGAGTTTTGAGGGATTTAATTTAATAAATGAGTAAAATGTCACATTTTCACAGTCATTTTTGGCCAAAATGTGTTACCCATCTTCATGGATTCCCCCTTATTGAACAAAATATTCTTCATTTTCATGTAATACTTTCTCAACTGAGATCAGAAAATAAAGTATGGATTTGACATAGGCATATGTTTTGGCTTAGAGCAATAGGAAATCTGATTTATGATATGATTTACTAAGTTTACAATAGAAGATCCAATTTTGCTCATTCTTTTAGAGAGTTAGAAAAGAAGGCTTGGATTCTAATTTGTTTAAGAATAGTGGAGTGGGATTGTAGTGTTGAGTTTCTCACCCACCAATTGGGTATGCTAAGTTATTATTGCACCGAAAGGAATTTTCTCTAGCTTAGTATGAGGGAGATGTGTAATTTCTTTTGTACTAAACCCACAACAGACACATGTCACATTCAAGAAATAAAAAATAACGACTTAGAAAATAAAATGTAAGCTCTAATTAAAATTTAAAACCAACCAAACACACACACACATAGTTTTAATAAAAAAACAATTATGAATGATGAACACATATTGCTTAGCTATCTAATCTATATCTTGAATATTTGCCTAAGGTTATAAGCTATTTGTTGTTAAATAGTATTTATGATTTGCAAAATATCAATGTACATCCATACTTGAGAGGGAAACATTCCTCAAGGTGCAAATCTTTCCTCAAATCTTTGCACTCTAAAAAGGGTTTTCACCTCGAGGGATTTGATCCCTCTTGGCACATGCTATATCCAAAGTTAAGATGGATGTATGCTGGTTTATAGGTTATCTTTCTAGATGAGGGCATGAAAGGGATATAACTCAATGGGAGAGTGTAACCTTGACATGGTGGAAGTTACCAGTTTGAGTTTGATCATCCTTAAGCCAATGTGAGCCTTCTTAAATTTTTAGTTGCTCCCTCATTAGAATTGTAAGAGGCTCACGGTATTGATAATGGTGGCTACATGAGCCATTTCTCATTGATTCAAGCAATAGTTACTTATAAATGTAAGATGAAAATATTATGGCACAGTTCCACAGGTCAAAGTTCCAAGCGAATATAGCTCCTCCATGCCCCCATGGAATTTAATGGTCTTTGAAATGACCCATAACCATAAAAATCCTAAAAAAACCTATAAATATGCCACTGTGGATTTTTGGCTTCATCAAATTCCAACGAAAACGGAATTTTCATGACCATTTTGGACAAGGGATGTAATATGTTGATGACCTAAAGGGTGTAAGATAAAATCTATCCAAAATGGCACCTTTTTTACAAAGTTCCAGGTAGAAAATCCGATAGAAATTTTGATGCCTTACATAGTTCCACAAATCAAAGTTCCAAGGACATAGTTCCTCCATGCTCCCAAGGATTTTGAGAGTCTCTGAAGTGACTTAAAACCTTTAAAAATGGACTGAAATGACTTAGAATTATGCCCTTGGTGGATTTGATTTTTTACTTTGTTGGATTCCAACAAAATGGAATTTCCGGACTTTTCTGGACAAAGGATATTATATGACTAATAAAAGGGGCTTGTTCCCATACATTATACTAGTTGTGATGCAGGTTCATACATGGTTACACACTTTATAAATGGAGACACACTCATTGGCCATTTTACAAGAAGCATAACCCCTATTTACACAAGGTTATGGCTCCTAACCCTAGAATTGGTGCAAGTACAATCTTTATTTATTGTGATACCCATCTAGGAATGGTTATCATATGACATGATCATGAATTATATTTATAACAAGAGCCACGTGGTGGCAATGTCCTCGACATTTCCACAACAACTTTGGGGCTAGACGCTTGCATCTAAACAAAATTTAGTGGGCATCATCAAACATTTAATAATAAGAAACATATCATAAGTAGGAATTCACCGTGCATCATTAAACATTTAATAATAAGGAACAATTATAGCCTTGACTAACTACTATATCTATTGTATTTTCATTTTAAACAAAATATGTGAATTATGTTATTAAAGATTATTGTTAATCTTAGGGTCGGATTATGTGGAAGCATCAAATTAAATATATTTCATTTTATTTCTTGTAAATGTTTCATGGAGAAATTATGGTGAAAGAGCACCACTCTTATGGAATTTTATAGTTAGAGTGTTAAGCCAACGCACTTCAATTTGCAAGCACGATAGAAGTGTATTTGAAAAGCTACACATAAGTAAGTAGAACAAACTTAAAATGTAGCAATTACAATTATTATATTTAAACACTCTTAACCACTTCAAACTTGTGATCCAACCAATTGTTACCCCTCATGGAACTTTCTACATTTTTCAGGAATAGAATGCAATGAGATAGCAATGAAGGGCAATAAAACACATCTGTCATTAAATAACAACAAATCTCTATATAGGAAAGAAATTATTTGTTAAACTACACTTTATAGAAGAAATAGCTCATCCATTTAGATAACTTTTTAATAGTTAGAAGAGATTATAAATCCATATAACCTTAAAAAATACCAATAGAGCATACCTTTGGAAAATAGAAAGTGCTCCATAGTTGCATGTAACAACATAGTTAGCTTCCAAGGATTGGCATAGACCACAACACAGTTAGCTTCCAAGGATTGGCATAGACCAGGGTGTCACTTGTAGTATGCGTATATCCATGTCTATCAAACCACCTCTAAGAACTCTGCCTCTAGAATTCACAACATCGTCCTCAGAAACATACACCTAAGAAGGCGAGGAAGGAGAAACGTCATGTGAAATGGAGATTCAACCGAAGAAACAAATGCAACAATCTAAATATAGGTCAATCAAGCTAAACACACACACACACACACAATTTCAGGAATTCTATTATTGAGCCATATTCTGGCTTATTTAAGACATGTTTGTATCCACATTATGTTTAAATGACTATAGGAAGATTGTTAAGTTTGTACTCATTTTGTTTATGTAGTATGCTAGTAGAATCGTGATAGGCAGTTCATAAATATTTGTTTTGTTTAAATGAATCTAGGTAGAGCTGTATATTATTTATAAAAGCCAATATGCACAAATATAATCAAACAAAGATAATAATACCTTGTAAAACCATATTTAACATTAATGAAGAATGTAGTTTTCATTTAAACTTGAATAAAAAATATATTTTTTTTCCAAGGAAAAAAAGCCAAAAAAACATTGCTATATTATGATTACAGGAAAGTATTGGCTCTCAATCTCGTCCTCACTTTTGTTTGATCATTGCCATCATTATAAAACTTATTAGATATAAAGTTTTATTTGGTCTAGTCGTGTTTGGCAGAATCGTAAGGGATATCATATGTAAGCAGTTAGATATAAAGTTTTATTTGGTCTAGTTGTGTTTGGAAGGATCATAACATATATCATTGGTAAGAAGTGACTGTGAAGCCTTTTACTATTTCCCCCTAAGAGATATCATTAAGAAGTGACTATAAAGCCTCTCTTTCTTTTATTATTGCCCCCTACATTTACGTACCTTCAATAAAGGAATTCTATTTTTTTCTCTATTTTTTGAGTAAGATATAATTCTTTGTGTGTATGCCAGTTGCCCTCCATAAATTTCGATCACGGTTTTATTGATAGCTTGGATTTTCCAACTTTTATTACACCTTGTCCAGTTTTACTTATATTAAGGGATAGTAAATTATGTCATATTACCACCCATACCTGTCATGCTGTATATCACTTCTATGAATTCCAACTTTCTATTTTAACTCCAATAGTTTATTACAATCGTTGATACACAAGAAAAAATAAAAATTGAGAGTTGTTCCACAAGAATCCATGCAAAGGGATGCATGTATCTGTTTTCTATGTTAATGAGTTGTTCTAGTTTTGATTGTTAGTCATTTAAAAACAAATATACATAGCCATTGAATAAGATAATAAACTGGCTATCATTTAAAAACAAATATACATAGCCATTGAAGAAGATAAACATAACCTTTAAATATTTTATACATTAAAAAAACATTCAATAAGCAATTATTCCAAATATAAGAATTATAAAATATGACAAAAGTGATTATTTCAGGACACTTGACACTTGTACTAATCTGTCATATGCCAATAAATAATATAATTTTTTTAGCTAGATCTCTTGAATTTCAAGCGTATTCAAGCACCAATTGCTAGCTACATACTAATACAATGATATCGTTAAAAGAACTAAAAAACCATATAACACAGAAATCAATAATGCATAAATGCACGCTACAGAGGTAAGTTTGGAATGATCATTAAATTTATTGATACAAAGAAGTTATAAGCAGTTTGTTTTGTATTCGTTGTCTTATATATGAGAATAAAATATATCTTATTCAAATTATAAAACGGATACCATATGTTATTGCATATATTTGTTTTAATAAAAAAATGTTTATAGTTAAATTTACATTTATCCACTTTGAATTTAAATTTCAATTTGGTCTAGAAAGAATTCCTCTTCTCATTGCCAATAGCTACTAGTTAAGGCCAACAGTCTTAGTAGATCCCAGTTTAAAATGCTGGTACTTGATGCAGGAAATCCCAAAGGTGATCCACCCAGGTGACAAAAGAAAAAGTTGGATGGTCAGCAGGATCTATAGCTTAAAGCTTACCGAATAAGACTCTGAATCCAAAGATTTCATTTTTACATTACTTAGTGGCCACCAAAGATCTGGATCTAACAAGTAAAGATTTGCATCTACAAGGTAGAAGTAACCCTACTCTGGTTAATACAAATAGGATCACCTTTGCAATCCTCACACATTTTTTACTATTTAAAAAAAATATTTAGAAATTTTTTAAATTACTAGACAAAAGAGAAATTAAATTATATTTTCTTAAATTAGACATGGGAAAAATTCAATAATACACTAGAAGCAAATATTGAATTTAAACAACTAATCGATAATGAAGCAGACGTTGCCAGTCACATTTATCAGAAACATAGAGGCACGAATGGAGGCAAGCCTCCTGCCACCGATGCTTATGCCCACTAGTTCAACATAGTAGAACATGTCAAGCTTTGGGTTGTTCAAAAGTAGTGTAAAAACAACAAAAACTTTGGGTATTGAAGTTGCGCCAAATATTAGGGAACTGGTTGTTCCAGACGAGCTCCTGTAGACTAAACAGTAAGAAAATTGTTTGTTGAACTGGGTTTTTTTTACTTCAAATAAAATTCTAAAAATATCCCCACTTGTTTTTTTATTTAAATATCAAGAGATTTTTACTCATATGTTAAGTAGCATTTTCATAAGCCATTAAAAAAAATGAAATTTGTTAGACTTTCTTCCAGGATGGTCACTCTTTTTTCCTTTTGAAGTGCCACTTGTCTACTCACATGGAAAGGTAGAGAAATAATAATCTGTTATATAATTATGACTTAGAATGATTGCAGGCCTGCAATTTGCCTTCCCAATAAACATTAAATACAATATATATACCAATATATTACGTGTTTAGACCATAGGACTCATCTTATACAGACTGACTGCTGCCTGGTCTTTAATGACAACCATTATTGCATTTCTTTCACCCTTTTAAAGAATAAATTCCAATTTTATATTATGCTCAATATTGCTGAACAAGGAAGTTGAAATTGACTGGTTACCTTTATGATCTTGTGATTACTCTCAAATACTTTTGTTTGATCAAAGGAAAAATGAACTAAACATCTCACTGAAAGAAAACGAAAAACAAATGGGGTTGTGACTAAACATTTTTTATTATTAAATAATGCATAAATAAATGCTTGTTTATTTCTTAAATAAATACATAGATAGTTTGAATATTTGAATTTCTGATTTAAATCCTTCAAATAATTTTAAGGGGAAAATAACAAAACAAAAAAAGGCAATCGTCTGTAAACAAAACATAAGTTTCTTAAACTTTAGATAATAGAATAATCACATAAACATAAAGAATGAGCAACTGATCTTGAAGGTATAAAAACTAAAACAATATAACATAAGTTCCAAGTAAGATGAGTGTAACGATAAAGAAGAGGCTCACCTGAAGCACAATTTTGAGCCGTTCTAAAGGAGACACGGTAGAGCAAGACCTGTGAGCACAAAACCGATCACATTTACATCACGATTAATTAGATTATAAGGAGAGAAAATAAAAAGGAACAAGAGAATGGAAATGAGAGTGCTTACACTCCTTTGGCAATACCTCCAGCAATGAGAGACTTGTAGATGCTGAGAATGGTTTCGCCCGGAGCGTTCACTTCCGCACTGGTGAGATTTTCCTCCTCAGTAAGATTCGTAAGAGTATTAACGGAAACAACTTCTTTTCCATCCGAATACCAAGGTAGAAATAAACTATAATCTTTGCTCTTCACAGCTGATGTTTCTGTCTGATGATGAACCATTGAAACTCCTCCCACTTCTACAATCCCCCAGGTGGCGGAGCTCGAACCGTTGAAGTTGCTCTCGCTACTTTGACAGACGAAATTCCCATTGGAAACAAACAATCAAGTCAAAATCGTGAATTATTTTCCTTAAACAAGAGAAATTCGTTGAAATCGTGGATTATTTATCCCAGAAACAAGAGAATTTTGCATACACGAGATCTCCTATAACTGGAAATGTTTTGATAACGTCTCTATATCCTACTAAATAGGAGAGAGTATATTGTCTCTCTATAGCCTGAACAGGAGAGAGGGTTCGGAATGGATACCAACTCAAGATGTCCCTAAATATGGGCTCTAGATGTTAGAGAAAGCACACATTCATGTGGTAATATGATGTTGTCTTCCATTCCTTGCTGTATCAACTCTAGAAATTGGATGAGAGCATGTTTTGTCATACTGGGCCAGCGAGATGTCATATTGATGCCCAGTTAGAGGATAGATGCTTCGAAGACCATGGTAAAATGATGTTATACGTTATGTCTGGCATTGATGCTGGCATTGATAGCTACTTGCGTTGATGGGTTCTTTCAAAATGTTAAACGTCATTAAGCAGATAACACTTCTCTTGCAACCAGAATGTGTACATATCGAAAGAACTAGCAGAAGCAACACTTCTCTGGCAAGCAACAACAACATTGATAGCAAAGCTCACTCAACGCAAATGTTGGCGGTACTTTACATACCGAGAAATGCAGGTCTTTATGACGACACTCAGTTTATTATATTGACACATAATTGATACTAGATGGATGGGAATGTCACATGCCCCAATTTGCAAAAAAACAATTTTATAATATTTGAGGAACATTGTGTTAAATTTTATGCTAAGTTGTAATTGATGACCCAGTGGGGTCAAGAATATTTAATGTAAATTCAGAATATTTTATTTATAAATAAATAAATGAGGAGACAATAGCTTAGGGAAGCTGTTAAAAGAGTGTTTACTGGTCAATTGGTGGAGGATACTGGGTGGAGGGAAAACTGACATGTGGCAGCATCCTCAAACCACTTCCAACTGTTGTAGGTGGAAACTTCCCTATATTTGTGGTCATGATTCCCCAGGAAAGTGGAATCAGAGCAGGTGGCTCATTTAATGAAAACTGACCCAGAAGACCTAGGCATCTCTATAAAATTTCCCATTGAAGAGAGCTGACGCTGCTCATTCTAGAGAAGTAATCATTCAGGGTGAATGTATTTACTCAGGAGAAATTCAATGGAGGGGAGTATGGAATGTGTTTGAGGGGATAACTGCTGAGATTGATCTAGTTGTAGCTTTTAAGCTGAAGATCATACCGCTGAGAGCAGATTTTTATTACTGAGGTAATTGAACCAGTCAAGTGATAGAGGTTTTACAGTTGCATTCTCCACCCAGTTCTCAGCCAAGAAGACCAGGAACAAGCTCGGGGGTCCTGAGGAAGCGTTGTTTGAGCACTCTACAGGAGTTTGGTAGGGAGGAACAACCTCCTTAAGCTGCTGTCGTCTTGTCCTCAATAGGTTCTAATTTGTTTTTACTGTCTTCAGTTAAATAATTCTTAGTTTATCTATTACAGGCATGTTAGTGTTTAGGGTTATTGAATGAAAAGTAACTGTGGAATGTGAAGTGCAGTAAAATTATAGATTACAGTAGAAATGGAGATGATTATGTAAATAAATGAAATAGATAGAAATAAATTTCCAAGCTGTGTTTTTCCACACTTGAACTCAGGTCGTACTCTAGCACAGTTGGATTGTCTTAGGTAAATGAAATGATTCTTTATTTGGAATGTAAATAGTAAATATGATTCTTTTATTTGAATGTAAATAGAAATAGATTTACTTCAATGTTTATGAATTTCACTGAACAATAGTACTATGTTTTTGTTTGCACTTATTATTTTACTTCAGCCAACTAAATGGAAACACAAGTATAAAGAAATAGTAAATAGTACTATTATTTCAGTATTAGTACACTAATATAAAAATGAAGATATTATATTTAACAGTAGTAAAGTAAACACTAAAATTTAAGAAAACATGTGAAAAAGAATTAATAAAACAGTTTATAAATATTAACTCTATCGACCAGAGTATGTCTTATCCAGGATCTAAGGATTCTTTATAATCCTTTATTTTACCAAAAATTACTGAGAGTCAATATTACTCTAGTTTTTAAGTATGCTACACTAAAAATCTAAGTATTTTTCTTAACTAAAAACTGGAAGCAAAACTATTTAGGACCTTTTCATTTCCTACAGAGTTAACATCATACTTATAACTGTAAATCATTTTATCTTTCATTATTCTATTTCTCAAAAACAGAGTCAAGAATACTATAAGCATAAATAAGAATTTCATAAACTGTAGGGTTTACAGTATTTCTTTTAACCCTTAAAAACCGAGTTCCAGAATTTAACCATTTGCAATATAAATCTCAAATCAAGGTAGGCTTATAGCCTGAAGAAACGATGGGTTTATACCCCATCTTGCTAAACAAATCACACACATATATAAGTCTTTTATATTAATAGTAAATAAATTACATTGCAGACAGAATGAGTAAAACCCAGTCCAAATTCTTCTTTTCTTCAAGTTCAAATGTAAAAGAGAAACTGAAGCGAACGAGATAGGGGTCTTTTAAAATCTCTAAGCTTAAAGGAGTATTTCTTTAAAATCTTAAACAAACAACATTACATCATTAAGCCGTAAGGCTGAACTGTTTTCACCAAAACAACATATACATCATAGCTTCAAAATCTTGTGCTACCTAGTGAAGTATTGCAAGGGTTTTAAAATAAAACATGGAGAAATAACAACAAACTAAACATCTTAACCAACGGTGAATATGAAGCCATATTTCCAACCACGGGAACTGTCAACCAACAACCCATTTCACAAGCAGGAAGAACCCACGACGAGACTAGGGCTTACCGGTTGGAATCCCACGAAGATAATTGAAGGACGAGCTTGCTTTCCATTCAAGTTGGTAGCTGTCTACAGGAGCCTACAAGAATAAGATTCAAACTTTAATTAAAAAATCTGTTCATAAATTAAAAGAAACCCTAATTTAGTAAATCATTGGCAAAAATAATTGCAAGTGGAGTATCAATGTATACCTGTGCTGTGAGTAAGAAGAAATGGGACCCAAGAAGAAATCAGTCACCAACTTGAGCGAACCAAACCGAAAAGTAACCAAACCCTCAAGCCAACCCTGCGACAGAGGCAGCAAGAATACAACACTCAAACTCCACGATGCCGAGACAAGGGGCGAAACAGTCACAGGGTAAACCATTTACGAGCTTCGAGCCAAGTGCAGAAGTAAAAGAAAACACTCACACAGTAAATCTTTACTCACAAGAGAAACCGAGAATACAAACTATGTTACCCAAACCACTTCACACAGTAATGCAGACTACGGAGCCAACAAACAGGAAAGGAGCAGGCCTCTCATGGCCGCAATGAGTCTCACAGTGCAGCCTGCAGGCAGACAAAACCTTGGAGACAAATGCCAAGGAGTAGGGTTTCAATTCATTATAAGTCAACCAATGCATGGAGGAGGATGATCCATGTGCCCATCCAATTATCTACAAAGTGTGGGTCATGTTCTAATGTTTACGCTGCATTACAGATTTAAAATCTTATCATTACCAATTATGCAAACCATGATATCGACTATATTATAAAAGTGCATATCATTTGCCAATAATACAATTTATGTTATCAACCATAATATAACGTTTCATATGATTGACACATGATTGATCATCAAGTCAACTTTGGCATCGATCATTTGGATAATTCATATGATTGCATAATGTCAACAGTGCTATGGTTTAAACCATACTTTGGAGCTAGTATTCTTTTTTATATAAAGAACCAAACTTATAATATGTAATAACAATAATTTAACTACACCATGGTGGTTACTAGGTAGTAAAACTACCTTAGGATACAAGTAGAATTATATGATAACATTATAAAAACAATGTGGTATTGTATTATTGTAACAACACTTGTATCATGGCGATAACCTAGAAATTAAAGTTTATAACTTGACTTCTAGCAGTGCAAGAAGATAATCATAATTGCAAGCAAATCAAACAAGTTGATATGGATCATGACTA
Source organism: Pseudotsuga menziesii (assembly GCA_001517045.1). NCBI lineage: Eukaryota > Viridiplantae > Streptophyta > Pinopsida > Pinales > Pinaceae > Pseudotsuga > Pseudotsuga menziesii. The sequence goes on along the minus strand of LPNX010834550.1, from coordinate 474,579 downwards.
GTAAAGAAGAGTTAGAGTAGAGATATGTTGTAAACTGAAGAGCTCTAAACTTCTCCACTGAAAGACTTGATACTGATAAAGGAAGGAGTCTTCAAGAAGACTGAAGATTAACCTTTGGAAAGAGTTTCTCTTAAGTAACTAATCCTTCATTGTAAACTTTACCTTGAAAAACATAGGATTATGTTCATACATAAAGAGCTTTACACTTGAATATTAAACATGACAATAGCAGTAAGATCATGATACAGTAGAAGTAATTTTATGACAAGATCACGAACTCTATGCTTACTGTAAGAATATATAATTGACTAGGTACTATAATCTTCACGATAGAAAGAAACCTTGGAAGAACTCATTCTTGTAAATAGCATTAAATTATGTTAAGGATAAAAGTCATTATGGCTCAAATTTAAATACTGTCTTAGATCCAAAACCACGAAGGAATTTACTTAGAGTCTTGCATATTAATAATCAATTTATATACTAGCATATTATCATGCTAAAGAAGTACTTCTCGACTTATTTCAAAATAAACTCCTACTTGATCAAACGCTTACCTGCTGAACCTGTAAGAACTAGCAATCCTTTTGAGTTAGCAGAATGCTAAGTAAGCCTCGATTTCAAACATGGTTTCTCACCTACTTGACAAAAGTAAATCACCAGTACAACTAACAACAACTAAATGCAAGTCAGTTTTATAAAAATTATAAAGATTAAAGTTGAATAAGTTTTTCTGTATTTGAAACTAATCCTTAAAAATTGCTAAACTGTTTCATTATCCGCTAACGGCTAGCAGTTACTAAACTGCGATTTAAGACATTTTATGTCACTTCAAAAATTTTAATTTTTTATGAAATTTTGGGTTATGACAGGGAAGATATACTTACTCCACCCACTAATCACCTTGTAGGATGGATTTTTGAATTACAATGCACTTGGTAAGATGGATTTTATTGTTTTTTTTTTAATTATTTTTAGATATTCTTGTTATTTTAATTATAAATACTTTATTTTTATTATTTTATCAATTATATATAAATCAAAATTTATTTGTTGTTAATTAAAATATTAATTTTATTATTTAAAATTAAATAAACAAAGAATACCCTACTTTTAAGAATTTTAAAAATAAATAATAAATATTATTATTTAANATGTATATGTATATATATATATATATATATATATATGTATATATATGTATGTATATGTATGTATATATATGTATATATACTTGCACCTTTTACATAGGTTGATATCTACAAATTCATATAGAATAGTCTAAAAATCCTCTATTACACAAATTTGATATCTATAAAAAAAAATTTCAATTATAAAATTGGAATACAATAAGTAGAATCCATCAACTTTTTGCATGCCCAACTATTTGACTCTAGGATTTTACAATCATTTGAATTCATAATAAAAATATTGAATTCTTCAAATATGCTAAAAATAAAATAAAATTATATTTAATCCTATAATCATTAGAATATTGAACTTTTACAAATATATACAAACAAAAAATTATAAATAATTTTATAATTATTCAAACTCATACATATATATTAAATTCTTGAAATTCCTTTTTTGTTTGGAAATTCTAGTCTCGTTTGTCTTCTTTCCTAATAAGATTTACTTCAATCTACATTTCTACTTATGAATTAGTTTATTTTGCATTATTTGATCTAATCACATGAAGAAGTTCAATTTTTTCTTATATTTTCAGCCTTCTCCAAATGCTCAAAGGCCTCTATCAAATAATTATTATCTTTCTTATAAGCAACAAACAATGCTATGGCTTTCACAATTAGAGATTGAGAGCATTCTTAGATTTTCAACAAACAATGCTATGGCTTCCACAATTAGAGATTGAGAACATTCTTAGATTTTTTATTGAATCCTTAAGAGCACGGTAAAACTCAAATGCATACAAGAAAAATTATGTGCAAAACTGGAAGTCATTTGCTTAATCTGCTTTGATTCCACTATTCCAAGAGTTTTCATGTTCTTTGTAAGATTAGGAAAGTTGGAGTTATGATCAATTTGTTTTCATTCCTTTCCTTAAACCTTGAACAATTTTGATCGGAACCCATGTTTTGGTGTGACATACCCAAAATATTAAAAACTTGCTTAAAGAAAAACTTTTTATCAACAATTATGAAATTAATTCTTCCCATGTGTATAAACATGTAACTACCCCATACTAGCAACATATATATGATACCAGAAATACCATTTCATAGTACATACACTAAATAACTATTATCAATAAACTATATCCTTAGTGGCATTAATAAACACTAACTATACATCCCAAATTTATTTTGCGTCTCAAATCTAGCTATATATATGATTACTTAAAATTTTCATATTGGATCAAATATGATTATATAAATATTGGACTAAGCTTCAAGCAAATCCATTAAAATATCTAGGTATAAACATTTAAAATTGCATTCCAATTTAAAAATACGTATACAAATTTTGAACTATATCCATCAATGCAATTCAATTACAATATATTATATCCATCAATTCGATTACAATATATTATCAATGCAATTCAATTACAAATTTTGAACTATATCCATCAATGCAATTACAATCTTGCAATATATTATAAGCGTAGGTGAAGTTAAAGTAGTTGACTCGATGCCCGGATATTCCACGGGGGATTCACTTGTTGACCAATATCCTATCATGTTAGTTCATATTGTGGGTTTTAAAATTATTAAAAATTGAACCAATATATTGCAGGTATTGGGGGATGAGGGGTTTAAGGTGGGGGTGGGTAGGGTGGTTTATAAGGATTGAGGTATAAAAATGGGTGGGGAGGAGGTTTTAAGTATTGGGAGGGGGTTTCAACAAAAAGAGTTTGGGTCAATATCTCTGGAAATTAAGGGTATTCTTTAATATCCCACGATCGCATGTGCTATGTGAGATGTTCACTAAATTAAGTCCCCGTGGGATATTCATTGCAGAGGATATTTAAGTGGATACTTCAGCCCCGATTCAGTGAGCAAATGGTAGTCTCTAATAAAGACAACAAAGGAAACATACAAGTAAGTCTAAGTCATGCAGGAAATAACACTATCAGAGATCCGACAAACAAAGAAAGATCCACATCATTTGAATCACATAAGTGAATTCATTGAGACTGAGTGAAAGCGCTCAATGCTGTTAAGAATGGAAACATTTATTTAAGGAATTCCTCTCGTTGGAGTAAGGCTAGAGCCATTGTGAGATTTTTCATGTAAACATTTTGTTGTTCCGTAGAGATATATAATTCAGCAAACTTAGCATTAGCTTTAGTTTTAAAACAACAAAATATTTCTATACTCATTGAAAATCATAGTTTAACACTATCGGTGAAGGGATAATCCCGTAGAAGTCTCGAGATCTGCTTGTACTAATGGTTGATTTAAATCCATGTTATAAATACGTTCAAATATTAATTTAAATCCATTTCAGGAACCTATGTTGCCTCTAGTCCAGGTCTCTGAACTCCTCCTAATCCCACCATTGCCGCTGCTATATAGAGCATATCAATTGCGGAGAAGAGGTCTCGCTGGCATCGACTTGGAATTTCCTATAGGAGGCAATGAAGGGTGCCTTGTTCCCATCAGTTTTCTCCAACCCCCCTTGAGTGTCCTATCTGGTCGTGCTATGCAGTCTGGGAAGAAAGATGCTTCCCCAAAAACAAATACACACACAAAAGTTAAACAGTTCAATAACTTTAAAAGAAACATGTTACAACTATTCTGAATCTACTCACTCCCGTAGAAGGTCGTGACAATTCCGGGTAGAAGGTCATGACAATGCCGACTGAATACCTTCGTGTGTGTTAAGACACCCATGGGTCCAGCCTATCACAGTCTATCCAGAGGGATATCAATAGTTGAATTAAGAATTAGAATTACCTAATCGGAATAGTCATGACCGATGCTGATAGATTAAGCAAATTGTAGAAAAGAATTCTTTCCAAATTTGGATGGAATCTGTTTGATGAAAACATTCTCCCTACGCGTCTAGATATTTATATTGAATTTCTTTTCCCGAAAGTTGAAGGCGATTCCGTGGATTTGATTTTAAATTTAAAGGAAAAATTGTCAAAATCAAGAAGCTTCTAAGTAGTAGCTACGTCGAATTCTAATCCGTCTTCTGAAGAGAGTTTGAGAATTAAGATAAAACTGAGGGCTGCGGACTTAAACTGACCGACCTTAGACCTTCTAACCGGTTCCAGTTTTTAACATTAGTTCTCACTCTCTCCACATTCGACTGTGTCCTGATGATGGATCCAGATATGGATTCGAAACGTCGATTTGGTCATTTCGATATTGTGGTTTCTCCGATTACACCACCAATAACCTATCACCACAGAAATTTGGCAACAGAGATTACATCCCTGCACGGAAGGGATATCTGGCAAAAATTCCGTCTTCTGGAGAGTTTGAGAATTAAGATAAAACTGAGGGCTGCGGACTTAAACTGACCGACCTTAGACCTTCTAACCGGTTCCAGTTTTTAAAGTTAGTTCTCACTCTCTCCACATTTGACTGTGTCCTGATGATGGATCCAGATATGGATTCGAAACGTCGACTTGGTCATTTCGATACTGTGGTTTCTCCGATTACACCACCAATAACCTATCACCACAGAAATTTGGCAACAGAGATTACATCCCTGCACGGAAGGGATATCTGGCAAAAATTCCGTCTTCTGGAGAGTTTGAGAATTAAGATAAAACTGAGGGCTGCGGACTTAAACTGACCGACCTTAGACCTTCTAACCGGTTCCAGTTTTTAACATTAGTTCTCACTCTCTCCACATTCAACTGTGTCCTGATGATGGATCCAGATATGGATTCGAAACGTCGACTTGGTCATTTCGATACCATGGTTTCTCCGATTACACCACCAATAACCTATCACCACAGAAATTTGGCAACAGAGATTACATCCCTGCATGGAAGGGAT